>JAUYWH010000002.1:19438346-19511366 GCA_034779795.1 Ctenopoma multispine
TCTATCTATCTATCTATCTATCTATCTATCTATCTATCTATCTATCTATCTATCTATCTATCTATCTATCTACATTAACTGTCACAGAGCAAATACAGTTTCCAATCCAAAGTCCACATCTCATCTCCCTAAGCTTAACCAGGTGCTGTGAATGTCTAAATGTTTTGTCACAAGCAGTAAGTAAGTGGTAGTTTGACAGAAACCTTTAGATCTGCCACGTCTGTGGTTAAGGTTTGGTTAACATCTGCACAACTGAAACTACTTGGTTAACCTTAGGAAAAGTGTACGAAGAGGACATCATGGACACTATTAAGAATGTTTACCGACGCATCCAGTCTGACGCTTTATCCTCCGCGGGCCTAGAGAGACCGATGATCTGACACTGATGGACGTGCTTGTTTGTTGCTTCCCTTGTGTGCAGAAAAATGTGTTGTAGAATTACACAACTGATCGAAACCACACAAACATTTCACCAGGCACAGCTTTTACAAAGATATTATCATTTGCACAAAGACTACATACAGTAGAAAAAAAACCTGTTCAAGCCAAAAATGATGTTCCTATGCAACTGCAAATGTGATTATGGGGACATAAGGAATATAATGCAGCGAATGGATTATGTTCTGATGCAACATATTTTTTAATGAATGAAACACTACATGCATGAATGAAAAACGAGTCAAAAAAAAAAGGTGGTTGGGGCGGATGGTGGTTTCTGACAGACAACACCTATTTGTTTGAGTTTAGTAAGATTAATGTCAGAAGTTACGAGCTCACGGCCTCCCCAGACTTGGTTAGAGTACACTGGAGTTGCATGATATTGCCCTCAGGATGTAGCACTCTTGACAACCCTGAGGGGAGCACCTCTCCTCTGTGAATTTTAAAGGTTATGACAGTTTCAGTCCCTCTCTCTCTCTCTCTGTCTCTCTTGCTTGCCACTGAGAAAAGAACATGAGCTGATGGCCTACTGAGAATATTGTTTTCTGTCTCTAGGCCCCTATAGTGCATTTCCAACGCTTCCCTTGGAAATGAGTTGAAAGGCAGCTCACAGCACGGCAAAACACACAACACGCTCTTGTTGATGCCCTTGGTGCCTCTCAATATGCAGACCATAGATAATGGCATTCACGGCATTCACTGCACAGTTGGTACTGACTTCCTTGCCCATCTTTTGAATGGGTACACTGCCTCATACTGTGCTTTGTGCTTTGCTCTCTTGGTAAACAATGAGTGCGGCATCGATGGCGAAAGAAACACGGTTAATATCTAGACACCAGAAACCCCAGGGAGAATGAGCCTTGGTCTTTCTTAAGCAATATTGCCGTGTTTTTTTTACACATGCGATGGCACAGAGACACACAACATCGGTACAGCTTGAATACACTACAGTTGTTGTAGCACCGATAACAAGCTGCACTTACCCACTGCTGAACCTCAGCAGAGGAAATAGCACATCTTCTCGGTTTGTTGACTGTCAGGTGAGCCACTCATTTATAGGGAGCTAGCCAAACAGATGGTGTCACATTAGGGGAGTAGTGTTGCACCGTGCTGAAATCTGAAGACTGGTTTTGTTTATTCTAATTTAACAGTGACTGTAACAAACACAGTGTAAAAATGCGTGGATGCTTCACTCCATTAAAATACACTGTTAACAGGAGCCAGGCTACAGCATGGAAGACGCTTTTTACTTGTTGATTGATAAATCTCTTAACTAAACCAGCAGCTGATTAGCTTAGTTTAGCATTAAGATACCTCTGGCTTGAGTCTAAAATCCACACAATACATTTAGTTTGATTACAAACAGCTGTTTTTTTCTAATCGAATCGAATAGACACCAAGCTTCAGAACTCCATCCAGCTCTGTGCACTGAAGTGATGAGCCGGGATCTATTCCCAAAATTATTTATTCTTTCAACTGAAACCAGACCCGTCACAGTCAGCCTCCTTTCCTCCAGCCTCACTTGTGAAAACATCCCGCTGCTCTGCATTCCTGTCCATCCGTTTAACGTGGTCCTTAGCAGCGTAGGAAAATGTTTTTCCACTTGTGATCGGTGTCGTTTTGATCATTATCTCTCAACAACAATGAAATGCTCAGAGTGACTTATAAAAATGTAATAGTAATACTACAAAGACCTGTAAAGAACCAGTTATTAAGTTTGTTATGTAACAAGCTTTGTAGTTAGTATCCTTGAAAAGAAAGTACTACTTTCAAGGTCAACTTCTATTTTACTTAAAACTTTATTGGAGGAACAATGTCTGAACAGTTTGACAGTGACAGATGTTTGAGATGAGTTTTAAAATAACACGTGGAGGGAGGATCATCAAGGGATAAGCGCTGTAATGTATTTTAATACTTACTGGCAGTAAAAATATGAATAATTTACGTGTGTTCATGATAAATGTAATGAACACTGACAGTGTGGTATACAGCATCATGTATTGACCAGCAGTTCGTTCTGGAAAAAGAAAGACACAGTTAATTTACTAATAACTAACAAAAACAGCAGATTTACACTGTGATATTAAAAAGTCATGATGTGTTTTAGCAATGTTTAAAGAATAGATTATCATTAACTGTTGCAGCATTTATAACTCTGCCTCAGGAGGCATGAAAAAATCCTATATATAATATTAAATCCACATAAATGTTTATGACTACTTCTTAATGCATTGCAAAGCACTTTAACGCAGGAAGAAAGGCAGAGTTGGAGACGGTATTCGACAACACCAAATGTCAGACCAGTGGTGTAAGCAGTGTTTTAAATTCCAGTGGTTTGTTCAAGCAGGCAGGTTGACTGAGAGCACGGATATGTTTGCAGCAGCAGCATCAGCCTGGAGGCAGAGCTCCACTGGGATTGAGGGATAAACACACACATGCATACACATTGTTATTGGAGCTTTGATGGTACTTACAGATGGAAAGTCTGCTGTTTAGTTAAAGTTGGCAGGATTTGCATCTAAAACACCCTCACACGCTGCAGCAGAGAAGAGAATCACACCTAAACCGAAGCTGATTCACTGTTTTCAGCAGAAGCGTAAACTGTTTAAATTCTGCGCAGAGTGAGTTGTGTCTGTTTTCCTTCTGACCACTGTTGTGTGCATGCACAGTAGCAGGGTGGTGAAGATGAGCACACTGAGGGCATGTTACAGATCAGGAGTTCCAGGCACTGCTATGGTCTCACGCTGACATTTTGGAGCAATAAACAACATCACAGTTTACTTACAGTATGTGAATTGAAAACAGTAGAAAATAGGAAACACGGAAACTGAAGTGATAACAATAACCATTACAGTGATTTTAAAAGCTGTAAATCAGAATCTGCAATTCTATAAACAAGCTGCCGTCAATATGATGAGCAAATAATCCCGTTAAAGTTCTTATTATGTGCATTATGGGAGATTAAATGACAAGCGGTAATGACTAGATGGTTAGTTGTTAAACTCATTAATCTGGTTTAAACATGCTTTGATTTCGTGACCACTGAGACTTTCTACCCTTTTACCCAACTCATTAAGCCTGAGGTTACACTGATGCGAAGGTGTGTAGCCTCATGAAGTTTATCTCGAAAACAAAGATTAAAATAAGTCAGTTACACGTTTAAATGTAAATCCACCATATAATCTATTCCAGAGATGAATATTCTATTCTAAGAGTATACGGCTCTAAATTTATGAACCTTGCTTAGCTGCAGGGTAAGCAGGTTCACATTTAAAGATTCATAGTGACTGACACTGGCTAAATAGCTGCTGCCTAAATCTGGCTCTCACAGCCTGATTGTTGACTGCAGTTTCATTTAAATATTTATCATATGCATATTGGAGCCCTAAGGGCAGCAGCATTTGAAATTACAACAGTCAGTCCACTAATTGCCAAAAATGCCACACAAGCTTTGGGACCTAGATGTTCCATTTTATTATTAATGAGCTCGAGAGTACAGTTTGACATTTATGTTGGGCCTGTGGATGCAAATGAGCCTCTGTCCAAAAATGGAAATGCATGCAGCGGTAATCTGATTTGGGCTAAAAGAGGACAGTTGGTTTAAATAAGCACAGATTTTTTGTTCAGTGCTCTTCTCCGTATGCTAATATTTAAAAATGTAATTACAATGCAGATGTCTATGTTTGTTTCAGATTCATTTTATTTTAGGATACTCTAAAAGAAGAAGGCACTTTTGGGGTAAATTATTAAATGGATTTCCTAAACCATCTAGAAATGGAGCAGTTTGAACATTCTGAATCTTCCCAAATCATACAACTCACAAAACCCTACAGACTTCTGACGAAATTGCAACCCCAGTGTGCTTCTCTTTAGCCTTTCAGCACTGGACACTTTGAGTTTCCCCCCAAATTCAGACATCAATAGACATCCTCATGCATTCAGAACCAAACTACGACTAATGGATGTGTGCAGGTAATGTCCAAAATGATGAAATATAGCACAGACACAGGGCTTAAAAGGTCATTTCTAATGCACTCTCTAATGGGCTTTCCATATGTTGTTAGTTCCACCACCTGAATTCCATCAGGCCAACTAAGCGAGGGGAAGCCAGCCCCTTCCATAAACATCTGCCATCAGAGTTAGGCTGCAGAGGGCGGGATTAAAGTCTCCCAGGGTTTCTGACGAGATAACTTGTAGAAGCTTGGCGGAGGGTCAAAGGTAGCAGATATCAGATGAGGTGCATTCCCCCAGTGAACTGTCCTGTAAAGGTCTATAAATCACCTGAAATGCTGCTGCCACCCATTTGTATCTGTCCGTCTCTGTGCCTTTACTGTCTTTTCCCCCCTTTTCCTTTAGCCTGAGAGATTCACACAAATAAATCCTCCAACGTAGCTCCCTGAGATTTGCAGCTTACTGTAGGGAGGAAATGAGGACAGGGGAGCTGCTTACACAGTGACGTTGATAAAGCACTCCACCAAGGCCTTAGACCTCTACAATTTGGGAGAGATTGATTATCCAATTAACATCTGGCATGGTGGGGAACTTCACATGTTTGGAGCACCACTAACAAGATGCAACTCAGTGGTCATGCTCTCTCTGTATTATGCAATTTTCTTATCAGTTGGAAAGAAGATAAAAAACAGAATATCCACCGAGTGCTGAGGACATTCTGTGTTTTCTTACTGGCTTAGTATGTGGTTAGATTTGATGTATTTATAGTTTTATTTAGACTTATTGAGGTTTAGGAAACACTGCTTTCTCTGAAAATGGTTACACCCGAGTGTCCAACAGGCGTCAAATGATTTAATTATTAACTCGAAAAAAAAATACAAATTCAAAGATGGGATCCTCATGTTGAAGTTTAATTGAATTTTCCCCCCTAGTGTATCACTCTCGTTAAGACATAATATCTTTTAGCTCAACTAAGAACACACTTGGTGTGTTGAGGGTGTAAAATGACGGTATCATCTTGGATTCTGCGGGAAGGACAACCAGCTGCAGCGTATTGGTGTCCCTGCTTGTGTCCGCTTGAAAAATGAGATTAAGAGTACTCCCCATTGCCAGTACTCATGGTCGTAATGTCACGTTACACAGGTCATTAAGCAGGCAGGATAATGAATGATTACTTGAGGACCACATTTGATCTCCCCTTCGCTCTATTGTTGAAGTAAATTTGTGTTAACACAATGGCAACAAGCCAGTCCACGTCAACTAAGCCACTCAAAAACAGGATTTAAAGTCTATTGTGTTTCAGCACGCTTGATAAATGTGAGGGAATTCGGTTCAGACGCTCCTAATGACTTCCAGTGGCGAGTGCATGTGTGCGCTTATTGATTTTATGCATGACATTCTACGTATTTCCATAAAAGGCTTTAACGTTGGAATCTTTCACGAGTGTTGATGCTTTGGCTGGAATATTGATTTGTTTTGAATGTTAGAAAAGTATTCACAGATGGCAAAAATAGATATCTACCGTCTCCAAGCTGCCAAATAAATGTATTAATTTGACTTTCATTAATTCAAGAAATGATTTGGTCGAACATTTACCTATCACCCGTGTAGCGTTGGCTTCTGGTTCACATTAATTCACCAACAGAGCCGTAAGTGTTCATTCTTGGCCTGGCGAGTGAAAGGATTCTTTAATGGTTGTTGCTGTCTGCTGGTTTGGTCTGCATACAGCCCTAAAGACATGGACTTGGGCATAATCAATGAGGAGGAGATGGAATTTCTTACAATCCTGAACAGCTTCCAGCTGCCAATATTTTGTATTCAGATTACTGTAATCCCCTTTACATAGAATCTGTTCCTCCTTAACTATTCACATCTTTCTCTGGGAGCAATTAAAACGAGCTCTTGAAGCTCCGGTCCAACAGGAAGCATTAGCAGATTTATGACATCAAAGGCTGAGCTCAAATATACCACAGTGAAATGTGTTTTCAGGCATGGCTCCCTCACAACACACAGCCTTTCTTTTCTTCTCTGTAATGTACAATATTGGTTTGGTCTTTTAGCGTTTAAAAGAACATGAGGAGAGAAAAAAAAGAAGAGGAAAATCAACATTTTAATTCCAAAGAGATTCAACAGCTGAGAGCAACAAATATTGAACAGTGCATTCAAAAGCAGAAAAGAAACAATCTGAATGCAGTCACTGGATCCTCAGCACTTTGCATTTAATTTCCTCACAGAACCCCTGGCAGTATTTTCTCATACATGTGGGTGATATGTAATTTGGTCTAGCAATAGGTGAGAGCCTGACAAGTTACGGATTGTGAATTTTTACAAGCCTGTAGATGTTTTTTTCTTTCTAACACCTTCACTCTAAGTCTTTCTTCCTTTTATTTCTTTTCTTTATTGCTCATAAATGGCAAATCTGCAGACACAGAAAAATACTTTGCATTTATGGATTTGGTCTTTATACTCTTTAGTACCAGCTGCATATGAGAAACTCTGTTGATCCAAAATGAAATAGCTTTGCTAAACAGTTTTTTTTTATAACTGTGCATAGACTACCAGCCAAACACTTTAATCTAAAAGTAGAAATGTTTCCACTGCGGCCTGCCAGCTGTAGAGTTTAAATTTCCCCAGTAAATCTCTGATTAGTAATTCAAAGCAGTTTGAATTGTTTTCATTTTAATGCCTTGGTGAGATTTTGTGTGAGCAATCGCTGCATTTCTAAAACATCCTTATGAGCATATAAACAGCACGGCGCCACATCCAACCCCAACTCTCAGGTGAAGAGCCTTCAAGTGAAAGAAACAAGCCCGTGCTAAAAATCACCTGTGGTTGTCTTATTTTGGTCTTCACTGTCTGCTGTGGCCCTGTAGATGAAAACTTATCCTGTGCCACAGTTTGCAGCTTCTGGTGGAGGACAAACATGCTGTTTACTTTGTTGTGTGCTCACTAGGTCACCTCATTGTATGCTTCCTTGCCACTTGAGACATGCTACCACTGATTAGGCTAATTGCCTGCCCCCCATCTCTCCCCACCTCTATCTTGTCCCCCCCCTCCCCTACCTAAAAGTCAGCTGTGTTCGGATCATCCATTTGTCTCTGTGTAATGAAATCTCAAGGGCTCCACAAGCTGTAGCACCCCATCGAAGGAGCTATTAAACACAAAGACGCAGGTTTCTGTTGTGCTCTTATCGCTGGCCTCGTTAATCCCAGACCTCTTCCCCTCTGCAGCCCAGCTGACTCACTAACGTAATAACTCTAAATCAATGAGACGAGCGATGGGATTTAACTGGGGAGGGATGTAAACAAACTGAAGGAGGTGTGATTGTATGGGTAAGCTCTTGAGTTTCAGTTACCTGTACTTCTGCTGCTTATCTGTTTGGTAATTTCATGCTATTACTAGACCCTGGTAAAGAGACACTTGCAGAGGATGTTTTTTTTGAAGTGGAGCACGTGGTGAGTGGTGTGGTCAGTACAAGCACAAATTAAAAACATACTTTTCGACTGAACTTTCCAAAATTCAGGCAAGACAATTGTCTGCTTTCTGTTTGTTTTGCCTTTTTTACATTATACTGTATAACTTAACAGTCTGATCGATACCCCTATTGATAACCAGTGCTATGCAGATATGCTTCTATAAGTTATACAGAGTGACACGCTCTGGTCCATTGAACTGCAGTGAAGTCGCAGACACTGTTTCTACAAATATGTCAGATTTATTTTGACCATCTTTAAAAAAAACAAAACAGTTGCGATGGTTTGCATTTGTGTTTCCCTACACAGAAAGTGAGGAGATGTCAAATTTCTGTCTGACTTTACATTTAAGTTCTTGGACCTTGTTAAAAGTATCATTAGTCAGATAGGACAACCTGATCCTCCCCTGATGTTATTAATGACCCGTTCATGTCCTTGAGGAATAGTTAGCCTTTCCCTCCATCCTTGATTAGATAATAACAATGATGATTGTAATGGACTGTCTTCACTTCACTAATTACTTTGTGCCATTAATATACAATAGTGAGCTCTTGCAATCAGCAGTGAGAGCCAGGCAGAAAATACTAATTGGATTTGTAAAATCCATCGCTGCTTTTTTATTCTGCACAAGCACAAAAGATTGGATTCACTTCATCAAGTCAGAGACATTACTCCCAACACAAGCAAGATGATGTAATGCGGAGGATTAACATAGTCATACCATGCAGCTTAATCCACACCAACAGCACATCAGGAAACAAATGGAAATGTGAGCATGCGGTGGGAGTGGTAATACACTTTCTAGCTCACTGGGATACAGTGGCTCTTGGTGTTATGCGATGCACACCATGAACCACCATTATGACCTCTGCTTGCTAACAGCAGGAAAACCCCTCTCCTGAACACGAGTGTGCAAATCATGATGAATAGTACTGTGGTCCAGATATAAGTGGCATCATTTCACCACCTGCATAGGCAGCAAACAAGCTTAGCCCAGCACTTTGCAAATTAGCTTTAATATTAAGAGGATGCGAGTCCGGTTTGCGGTGCACTGTAATTTCATTAATTGATACTCTGTGTGTTTTCTCATACAGAAGAGGAGGTGCTCGTGTCACACAGTCATGATGAATTCAAAGGGTGCTGGTGGTCAAGAGGTGTTTATTTCATGGGCCCCCGCCCCACTGACAGTCTTTTCATATCTGGACATGATATAGAGTCCTGACCTGGGGATATTATGCTTCTGGAGTGCAAAGATATCGCTTCCTTTTGAAATCCAGCAGACCAGCAAATGCAGGAGCCGTGAAGCGACTAACCCCTCTGTCTTGTGTTTCAGCTGAAAAAAAAAGGGGGCCGTAAGTAAAGTGTCATCAACAGCGGCCCAAGAGTCAGAGATTACTCCATTCCAAATAGGTCAAGCTTGCCTGACAGAAGGGGGAGTGTTTGGAATCTATAGCTCATCCTCAACCAGCCACAAACACTGTGGCCCGATGTCATTTGACATCACATCGGGCCACAGTGTAGGAATAAAGAGCTCTCTGACGGGGAAAAGGGATGTTCTGACTTCTAAAATTACAGGCTTTGATACTGATATCAGAGAGTATATGTTTATATCCCACACTTTGAGCCATGCAGCGTGGCTCAAGGGAGGGCGACGACATGAAGCACCATGACATTTGTTATTCTGAGTGAAATGTCTCAACACTGTAGACACGAGGCCTCACTCCCCTTCATAATATATCGCAGTCACTCCCCAGGCTTTCAGATAAAACTTACACCAACTTAAACCACGTAGTAAGAACACTTACAACGTGTTCTGATGGTGACGGCAAACATGAGCAAGTTAGTGCGTTCATTTAGATTTTGATGTCTATATGCTGATATCAGCATTTAGCTCAGTTCAATTCAGTAACTTCTGGTATGCCAGTGGACTATTGTTAGGTTGTGGGTCAATTTAAAATAATTGAATAAAAAATACTGTGGCGTTAAACTCAGCTACCTCGAACAGTTAGGAACTGTTTCCTGTAAGAGCCTCAAATAGTCACTAAAGTCAGCAGCTAACAGCAAATCAGCAGTAGATGACTGTACCATGCAATGCAGTCCAATGAAAGGTCAAATCATGAAAACTTCTTTCCTTCTTTTGCAACCCATCCTCCCTCCACTTCCAGCACACTTGTAATCCAATATCCATTCCAGCATGGAAATGAGAAATAACAAGATTAGGAAACAATTTATATGAATCTTCTCATGTTCACTCACTGTTTACGCTTTTTCAGGAGGGAAAGACGACTGTGGTCTCCATGGAAACTGTGACTGGCCAATGGTGGGTGCTTTCTCTCTGACCGTATGACGTGCTGCCTGTTGAGATGAGTATTGAAGTTGGCAGCTGGAGTGTCTACCCATAATATTCATGGCAAAGAAAGTGGGAACCAGGAAAATTGCATTACCAGAGAGATTATTTTAGCTCCTCTTACACAGGCTAAAGATGTTTGTACCTTCCTGTTTTAAGTTCTGAATTTGTTATGACATGATATACAGAGCTGCATTCAAATATAGCTGCTGTCATTGTCATCGTCAGCAACTTCAGCCTGACTGGTTTTATGATTTTATATGTGCTGTGGTAGCGGGTCTGCATTCGCATATCCAAAAAAATCTCCCCGGTTTTATTGTCTGTAAAGCACACTGTAACGGCTTTCTTAAAAGAGCAACACAAATAAAGTTTATTACATAATGTAACAGGCAGATACAGCTGAGCCTCCAGGAAAATGTGCTGCTCCCTGTTCAGGGCAAAATGAGCAGCAGCCTTGAAACTACCTGTCGACATTGATCAGTTACGCGGCAAGCTTTCTCTGAAATGGGACTTGCAGTTATTAGAGCGAGAAGCTGTTAGGTGGAGAAGCCTGCCGCCCGCTGCCTCTGACGACTCAGGTAAGCCCTGAGGATAATTCCCCCTTTTCCCCTCCCCTCTTGTCCACCAGGCACATCAGCTCATGCCATCATTCGAATATCAAGTCTGCAGGCTGGTGTGATGTATTGGCTTTCACCTGTGTGCTCCCAAGAAGAAATTATTTGGCTATTCAGTGCCATAGGTGTGTAAATTAGGACATCATACTGTAGAAGCAGTTTCTAAAGGAGGCGGTAAGGTGTTTACTGTTCTGTGGAAAAAAAGACAGTATCAGTGGAGGACTTGACATAGTTGTTGATCACAGATGATACAGATGCCTCAGTAATTGCTTTTTTTCCACTAGAGATCAGATTTTTCAGAAAATGACCCAGCTCTTCCTGTTCACATCGTTTTCAGCTGCTTAAGATTGGAGTCTTTGTAAAATGACAAACATTGTTTCTGTGATTTTAAAGCTAAATGCACACACATCACACACCAGCATTATTATTACTCTACATTTCATGGTGATATTGGCTTTAGAGAACACGTTCATGTTGGTTGTAAGCTCATAATTAGTTTACCCCTCACCGTTGTGAAGACACAACTTGATAATGCGCATCAATTATAGCCCATTATAGCTCAAGGGTATTCAAGGAGTGGGGGCGCTGTAAAGGGTACTAGGAGGGGTTATGTTCTTTTAGTGTTGTTAGTATTTAATAGTGGTTATAAATCACAAATATGAGCACAAAGTTCTACTTAGCTAAAACAGAGACTGGAGAACCACAAATGCTAATTATAAAGGAAATTTCTAATTGCTAGGAGAAAGATGTTTTGAGGGTATAATAGTTTTTATTCCGTTTTTATATATAGCTAATCATTATATGACCTAATTTCTTTGACATCATGATCTTTTGCAGGAGACACAGAAGCACAGCAAGGTGCACAACAAACAGCATTAGAAATATTTATTTCACAAACTGCCCCATTTACTTTGTGAACCCTCCATTACTTTACATTACATAAACTATTTTACAGTTTTAATGTTATTGATATTTGATGTTATTTCGTGTTGCGTTGATGATAATTATACGCCCTTTTCTCTGTGCTGTTTGCTCATCTGTCAGTGCCACCCAAAGCTTTTAAAGCATTTGAACCACCCCTTAATGGCACCTCAGAAAGTCAGCACCCAGCAGCAACTCCCTGCTCATTCTTATGCATTAGCAGGTTTTCCCTAAACCTCTTTTCATACTTCCCATCCAGTTGCTGTCTTTAGAAATCCCCCTGTCCTATAGACCTACACAGCAGGAAATATCTCTCTGGGGCTGCCAGTGCCAATGTCTTTCACACCAACACTCCCATCAGGCAACGTCAGAAAGCAGCCCTGGGTGTGTTCATCTATTTGCCAGGCCCCTCGTCTGTGGCCCTGCTCCACCAGGAGGTGGGTACCTCTTAAGACTGGGGAACCCATTTAATCAATGGCGAAAACTACAGTAGTCACGACCTGCTGGCGCCTGCTCGACACAAACCTCTTTGGTGTCTATGCGGGGGCCTGTTACTCTTTGCCTACCCTGCAGCTCCCTTACTGTGAAGAGGAAAGACCACCATTCGCCTGCACAAACACGTTGACTTATGATTGACGGCGCTGTTGTGTCACCTCTCATTGAGCGAAGGTCACATAGTTTACCATCACAAAGCTGTCTTTCAGTGCATTGTAGGAGACGAGTCATGAACTTGTTTTTACCTTACATGGTGATTTGTTGATGACTCTGCATGTTGTACTATTTGTCTTGAGTTTGTTTTTCTGCTTCCTCCTGCGACATGATCAACAAGACAAGGATTTGTGCACATCAGATCTGTGATTAGATGCTGCCTTGGCTGCTGTCGTTTTGATATTTTCCATCGCTGTCACTGTGTCGACCAGTTTTCCATACTTCACAGCGTGCAGCAAAACAAGAAGAGAAGTAAAGAGAGATCTTCATGTTCCGGTGCTGTTTTTCAGCGGCAGTCTTTTTTTTTTTTAAGTATTCACATATTGGCTAATCCTTGGGCTCCAAGGTTGCCAAGGAAGTGTTAATATAATTTATTTGCTGCAACAGATGCAGCTTTCGTCCTCCACATCACTGCTGGGCACCATCAGATGTGTCGTGTTGAGTTAGTGAAGTTTTTCAAAGTGGTTTGTTTGTGTTAATTCAGAGAAAAATCAAACTGCATTTAATGATATCCTGATGGGTGTCATTGATTTCACATGGGGTTATGTGGGGATCTGTTTACATCGCAGGAACAGAAAAAAAATAAAGTAAGTTTGAGTTTTTTGTCAACTCTATTTTACTAGTTAGGAATAAAGTGTCACTTTTTGAGTATACACTTGTTAGTATCATGTAACTACAGTACCATGTTACATTTCTCTCACCAGCATCATTTCCAATCTCAACAGGCAGCTGTTTTTGAATGCTAACTAGATGCTAACTGCTATGTATCAAATGGCACACAGACATTAGCAACAAACTGGTGAAAACAGTGGAGCACTGAGCAGCAGAGGGGCAAAATAAATCACCCAGGAGTTAATGAAAACCAAAAACAGAATTAAATGTTGAGTGAATCTTGAACTTAGGGCAGAGATGCACCAAGCTGACATCAAAGGACTACAGGCGACATAGAGCGACTGGGTGTCGCCTCATGTCTGGCCCAAACAGTGGCACCAGGACATGAGTGCATAACACAGTCGACATATCTCTAATTTAATTATTCTTTAATGCCACATGCAAGGTAATTTATTAAAAGACTGAGGCACAGACCCCAAACAGGCTCCTTGTACTCGACTCTAAATGTATACTGTTTAGGTAAAAGATAGTTTAGATCATCACATTTAAAGTAAAACTAGAACATGACAAATGAGTACAAGTAACAAACTGACTGCAATTCAAATCAGTAGAGAGTGTGGTAAACTTCCACAGACTAACTGACTTCGTCCTCCTAAGAATGACCTTGGATGACTCATCTAAGGAACTCTCCAGAGTGCGTTTTCTGGTCGAGGAAACAAGCAGTGAGGTGAAAGAGTGCCTTGTCTGAGCAGTCAGGTATGAGCCGTTCGGCCTCATGAATGTATATGTTATGTCCTCAGCCAGGTGAAGTTACAATCCACCGGCTGTTCCCGCCAAGTTTTCTTTGGCCTTGCGGTTGCAGAAGCGCGATGGACTCAAATGTATCATACAGCTCTTGTTGGCTGTTACCACCTCTTCACCTTGCTGCTTTACCCCCAAATGATGACAGAGCGGCTCCTCTAGTGATGGTTCGAATTTTTATGTGATGTTGATTTTCTTTGGCAATGAAACAGAAAGCACAAGAGAGGCTTGTTTGGTTGAGATGGTTCAGTTTGCTCTGCGATTCCTGACATGATGTCTGAAGAGTGTCATTCATTTTTAATTTGGGTTATGCTTATTAGACTGTGTACAGCTGGTGACCTGTCGTGTCATTATTGATGAAGACTGACAGCATGTATTAGTTGATTCATGACCTTTACGTAGGCTACTTTACAACTGGCCTCATTATTTTAGCCCACACACGCTAAAGTGGATCTATTTTGTGTCCTTGTCATTAATATAAAAAAAACATTGCAGGTTTGATTCCTCTGATTATGTAAACCAACCCGCGGGTTTGACAATCTTATTCTCAGGGGAAAGAAGAAACAAAAAGTGCATTCTACTTGTGTCCACAGAGTTTTCTTGTGCGATGAAGAATTACTGCTGGATGGTTTCATCAAGTTTTCAGTAGGTAGGGATGTAACTGTGTTACCAGACTGCAGCCTTCAAATGTGTGAAAGCATGGATAATAATAATTCACAAAAATGATGGATTGACCAAAATCAAGTGGAAGTAACCTTAAAGATAACGTGGTAGAATGTAATTATTTGAAATGACTTGATGTGTGACTAATAATTGCTGCCCTAACCCTGAAATGTAAAGTCCCACAGGGCACTGCAGACCCCTGTGCACATGAACTTGGTAACTAAAGTTACTATCATAAATTTATCATCGAGAAAATAGCTTTGAGTCATAAATACATCATTGCAGGAGGGCAACTGGAACTCAGCCAGCTCTTCTGTAACAGGGCAACACGATATGCATCACCTCATAAAAGGCACCAATTAACCAGCTCCTCGTATATCAGGTCGTAGTCATTTGCAAAGTCATTGCTTTCCTTCCTGTTCTCATTATCATTACATACAGAAGGCACCCACAAGACTGCACTTCACAGTAGTCGAGTGGAAGGGGAGGTATTGTTTTTTATTAGCAAGCCTTCTACGTGTGCTGTGTGACAACTCCAATGTGCAGACAGCAGTCTGAAGTGCATGAATTTTGACAGTGGGACATAGCACCTACTCTCTATCTCTCTCTATATATATCACCACATTAAACCCACTGTGTTTAACCCTAATTACAATAATCTGTTTTTCTATCCATGCTAGATATCTAAGAGTAGAGTAGGGATGGTTTAGTTTGATCCAGACTAAAACTATAGAACTACTTGCAGTGAAAGTCCTGGTCCCCTGAGGATGAATCCTCAATTTGCTGAACCCTGACATTTATGGGAATGTTTTATCAAGTACTGAAAAGATTATTATTACAGAGGAACTACAGAGATCCATGGCGCCCAAAGAATGAATCCTAGAGTCTCCAGTGACCCTGTGACCTTCACATTCTGTGTGAGCAGAAGTTCAAATTTTTCACTTAATGCTGTAACATCTTAAAGATGGATTGGCACACACTTTGAAATAGATATTTGCGTTTTTCAGAGGATGAATCACTGATGGTGACATTTTTGGGCTTTAGTGAAATGTCACCAGAACTAGAAATAGGTTACCATGAAAAACACATTTATGTCCTTCTCAGGATGGATGTTGACTAAATACTTTCAAGACAAATAACAATATGTCTTACAAACGCAGTCTCACAGAGCTGCTTGCATGGTTCTAAACTTTTCTTTTCCTCTAGGTTAAATTATTGGAGCATTAAAAGGATTCAATTATGAACAAACTGTTACAAAAGTTCCACTACTTATTTATGAAAAAACACAAGTGCAACTGTTTTGCCAAAAAGAAAACAAAATATCTTACACTGTGACATTTTGCTGAAATGTTGTTATGGTGGCAAACAGGAAGGAGACACAGCTCAGATTGAGACAAAGAGCGCTGCTGTATTTTTATAGCCTCTATCGCCACACAGCAAATGGTGCTGCACACCATATCTGCCCCTACATTATTTACACCCCATTTTTATTAGGACAGTCTTGACACTTGTGTCCGGTGATCAATGAGAGCGTTTTTTTTATAGTAGCCAAGTAGAGTAGCCAAAGTGGGCCATGAGCTGGGGTCTTACAAAAATGGAAAAAGGGTTAATATAATGATAGGGCTGGGGTTTTTACTGCCTTTGTTTAGATTTTTGCTAAGCAGGAAGGACTTAAGATGGAAAATGTGTCAAAATCTGAAGAATTAGGGAGATTAGTTTGGGGGTAGAAGCAGATTGTAACACCCAGAGGGACTTTGAGTGTTTGATGTCACCAAAGCAAAGACTAAATGTAAATACACGTCTTTTTTAGTAAATGGGTTGACCTAAGAGTCAACATGAATCCAATTATTTTTAAGTTTTAATCGTATATATACTAAATCCTGAATATCTCATTTATTCATGACCACAGTATCTAATTTGCAGCTAAGTAAAATAGACACATTTTGCTTAATTCCACAAATACATGAAATGATATTGAATTGAAACATCACGGATGGAAAAGACAAACATAATTCGAGTATGCTTCCCATTCTGTGGTCAGTGCATATTGCTGTTTTCATAACCCTCATGACTGACACATGCACACAATAAAAAGAAAGAGTGAAATTCTGAAAAGCTCATCTCAGTAATACATATTTATATTAGTTGCTGTTGAAATGCTATCCAAATAGACCTTGCCTCAGCTAAGGAACAAAAATGAATTATATATCCAGTAACCTATGAGGACTTCACTTGGCAAATAAGGGTGAATAATACATACTATGAAGCGCTGAAGATGCACTTTTCAAGTCGTTAAGCCGCGGGGACATCCACATTGGTGAAATGTCAAAGCCTGAAATCCACAGGAGATACATTCCTGGATTTGTAAAGGGATTTTCTTTGAAGCAGATGCTGGTGAATATTAATGTCCAGAGGAACTGTTGTTGTCTGGCTTTGTGCAGCTCAAAATGGTCACGACAGCATGAAAAGAGGCTGCCCAGGTTGTATTCTTAGTTCTTCTTATTTCTACAAAAAATAACCTTAAAATTCATCTTAAAATGACTCCTTTACCTACCTGAGGTCAGATATGCATCACTGCATTGAGTCTATTCAGACCGTAAATGGAATTCTTCTTCTTCTATAAAATACGACTCGGGGAGTTTGAGGCTGTAGCAGAATCCAGGATTCACTGATTTTCAACACATAGTAAATTTACACAAAAAAAGAAAGTGTTACAGTAGAATTGTACTGTAGTAGAATGTAAGAATGTACTTTCTAATTACTACGAATATGTTTATGTGACTTATGTTATGTGACAGAACTAATGTTCAAAATCAGTGGTGGAAAGGAAAAAAAAAACTGCTTTGATTGAAGCCATTTTATACATGGTTGACTCCTTCTACTGGCCCATACCAAGATATGTACCAGTTGGTTTCAAAACAAGCATAAATACCTGAAATCCCTTATCACAAATCATCCCTTACAATATATTTAAGAATAATGCAATAACACTTAATTTGTGAAGAAAACAACCTCACATGTGGTTGCCCCACTCAGGCACATAAATAGTCCACCTTTGTCCCAGCTTCAGGCAACAAGAACAAGGTAAGTACAAACAAGACAATACACTGCAGTAACATTAAACTCCACAAAATGCATAAAAAAAATAAACCTGTCTCTGCAGATTAATGCTCTTAATTGGCAATACAAAAACAAAAAAGTGGATTTTTTTTCCAGGAAATGTATTCTACTTGACAAATATATAATATTTTGGTCTCTGCCAGCATCAGAAAAGCATCTACTGCATTTAGCTTTTTTTGATTTTCTTCATTCCTCATTAACTTGCTTGAATCACAATCTTCTTGGTTTAATCAATATAAAAAAGCCTCCTTACATTACACATAATAATTTAGTCTAATTTGAATAGACATTGGAGACTTAAGGATCAAGGTGACATTTTACTGAACATATCAAACTGTGTTACTGAGTTTTTGTCCTCAGTACATTTCATTCTCACAACTTTTGACCAGACAACATTTGAAAGTCTGGGATCTGATCTGTGATGTGACCCTGATTATGAGACATTGACGACACATCTGTCTTTTCCATTAGAACTTGTCTTTACTAAAACGGAGCGCGGATTTGATTGCACCTCCACTAAACTGCTGTGAAATGTAGTTCGTAACTGTCTGTTGACCTGTGTGCAGTGAACATCTTCCAGACAAGACTTGTTCTTCTTCCTCTTGTACGATGAAAGTGAAGGCTCGCTGCTTGGTGCCTGAATGTGAATCCAACGCCTGAATCATTTCAATCAAAAGTCTTATGTGCTGTCCCCCTCACTTCTAAAGGAAGTCACAAGGTCACGGCTCCATTTTATTTTCACTCATCTCATTCGATTCGCTATTTTCCTCTGATGGTAATGGCTCAGATAAAGACATCTGGACACCTTGCAGTTTTTTTGACAAAATAACCAAATTGCATGTGAAAAGTATATGAAATATAATAAATTTTCCTTCTATTCGTTTGGTAGGTTCAAAGTCGTGCAAGAGCATGTTAGAAACAGAATAATTGGTTAAGTTGCTACTGATACCAAAAGTGATGTTTTTAAAGGTGAGAACTTTATTTAATCAAAGATGTTTCCAAATAATTTTAATAGCAAATAAGAGTGCAGTGTACGGAAGTACAGTACCTGACAGATGATTACAGGATCACAGCATGCAAACCTTTGTGGACGCATAATGTCTTCCTGAATCAGTTTCTTTGGGTCTTACTTTTGTGTTTGTTCTTGCAACCCTGTGTTTGCTTTCTCCTGATTAACTCTAATATGTCTGAACCAACTTTCACTGGGATATTTTAACTGCCTAGACAAACATTAAACTTTTGTTTTTTAAGAACTGTAGACTAGACTGGGTTACTAATATTGGTAAGAGGTGATGATTTACAGCAGCATTATTGTCCCTGATAGACTCTGTATGTAGTATCTATTAAGGAAACCTCAAATAAAGGGAACAGTTATTGGACCCATTGTTTACTGGAAACACTGGATGTCTGGGAGGTTCCCTTCAACTGTATTGTCTGCTGCACAAGAAAGGATGTATTTAAGCTATCATGACTGAACAAAGAAAGAAAAGCATCCCATCTATGGTACAAAACCTCAAAACAAACAAAATCACATTTTACTGTCTATACTGTTAAATTCTCAAATGAACCTTTTTTAGCAAGAAACCACAACGGTCAACCCTGTGTTACCAAAAACATTTTAAGATTTTCTGTTTAATAAAACTGAAATAAGCTACCTAAAAATGAACAGATAACTTGTCAAGGATTGAATAATAATATTCAAATGAAAGGGCCATGATAATTAATTTGGCAGTGGTAGTGATAGACGGGCACATACAGCACCACGAGGAATCTTTTTTGTCTTGAAATTTTAAGTAAGACCTTTAGCTGGGCATTGCTGCAGAGAAAGAAATAATGATCAAGATGAGGCTCTGTGGACATGGGGATGGTGCACTGCAGCATGCCTGTGCTAATAGCAGGAGAAGGGGTGGAGGAGAGAGACTGGGATAAGAATTTCAGTGATTTCTTTTTGAGTAGGGGAATTGCCGGAGAACACCATTTGATATAATTGCCTCCACATGTGAGGGGGCTCTTAAGATGGCTGTAGTGCTGGGTTCTTCTTCCTCCATCAGATACCAGTGTCTAAAAAGTCATTTCTGTTAAAGACTGAGACCCAGATCCTCCTCCCAGCTTTAAGCATGTAATGCTGCTGTGGATAATGCTACCATGTGGACCTCGTTCAGGAAAAACACTTCCATATGTTGTGTTTGCATGCTTTCCTTTCAAGATTTATGAATGAATAAGGTTCAGTCGCTCTAGAGTCTGTACAGCCCTTGACAAGCTCATGTTAGGAATTTCACAATGAAATCCATTTGCTTTGTCGCCATGCATTTGCTTGTGGCTTTGCCAAAGTACTTACTTTATCTGTGCATATAGGACAGTGTAACTGATGTTCTTCCTCTTTAACAATTACCCTAAATATGTGGTTGCACTGATCTGTTTTTTATTGTTTACCACAGTGAATGTAAAGGCTTGCACATGGAAATAACTGAAGAAAGTAGTTTTTCAAATATGTTGATTTAAAACACTCTTCTATCATTTCTGCACTGTAAATTTTATTTCTTCAAACTACCGCGCTGTTCTCCTTTAATATGTTTGTATTAACTGCATTCATTGACCTTGCTGTAATGAAAATGTGCCCAATTAACCATATTCATGGAAGAAGAAACTGCAAAACAGGCTGCAAACAAAACCAAAGCACAATTAAATTTTTTTTTGCCCATAATGAATATGTAGTTTAATTAACTTCCAAAATGACCCATAGATGTTTTTTATCATCTGACCCCCCCATCTGCAGAACTCAGTGCACCTGAAAACTCATCTGTCTGTCACAGTATCTTTAAGAATTGATTGGATTTATGGTTCAGATCAGATTAGGAAAAAATTATGGTGTATGTCGAGATATAAAAGCATTGAAGTGGTCATGGTTAAAATAAATCAAGCTTGAATGTTGATATAGAAAAGAGAACTGAGCAACAGTCAATGCCTCCTAAAGCTATTTCATCATATTACATTTCATCTGCCGATTTGCTATAACGCTCAAGTCTATGCACAAAATGTTTTAGTTTAAGGTTGAGAAGGGTCATGGCTAAAGGAAAACACAGCTAACTGAAGAAAATGGCGATACATGCATTATAGAGCCGTCCTAGAACCTCCTCTGTAAGATGTATGTCTGCTGCATGCCACTTCCACCTTTGCTCTTGAAAAAAAGAGCAAAAGCAAAATTCTCAGAGGCTGCTAGACGTTAAAAGTAAACACAGGAGTACAGTATGTCAAGTAGGCATTTTAACAAATGATGGATGTGAAGCGTTTTTTTAGAGGGCAGTGGCTAGGGCACAAAGAAGTAGCTGATAGTTCTTTTCATTATATCAACAGGCAGTCTTTGCACGTTTAAATGTTATCATCTTCTACATTTACATATTCATTTATAACACTAAATGAAACACAAAAGGAGAACAAATAAGGAAGAGGCACATTCTATGTGGTGCAATTGCAAACAGACCTGACAGATACAGTTTCATATATATGGATGGAGAGTATGAAGCAAAAGCAACTTCTTTTTTTTTTTTTACCCTTCTATGGATCTCAAAGACGGGTCTACAAAGGACTTTGACCTAACTTCACACATGCTGAACCACATCTCAAAAGGAAGTGATTCAGCTCCTGTCTGGCTCTATAACCTTTGCTCTTGTGGTTGGATGTTGCTCTGTGCTGAACCTCTTGAGGGCAGTGCAAACAGGGAGCTCTGCAGAGGAATGGCCTCAGTAGCCACAAGAAGCCTCGCTAGTTTTCTCCAAATTGACATTTCCCATCATGCCCACACAGCCTGAATCAGTATTCACAACCCGAGTGGAGGAGGCCACTGGGGAGAGGAGGAAAGAAGACAACACAGTACGGAAATACAGTGGGGCATTGAGCCTAGATGAGTCATTTAACTCCCTGTTTGTGCTTTCTTTATTCAGTGGCTGTCGTTATCTCTCGACTAGAGTTTCCACTTTACCCTTCATTAGAAAACATTACATGTGAAAGAGTTTTAACCGGACTCATTGTATTAAATGCAGATATGGGAGTTTAAGTTTCTTTAATAAGCAGGAAGAAACACAGGAAGAAACAAAGACAAGTAGATTGTAGATGAGGAGACAGAGATGTGCTTTGAATACTAGAGCACCATGTTGGTCCAGGCTGGCCCCACAGACCAAGGTCTCAGGAAGTGATTAACCGTCTTCAGATAACACAGGATGATGTGTACATGCGTGTGTGAGTGTGTCGGGAGGAGAGCTGGTGGGAGTTCAGTGTGGGCAGCCAATCTCAAAGTCCTTTTCCTGAGGCTCTCCCTAAAAGTGGGGTCATCACCTCCTGATCTTGAAATTGAATTCCAATGATTCCAGTTTCCTTCGTGTAAATCCTCTTCCCTCAGGGCTTCCCACCCACACACTGTGCAACAGGACCTGTTTACAGTGCAGCGTCTAGCTTCTTTATCCTCACTTTCATATGAATTGTAATTAGAGCTAAATTGGATTCTTTAGTTTACTGGAATGTATAAAATGTTGTAAATGATTTATTTAATGCCTACTGTACAAGTCTGTGCAGCATCCAAATTCCTTGATTATTCCTTGATGTTAATTATTTCAGCCTATAATCCTCACCAGACACACAAACCTAACCCAGCAGGCAATCAAAAAACATATTTACAAGTCAAAGTTTCTGGTGAAATTGTTGTTTTGCACAATTGCTGAAGAGCAATTTGAGTTAAGCTCAAAGGCAATTTAATCATTTCGAGCTGAAACCAGCAGCAGCAGCCGGGGTCCAATTCCAGCACCTAATTTAGATTCAGGTTTTGGATTTGAACCAGCAACAGCAAACATTACAATGCTCTGCAGACGAATCAGCACATTTGTTGGCCGTCATTCATTATCGGGAAGGGCACGACAGATGTTTGCGGGGTAAATCTGCCCGATGAGGGAACCCAGCCACTCAAGCGAGTGAAGAAATGCAGTTTGGTGTTTACCACAGCCCCAAACGCCGGATGCCAAGCGTGAAGCACCACATGCCAGAATGAACAACAAAGCAGATGCAGCTGAAGTGTTCGGTCCAAGCAGCAGCCGCTGCAAGCTTCTATGCTGAAAATCTTTAATGGGCAGAGGTGGAGAGAAACAAAAAAAATATTAACGTATCAGTGATTTAGCTTAAATTAGAACTATAGCATGCAACCTAAGAGGCTGTAGTGGGGAACACCTCAACTGCTGATTGATTCAATGCCCAAGGACCTCAACTTGCTTTTTGTCAGCTTGGTCAGTGCACTCATCGCCAGAAGGTTCAGAGCAGAACATCTTGTCCATCTCCAAACAGGGTTCTGATCAGGGTTTGGAAGACAAAGTATTGCATATGAATAAATCTGAACAAAGACATGTACATTTCTGTTACACTGAATGTGCTCCAACCCTTGTGTGTGCTGAATAAACTGACTTAATGTCAGTAATACGAAGGTGTACAGTACACCTTAGCTCTGTGTAATCCACCAAGTATCAGCTACTGTTACTGTGTAAGAGCTCTTTCAACTTTAAAGCTAAAGGGATTCGCTCTCTTCTGAATACTCAATTTTCCCTGTTGGATGTACCTGAGTTGTGGTAGACAAGCAGTAGCTGTGAGCTCTGACGCAGGAGTTCACATCATTACACCGTTGCACTTAAAAAGACGAGCCACAAGCTTAACAAGAGATTTTTACCTCACCTTTGACATTTAGCATGTCAATGAACCGCTCAGTAGCTCTCCTCTCTGCAGCTCCTCTCCTCATTACCCTCTTTGGCAAGAGAGCACACTGCTTTTTTTTCTATCTCATTATCTTTTTCCCTTTCCTCTCTCCCCCCCCCCCCCCCACACTCCATTCCCTCTCTTTCTCTGGCAACATGGCCATTTCATTCGACTGCACCCGAAGTCAACTGGAAAGGAGATGTTCTGTTCACGTAGTTGGACCACTAGGGCCCTGTCTGCACAGTCAGTGGTGCTTTGCTCTATCCCTGCAGGCTCTGTGTCCTCAGGGCTATAAGGCTCAGCCCCATTCTCTTCCAAACTAGATAAAGTATGCTCAGTGTCAGCACTTTCTCCAGCAGCCTGGCACTCTGTTTATTTTTGCAAGACACAGAGCTGAATAGACTTTAATAAATACCGTGGCCTGAGAGTCAGGGAGCCATCTGAGCTTGTCACAACTTGTAACTAAGCTGGTGCACCAGTTCAGACCAGTGATTGGGTGTTCACTTAATGCATGAGTGGGTGCGCAGCTCTCAACCGAGTGGCTTGGAAATTGCACTGGTCAGTATGCTGCAGGGCAATCGCAGCTGCACACATTCGCTTGAGCCTCTCATGTGCACAAACAGGCAAATTTAAACCTCTCCAGAGTTCAGGTTGAACATCTGAAGCAGCACAATGCAGTTCGAAGGAATACTGAATAGAAATCAATCAGCAATAGATCCATCGAGCGCTACATTAGAGGTATAATTTCTTGGAAGTCTTCCATGCAATCCTGAAATCCATTTGCAGAGGATTTTATGTTGCCATATATAGGCAGGTCACATCCTGCTGTGGTTTGAATTGATTTAGACACCTGTAGAGGGACAGACAAATGGAAAAAGAGCCCAATATTAGAAATGATACTTACAAAGGAGAGGTGTGAAAAAGGGAAAGAGAACAGTTTGCGATTCACTGTCATTCTAAGTTAGATCAGATGATGAAAACCATTGTTATGTCTGTGTAGCATGAAGCTACTGCAGGCTGACCATTCTAAAAGATCCCTAATTACCTAATTAATATAAATACAGTGTAGAACTGTTTTGTATGGAGCCCGGGAGGGGACATAGGAGGAAAATGTTTGGAGAAAGGAAAAGAAAAAAAAACTTTTCCTGCAAAACTTACATGAGCTTATGAAGGTTCCTATAGGAAAGCCCAAATACGTAACTACACTTGAGAAAACGAGCGCATAAACCACCACTGACGATATTTGCAAGCCAGTTTTTTTATTTTATTTTTTTCGCCCACTTCAGCAAGTGGCGCCCTAGGCGACTGCCTAGTTTGCCTATGCCAAGAGATGGCACTGACAGTAACATACAAAAACTGTAAATTGTGCAAAGCTGAGCTAACCACATACTTCTTTTGAGATTCATATTCACTGTACAGACACAAGCTAATGCTCGCTAAGAGATTCTCATCTCTTTTCCAAACATGTCAAAGTTTTCGTTATAATCTGGTTATAACCTTTTACCTGTTAAAGTTTGAGTAATGTGACGGTTAGCTGGTTGTGTTATTAATATTGTGTGATGGTTACATTTTGTAGATGTTTAATTAAGTCTGGTATAAAAGCTGCAACTGAAAAAATAAAAAGGTTTTTTAGTTTTCATTGCCATCTGGAATTCAGTGTTGACCATGTACATGTCATTATGTTTTCTTCTCTTTATTATTCATTGCAATGTGCTGGATTGACAAGTGTCCATGCTTTTAGAAGTGACTCATATTGTAGAAACATACAAAACAAAAGCAAAGTTATGCATAAAACTGTGGTTTATGTAAGTGAATAATGTTGGAACACATAATGAGGAAGTATCTCAGGATGTGCAGACATGATATGAATGAAAATGCACAATGAAAGTGCAGCTAGATGCCTTTGAAACATGAAACCATCCAAAGTAAAAGGGATATGGCTATTTAGTTTAGCGTTGGATGGGCCTATCATTTCAAGTCGGGCTCTGTTGCTCTATTGACTTCTCTTTTTCTTGTCAGTGGGTTTCAGGGTTTAACTTGGAGTTACTGAAAATTCCACAGTGGTTTCATCCGGTGTTAATCTTTAGAGATTTGCATTAGTGTCCAGAGACACCTTTGATCTTTCTAAAGACTTTGATTGGATGTGTGAATGAGGGGCCCAATTTCCCATCATGCATCCACTGGATTAAAGGAAGAGAAGGAGGGTTATTTATAATTTTGGAAGTTGTTTTCAGGTCAGTGCAGGCTTTCAGAAGCAATCAAATAGATTTCAGTGGCAGTGGCGCAGAGACAGAGGAAGGGGGCGGACGCCTGGGTACGATTTCAAACTCGGTGAACTTATGACGACAACACTCACTGTTTCAGTGGTTTGTCTCTGTAAACTGTGGCTGGATGAATGAAAGTCAAAGAGGACAGGGATACTGCAAGAAGGGGTTGGGGGGAAAACCCTGATATTGTGAGCCATTTTGGATAACAGTATAACAAAACATTTTCTATACAAGACTAAAGCTTTCCTCCTCTCAAATGTATAATAAGATTGTGATTTTCAAAAGAAAAACTCAAAAGATGGTATTTGTGACTGTAGGACACATGTTGGAGGCATGAATTTTCACCTTCTCTGGTGTGAAACCGATCCTTGAGAGCAATCATTAACAGCGCAGCCTCTTTGCTGACTCAAATCCACTGGGCTTCACCAACAGCTGGTCTCTGCTGCTCTCCCCTCCGTCCATGCCTCACCTTTCAGGAGAACTCAGAGCTTGTAAACATCGTCTCAGTGAGGCCTGAAACAAGCTTCCATGCCACATTAATGTGCGCAGCAGTGAAATCAAGTCTCTCGTCAACAGCTGCCACCCCTGCTTGCCTGGCAGCAGTGCTGGGCTAGATTTCCCATTAATTTGTCGCACCTGACAGCCGACTCTGCCGGGTACCCTCAGTCTACAGCACTTTTCTGCTTTGTGCCTTGGAGGGACATATCTTGCCCTTGTGAGAATAAGCCTGAAATATGGTTAGGGAAGAGAATGGGACAAAATAGGAGCCCCAGGCTGTTAAATTTCATGTGTATCTAGGCCAGGCTACATGATTTGGTAGGAAGTTGGAGCGCCCGGGCTCAAGTCCACGGGGTACAGCTCTGCCTCTTACTAAAATAACTGGGGCTGCAGACATTAACTTAGCCAAGTCAGATAGAGTTGAAACCAAGAAGAGACTGCACTGAATCAGGTTTACTGTCATGATGGAAAAGAAAAGTCTGTTGGTGTTGTTGATCATTGATCCCACTGTGCAGAGCCGCTGAATTGTTAGTGCTTGGGGGGTGGAGAAGGGAGAAGCTGAATTTAAGGCAATATTTTTTAATAGTGAAACTATACTCTCTTGAGGCAGTGTTGCCAGTGGTAGAAAGTAACATAAGTACATCTACCAAGAACTGTACTAATTGTAATACAATTTTGAGGAATTTCTACTTCAGTACTGATAATTTTGTACTTTTACTGAAGTAACCATTTGCATTCAGAACTTTTACTTGGAGCAGAGTATTTCTACACTGTGGTGTTGGTCTGGGTCCTTCCACTGCTTTAGGTTTGCTTTATGTTTTGTTTGTTGCTATGTTTGGTGGCAAGGAAACAGCTGAAATGTAAAAAAAATGTAAAAACCATTGTTGCTTAAAAGAAAATGAGCGTTAATACATTTTCTACTTCTCATGCTGTTAGACAGGCTGGAATCTGGGAAACCAAGCCTGTTGAGACAAGCACAAGAATCCGTGTATGATTTCATGTATGAAAAATCAGGAATTTGTTCAGGACTCCACAAGAATTAATAGTATCTCATGAATGTGTTAATGGAAGAACAATACATTAACATTTTCTCATAGAAAAGATACAATACATTATGTTAATAAAAATGTTATAACCATTAATATGTGTCATATATTTAATTTGTGTTATATTTAAATAGATGAGTGAGATGGAGATTTGTGTCACTTAAGTTTTCAAATGCTGGCTCTCTCATTGTGGAGCAAATCTGAAACTGATACACCGAGCGACTTCGTGGTAATCTGTTACCAGTGCCATGATGTATCACGGCATTATATCATTACCTAGAATGACACGAATCCTCTTTTCAGTTCTTATTTCTTAGCTTAGCCTTTCTAAGCTCGCTGACATTAAGATTTGTCTCAGGTCGCTGCAAACAGAGACAAATGTAAAGGCAGGAAAGAAAAAAAGAGCAAACATAAAGATGTTTATCGTGGAGAGGTTCGTTTTCTCTAACGTATGGATGTACAGTATTTCGTTATTGATGAGGTTGACATTCTCGCCAGTAACTGAGCCTGCGGTGAATTTGCGAAAGTTAAAAGCAGTACTGTATGTGAGCTCACCACTAAGAGTGTTGAAACGTTCAAAATCAATGTTGTTGTCCCATCAGACGAAGCACTTAACCCCACCCTCTGATGTATGGTCATACTGTAACAGTATTACCGTCATTATTACGCAAGGAATGCACAAACAAACATTAATGCTCACATCAGCATCCGACGCAGGAGCACACAGTGGCCTCGACTTACAAATGGACAATAATGTTTGACTAAGAGCTGCAATAAATGAGCTGTGAAGGCCGGGCCTCTCACCTGTCAACATGTGACACTTAGAACATTAATTTGTTTCCCTTGGGGCCTTCAACGTATTGAATTTCCCACTGGACCCAAGACTATTCAGCTATCTCCTAGACAGAAAGCAATACCTTCAGTATATAAAGACAGTTTATTGTGAAGCTAACCACAGTTTTGGGCTCGAACTGTGAAAAGATTGTGATTTCCAGACAAATGACTAAATGAGGGTTTCTGTGTGCTTACACAAGACCATTATATGTGTAGTATGTGTGTAGTAATTGCTGTTAGACCAGTCCGTCACAGACAAAAGAGAAACTTAAAAAGAAAGATTACTCAGAATATCAGGGTGAATTCTTAATCTGCATAACAACTAGTTCCACTCATAACACATCCACAATAAGTCACTTGAACTCCACATAACCTGACATATAAACACCAAACATCTTTGCTGAATATTTGCATGTGACTGTGCATCAACAATTATTGTAAAAGGAAGTTACCATGCAGTTAAAATTTGTTCCCAACCAACTGTCCAGTGTTAACTAGAGCATTAGACTTGGAGATGATGTGTCCTTTAAAGTCCACAGATTTCTATCAATCCCTAACGGCCTGGCATCTTCAATAGCTTCCCCATTATAAGAGAAAAATCCCCTTTGCACGTTTCTCTGCGTTCATTTTACCTCCACTCTGGTGAGAAGACTTCCCATGAGATAGAAGTAATAGTCTCATCTCTTTTAGTCTTTTAGTTTTTAGTCACTGACAGCACCTCTTACATACTGTAGTTTTAACTCTGATAGTCAGACAAATGACTAAATGAGGGTTTCTGTGTGCTTACACAAGACCGTTATATGTGAGGATTAGTAATGGCGTAATAAAGATCTAGCCTGAGATACCCAGTGAATAACATCTCATAGTTGTCATCATCACACGGCTCATAATGCCTTAATCTTTTATGCATATTTATCCTTAAAACAACATAACGTCTATGAACAGGCCCTCCTTTGTCATCCGTGAATGTCAACATCCCCGTTATCCCGTCAGTTGCCTCTGCCTGAAACCTTAAACCGCCAAACACCTGTTCTTTTGTGTGAGCTGGCATTTTACAGCAGGGTTTCTCAGATGTGCAGCGGAGCCTCTCCCCTCGCTCTCACTCAACCCTCTCATTTGGTTCGTCTCGTTCTCTCTTTTTGTCTCCCTCCTTCCCTCTTACACGTCGTCACCCTCTTCTCCCTCTCTTTTTTCTTACACTGTCCCTTTTCTCTTTACTCATTCTTTACTCATTATTGTCATATCTCGCTCTCCCATTCCTCCCTTTACCACATCCGTCTGTCTGCATCCCTTCTTTTCTCTCTCAGTAGCCTCCACTCACTTTCTTTGCCTGTTTCTCTCTGCTGTTGTTGCTTGTATCCTTTTTTTATTGATACACAGAGACCATCACTTTTCTTTGTTACGTCTTCTTGCGTCGTTCCCCCATGCCTTTGTCATTCTTGCATTAGCTTTAACAGCACTCTCAGCTCTTTGTGGTTTTTATTTACACTACATAAGCACAAGTAATTTCATTCCCAACCCTAGTTATTACATTAAGCTTTCGGATGTAAGAACCTCTGCCCTTGACAAAGTTCTCCATCAGATTTTTGGATCCGAGCTAAAGGGATTTGCTCTCATTCAACCACAAGAGCATTAGAGAGGTCCAGCACTGATGCAGGGGGATAAGTCCTGGCTCACAGTCCACTTTCTAGTTCATTCAAATTATTGGATTGGAGTTGGGTTCAGGGTAGTCAAGTTCTTCCACATTAAACAGTAAAGTCATTTCTATGAACAAGACTTCCTAAAAGCTGGAAGAACACTGATGAAACTGAACGGTTCCAGACCAAATGTACAAAAAATTGGTTAAAATTTGAACGTAGATGTGTGTGTGTGAAACGACTGTTACATTTTCATCTTAACCCAGCCCACACTCTCTTTCCCTGAGCCTAACACAGGGCAAATATAAAACACTTTCATAACGCCGGAGTCACACATCTGGACATGCAGCTGCAACATCAGATGTTCTGGAGGACAAAAAAGCGTAGCCTGTGTACATCTTATTGATATGTTGGGTATCAGCATATTTTACGTTTGTGGACATTGTGTGAACATATGATCATTACGTTAACATTTCGGTGGCAATTTAGTTGTAATTCTTTTGGAGACTGGGTTGGTTTATGCACTCACAGCACCTGGTTATGTTTAGTAATAGGCTGTATATTATTAGCTGTATTTAATAAATGCAGATACGCTACGAGATCTAGATGGTGAGATGGCTGTTGAGCTGTAGAATGATACTCACTCTGTCTGCCCACTGTTCTCTCTTTCTAACCCTCATCTCCAACAACTCTTCTGTCTGTGCCTGTATGGAAGATGAGGTAAAAGAAAGGGGGGAAAAAACCCTCTAAACCCTTTTCTCATCTCCTTTTATTTTTGAAAGCTAGCCTTTGTGGAGCTCCCGGGAGCAGCTCCAGTGTCTCCAACCGCAGCCAGGGCTCTTTTCATCGGGAGAGGTTTGAAATCTAACTGACCCTATTCATTCACTGCCAGGCCTTTGCTTGTGCTCATGCTACATAATACGAGGCAATACAGCGGCTGGGGAATGCAAGTTATTCAGTGGAGGGGGAGACAGCAGGAGAAGAGCACCAAGGGAGTCTGGATCTGATCAACAGGAGCCAATTTATATTGCTGAATTTTCCAAGTGCTTCTTTTCTCTTTAGGAAATGTCATTATCTGGAGGTCGGCATTGAGTAAATGTACAAAACGGCAGTTTTTAAGTTTCTAGTTTGACTTCAAGTCCAATCAGAAGTTTTAAAATGGTACTCCAGAATGTCTTTTTCATTCTGGTGACCTCTTGCTTTGGTACCATGCTGCGGCCTTTTTTTTCCTGCTGCACTTTTCAAAGATTCCCTGTCAGTCAAACAGTATGCGCAGCGCTGGGGTGCCTTTCTTATCGGATCTCTTTATATAAAAATGGATTTTCTGTAGCTTACCCGCTTTTCTTCATCATTTCAGACACGACAGTGCACAGCTCATGCTCCCCAGTCTTTATGTTTAGTGTGAAACATATGTCACGATTGTGATCTGAGACTAATTTGCATCCACCAATCATTCTAGCCTGATTATTCTTCTCCCTGTGGCGATAAGGTAACGGTGGTATTTGTCAAACCTGTTGTTTTTGTTGTTGTTGTTGTTGTTAAAAATAAAAGTGACAGTAATATGCACCAACATATGCAAAATGACAATTACATTCATTGTTCTATGAACCCAGTGCGTGCTGGGATGATTATTTTAGCCTGATATTAGCATGCTAGCCTGAATTGCTTGAACAACACTGAAGAATGAGGAAGTTAATACAAATAAATGTTATCACAGAAATATAATGATAATGTACTTGTAGTTTACTCGTGATCATGATTGGTGCACTTTAGGTAACTTTCATGTTGAAGACCTTAAATGACTCTGGGCCTGTGTGTTTAGAACAGTATGTAAAACCTTTTGTGCGCTAGTGGATTTAGTAATTGTTGTTAGACCAGTCCGTCACAGACAAAAGAGAAACTTAAAAAGAAAGATTACTCAGAATATCAGGGTGAATTCTTAATCTGCATAACAACTAGTTCCACTCATAACACATCCACAATAAGTCACTTGAACTCCACATAACCTGACATATAAACACCAAACATCTTTGCTGAATATTTGCATGTGACTGTGCATCAACAATTATTGTAAAAGGAAGTTACCATGCAGTTAAAATTTGTTCCCAACCAACTGTCCAGTGTTAACTAGAGCATTAGACTTGGAGATGATGTGTCCTTTAAAGTCCACAGATTTCTATCAATCCCTAACGGCCTGGCATCTTCAATAGCTTCCCCATTATAAGAGAAAAATCCCCTTTGCACGTTTCTCTGCGTTCATTTTACCTCCACTCTGGTGAGAAGACTTCCCATGAGATAGAAGTAATAGTCTCATCTCTTTTAGTCTTTTAGTTTTTAGTCACTGACAGCACCTCTTACATACTGTAGTTTTAACTCTGATCCCATAACTATTCCTCATCTACCCAGTTGCAGAGGCTGCAAGTAACCAAGTACATTACTACTACTACATACTGTATGTAAGTACAACTTGAGGTAGTTGTACTGGAGTATTAACTTTTACTTCAAATGAAAAACCTCTACATCATGTTATCAGCAACAGATTTTTTTTTTACTTCAAATAACATTTAGAGGTTGTACTTTAGTACTTTTACTTGAGTAAAAAACTACTACTACTTGTAGTGGAGTATTTTTCTGGGCAAGTAAGTTATGAGAGCAAGTTACGATAAACAGTTAACGGTTTAAAAAATCAGATTGAGTCAGACTAAACAAAGAGGTTATTAGTCTCCACTCGAGTATATAAAATATTTTCTAATGTTTATTTGATGTAACATACTATTACCAAACAGGTAGAGTATGGTCGCTTGATTCGAGACACCTTAAAATTATATCTATGTACATGTCAGCAGCTTATCTCTGCACATCTAAACATTCATACAAACTAAATAATCTATTTCTTTGCTGCCTCCGTTTAGCTTTGATGATTAGTTGAGTAACAGAAAACTTGACAGCAACTAACGTTTTCATTTATTAACAGTTCGTAGGTTAGGTTAGGTTAAATTTTCTTTTTCCAGTGTCTCTGGCGTTGGAATTTGAGGATTTATAAACCATAAATTTATAGGTTTTGAACTGTTAACTGGAAAAAAATGACATTTTATAGACCAACTAATTAATTAATTTGAAAATAAAAAGGTCAAATCAATACAGAGAATAATCATTGCAGCCCTACGGCATTTCTGTTTCCTCACCTCACCTCAGTTTAAAACGGTTTTGTCAAACATGATTTTATTAGATATTAAAGCTGTAGTGTTTCTGTCACTGGATGTTCTTCAAACCACGAGGCTGCACTGAGTAGATGTGCAAAATGTGCTCGTGTCAATACAGACGAGCCAAATGGTCTGTGTGTTTAAACTCTCCAATGGGACGACACCGAGGCTTTTGACTGGTTATAATGGGAACAGCAATGTGTGAAATATGTTATGCAAAGGAAGCAGGCGAGTGATGTAGCAAAGGGCCACCGTTTGGCACTAAGTCGAGAGAGTCAGCAATAAAAAAAAAAAAAGGACAAAGGCAAAAAAGCCGCTGACATTCGCTTTTGGCCGCCACGGCACAAGCATGAGGCGCCTTCCAAAGTTGGCCGAGTGAGGGAGGGGGGGAAACAGAGGGCAGTGGGCTCAGTCACACCTCGGTCACCAAGACCTCTGAGGGATTCTGGAGTCATTGTTCAGAGCTTTACAGTGCTTGTCATATGCAAATATAATAAATTACAGTACTTTATTGTAACAGTAGCTAAGTTACAGAAATGTGCGTTCTCACTGACCTTTGGAGAAGAATAAACTTTGATATCCTGAAAGCGTTTCAGCAGTATTGGCAAGAAGTGTTTATTGATTTGTAATGAAAACTATATTGGAAACAGCTTGACAGCATTTCCTCCATGCAGAAGTAAGATATAACCCTTCTTTGTTTTTTATTGGATGTGGAGAATTGTTTTGGATTCTACTGAGGAAGAAAAGTGAAAGACTTCCTACCATTAAATCCAGTACTAAATCCAGTGGATCCACCAATTTTAGTCATATTCACTAGTAGTGCAGTGTTTTTCAGTATGTTTTTTAAAATTGTACAACCACGCGCATTAATCTACTGTATGTGTCATTTTCATCAATGTGTTTAGCTAATTAGGCCATGGAGGGAGAACTACACACAACAAGTGATGCTCCTCCTAACCTGTAGCCTTGATGAGTTCTGCCTGTCTGGAGTTACAGGCAGGGAGGGAGGGAAGCTGTCAAACTAATTCAGTAAAAAAGGTTTTATTCTTGTAATGGTCAGGTTTTCAGCTGTAGCTACAGAATCTGGCACCTTGTGTTGTTTATGTAAAACTATGTGATGGAGCAGGGGTTCTGGCGTTGGGTTGTTATGTGTGGTATTATTCTGCAAGTCCATTTGTTTGCTTTAGTCTCATAGACAAATGTCAAAAGAAGTCATTGCTTCTGCCAACAGAAATATTCAGCAGGTGTTGTGGAAGTCTCAAAACATGAATAAAACACGTGCGGTGCTTGACAGTTCCATCAATGCTAATGAAACCATGGGCACCCTTGGCTTTTGCTAACACTGGCAGTATTTATTGAAATGGTAACACAATTAAACTACAATTAATCATGCCGACAGAAAAATATAAAAACTGGGCTTGACCTTCAAAAAGGAATTTGCTTTGTGCATGTTACTAAAATAAGCGATTTAAACTTTTTATGATGTCAAATTAATTAGAACGTTGCCTTGTTTGTGCCCGAAGATAAATATGCAAACATTAATTTGGCGTTGAATGGTTTTTGATAAAACAGCCATGTTTAATTAGGAACAGTTGTTTAGGGATTAGGCTCATACTGGCAGCTACTGTATGTCATTTAATGCAAGTAACATAAGGTTTGAGAGCAATAATTAAATAAAATTACATTGGACTTTTAAAAATAATTTTCAAAAACAGAAAATAATTAATCAAAATAATTTAACACTTTTAAATCTCCGTGGCATAAAAATCTTTTTTTTCTCCCTACGAGCAAGAACTCAGGTGAATCCATCTCATCGATCACTAGAGGTGTGTGAAGTCTAATCCCATCTTTCCCCCGGACACTGACCCCTGGGCTCTATCGTGATCCTGTTTCTAAGATGAGCCGGAGTCCTGTGCCACTGACACACAAACCATTTGAGCTCAGCACACATCCCAGGAAAAACTCATCTGGACACATTCAGCTATAATAGCGTCACGCTCGGATTGGCCCTGTGAGCACTGTCATGGCCTGTTGAGCACGAAGAGGGGTATTGGGTGGCAAGGGCTGTGAAATAACAGAGGGGTGGGGGTGGTGGTGGTGGGGGGGCACTCTCTACAATACACTGAACCAGTGTGCTGTGTGTGATAAGCAGCTATAATCAACAATAATACTAATCAAGACTACAATGAAAAGGGACGATTTTATCACCATTTTGTGGATTTTAACACTGATTTCTGTGTCACATCGCCTGGTGATTGCTCCATTGTCTGCCTCCCTCTGCAGATAGGGGACTGCAGTCAAACCTGGAGGCTAAATCGCTGTGCATTCATTGAACTTGAGAATCATCTCTTTTATTATGTCAAGAAAGCTGACCACCCCCTCATCCTGCAGGCACTTTAGAAAACCAAACAATCAGGTGCAGGAATAGCAGCGGTATTGTTGCGTCTCCACATTTCATAGGGGCCCTCCCCTCCTCCTGCCCTCCTCCCTGAGTTTCAATCCAAACCTGAATGAGACCCTAACAAAGAGCAGCTGTCAGTGGTCTGCTGGACGTGGTGGATTAAGCAGAGAAATGAAGACCTGTCGCAGACTTCAGCCAAATAGAGTCTGTGTATCTAAGAGCCAGTGGCAAGGTGCCACATTTTTTCCATGACGGCCTTTTAATGAGCTCTAATTAAACATCTGTGGGTTCAGAAATTGTCCAGGGGTAAGAGGTGGATCACTGGCCACCTAAGACATGAAAAACAAGAAATGGAAACGATAAACTCTCAAGGCATCACTTCACTGTAGCCACTGTCTTTCAGTTGTATGTTCGAACCTGTCGTGCTTCAGCAATAATAATTATTATTATTTAGAAGTACCTCCACTTTACAATTAGTATAAACCAAACATGTCCCTTCAGCATCTCTGTTAAACTCATTAAAGTAAAGAAAAAAACAGACTGGCCACTAATGTTTCCAGCTTTTCACCTTACGTGGCCTGTTGAAGCGAGCATTTGGTGCATTTACACAGTACTGCTCTGTATAAAAGGCACAAACATGGTATTAGGGTCCACTGTGACACCTAAGCTATATCAGCTGGGGGGTGGCAAAGTTGATGCTCTATCAGTGTGTGTATGAAGAGAGTGAGAGAGGCAGCTTGCAGCCATTTGTTTTATTTTTTCGGCTGATACAGATACATAAAATTTCACCTCATGCTATAGCCACTGTTCTGTCAGTCGTGTGACTGAGCAGTTTGCACTTCTCAGGTATTACATGCATTCAAGTCACATATGGCGAACACCTCTCTTTACTCCATTCACCATTCATTTGATCATTCGCTGCTTTTTTCACATTGATTTGTGACGTATTATTTTCATATTCCTGCGTTCAGTTTCTAGAACACTCAGTTTGATAAGTAAATACTGTATTATAAAATTCTTGTTGTTGCATGCCTGTTGTTTCTCTTAAACCCATGTTGCACATTGAACCCTCACATGGATCAAGATGTTCATCATGCATTTGCATTTGGGAGGAAGAGTTTCTGCGTTACAGTAAAAGTGAACGCTGTGGAAAAAGCCTCACTGTGCAGCTTCTGATTCATCACTTTGTGTCACATTCCTGTGCACGATCCGTGTGAACACCTTCCAGCGAGTACGATTCCTTCCGCCTGGCTGTGTTTTATTCATGGGTGCCTTCCTCTGCTCCATTAGGCAGCTGAAGTACCTCAGCTCCAGGAGGATGTGTAGCATGTGGTACAGTTAGAAAGGAGGCGATCAGGTATATGTTAGATTAAAATCTATATGTTTTACTGGATTATATGTAACTTATGACACTTAACAGAGTTAATAGTACTGCAGTTTAGACGATATTTAGTTCCATAGTACTGTTTGTGTTTGTATGTTTAAAATACAATTATGAGCAACAGACAAAATGGTGGCGCTACAAACCATTGCAATAAACAAACCTTAAATACCACTGAGAAAAACCACGTGTAGTTGGCAGACTAACCTCTACAGAGACCAGCTAACTGGTAAACCTGTAGAAAATAAAAAAAGAATAGTAACCACTTGTCAGTGAGACATGAACTTTATGACCCTGGAAGTGGTCACAGCTTAGTGGCCACTCAAAAAAGTACCTATAAATACACTTTGTGATGTGACACCACTATGGCTAAGTATGACTAACAATACATTTTACATTTCATTTCTATGTTTCACATACCCAACAGTGGTGTAGTGGTTAGCACTGTTGCCTCACAGAGTGAATTTTTAATCCAACACACTGGCACTAAGTAGCTTTTAGTTGCAAATCTCGTTGAACAAGTTGAGAATAACTGGTTTTATAATATACTGTCACCAGTATTCCTTCCTCCCATCATGATTGGAAAGTAAACGTGCCATCCTGGGGCCACAGGTGGTGTTGTTACTCTGGGCAGGATAGTCAGTGTTTTATCTGTCTCTCAATGTTTCCTTTACCCCAGAGCTGTGATCTGAAAATCCTTAACCATATAAACTTTATCTCTGTCCAGTCACTGAGTAAGAATGAAATTATTTCTGCTTGAGCAGCTGAAAAAATGTTCCTAATTATCCATCTGAAGATGCCGTGGCTACTAACTGTTTCCTTTTCCCACGAATCCCTAAGTTCTTGTATAACTTGAATTATACTCCTGTTAATATTTTCCACGCTTTTAAATCACACTGTTTATAGATTGTTTTGATCCTTTGGCTGAAATGTGGAGGAGTCAGATAGAAGAGGCAAAGAAAAAATGTGTACTGAGGGAAAAACAAGAAGAGGGATACAAGAGAGAGAGAGAGACACAAAGAGAAAAACACGCCTGCACAACTTGTCTGAACTGAAGATCTATCTCATGACTTAAACATTCTGGGGGATAAAATATGCCCACACTGCACGGATTCCTTTCCCTGCTAAACTTGCAGCTTCAGCAGTGTGAGAGGCATGCATCAACGGAGTATTGTAGTGTAGTGTGCTGTGATCATATTGTGCTGTCTCACGCCTGGTGGAGCTGCGGTGATCACAGAAATAATAACTTTGCATCACATAAACAACTTAGTAATGTGGCATAATGAGCAACTGTTCGCTGTGAACCAATATAAAATAACACGTAATGAAAATCTTTTGCAGGTAACTGTTAGAGCAGGAGATTCCCCCTTGTATCACAGTGGCATCTCATAACCTAAACACTGTGACTTACACAGGCGATGACCTTCTTCCACTGCTGCCTGTTGCTTTGTTGCTCTGATGTACTTCTCTAGGAACTTCATGTTTAGAAGACTGGGTTTCATGAATACACAAATACCCATTTGAATATTAGAAGTACTAGCTTTATCATAACTCTGGATGCCAAATATTGTTCTCAAGAATTAAAGTGTAGACCAAAAACTAGATACTAACATCTTATCAGACATATCAGACAGTTACATTAGTGTTGTTGCAGCTGCAGTGTACAGGTATTACTCTTGCATCGTGCACATACAGTATTTTCTACCATTCTCATTAATTCAGGCCTGCAGAAAGGACTGTTTCCTGTTTCAGTGTCCAGACTGACTCGTTGTTTTCAGTTTGTGATTCCCACTCAATATTCATTTTGTTAGTGACACTGACAGTGAAGCAGAGCATGGGGCAGTGTCATGACTAAAATAAGTCACTGCTGCAGTTCAAAGTAATATAAATCAATAAATAGAGCTCCAAGCTCATTTTCAATTCACAGTCTCTGCAGTACAGATTATAACCACATCTAATTCTGCACGCTCAGAGGTGCAATGCTGTTTTTGACCAAGAGCTGAGAATCCGCAATATACCTGCCAGAGGCTGTCTGCCAAGCTTTACATTAAATATACACCAGACAGCAGGGCGCTTAGAGGGCACAGCATGGCCAGCACCACTAACATTTTATATTTCTGCCTCCAGCAGTTTAGCGCTACAAAGTCGTGTGTAAGTTATTTTAAGGTTAAATTCATTTTTTAACATAATGTGTGAAAACAGATTACTGCTTCAGTATTAAAATCAACGCTGCACGGCTTCAGATGGGCTGATGCACACAGCATATATCCTCTGAAGTCACATAATGTTCAGCAAACGACCATGATTTTCCTCATCCCTCCTCATCCACACAATCTCACCGCCTAGAAAAAAGACAATGTGTATATTTTCTTCGTCTTTCTTTTATCAGTCGTGACTTTCCTGGCTATTTTATTGACCTGTACCATTATAGGGAGACGGGATACTGTTACAGTAATATGTCAGGGAAACTAAGTCACAGGGTCCATTGCTGCTGTTGCTAACACTCAAGAAAAAAACTGGAATGCATTGAAGGTCAGATTCCATTAGAGAAGTGTTATACAACCCGCGGTGGGTGGGAGGGCACAGAGGCTGGCTTTCACTCGCTTGCCTTGCTGACTTCAGAAGCAACACAAATTCCTCAGGGGTATTTATCTGTAGCCAGGTGATTTCCAGACCTAACCATCTTCAGATTGAGTCATGAGGGAAGGGAAGTGCAGGGAAGGAGGAAAGGAGAGACGCATATAAAAAAAAAACACAGGAGAAAACAGCTAATCTGCACCAAGGTGTTCATTAGTTTAAAAAAAAAATGGAAGGAGAGGAAAGGAAAGGTTAATGTTTATTGTATCTGTCCCAGGTGATTTACAGGTATGTTTTATCTGAGGATATCCACAAGTGAAAGGAAAGGTTAATGTTTACAACATGTTTAGAAAAGGTAGGAAGTAAGAGAAGAATGTGTATCCAACTTCAAATGGGAAGGAAAGAGAAGGAAAGGAAAAATGCAGGCAGAGGGAAAGAAAGGAAAGGAAAGGAAAGGAAAGGAAAGGAAAGGAAAGGAAAGGAAAGGAAAGGAAAGGAAAGGAAAGGAGGGATATAGGGTAGGAAAATAAATGAAAACGGTCATTATGAAATGATAGAAATGGCACATTTTCTAAAAAAGGAAGGGCAAGTACATAACTCATACATATATGAGCAGACAGGAAGAAAGAGAAGAAAATGAAGAAGGACGAGAAGAACTGATGAAATGGAAAAGGAAGAATAGTGTTTAGCATTTCTGTATTTGGAGGACTTAGTTGTGTTGCTACCACCTGAAAGATGTAGGTATAAAGATGAAAGTGTTCATGCAGTGAGCTGATCCAAACTCTCAAAAAGGATATAAGGAAAGGAAACAAAAAAAACACTGAAAGGTCAGTGTTTTCTGTTTCTATGTCCTGGTGATTTACAGGTGAGATAATCCTCAGATTGTGCCACAGAGGAAAAGAAAAGAAATCAAACATTAGGAAATGTAAGAAGAAAGGAAAGAGTTTACCATCATCTGGTAATCTTGGTTTGAACAAGACTGGGGAATAAGTCTTTTAATAAGTTATTGTTATCCACACACTGAAATAAGTAGAAGGAACGGGGAAGGAAATTAAATTAGGTGACTTCCAGGTGTGGCTACCCCTAGAATGAACCAAAAAGCAGGGGGAAAGTAATGAAAGGTGGTTTTCTTTTATAGTGTTCCCAATAAACATGAACGTACCTTAACTCTAACGTGCCTCCTCAACACAACCCAACCCCCAACATGCCCCACGCACCCCCTCTCTCACACACACACTATATCACACATCTCTGCTGTCCTTGTGGCAGAGGATACAATGCTATCTCTGATGTCTAATCCGCAGCAGGATGAGGATACCTGGCGGCTCACGGCACAAATGAAACAATTCAACATGGTGCGCACGAGTGCAAGGACCAGACTTAGCCTTTCAGAAATCTAAATGATGTGTCCTTTGTGTCAATTCCGGCGCAGGTTCAGGAAATAGAACACGGGATTGTGAGAGATATTTATTTTATGTTCCAAACCCTTCAAATACCACTCTCACTTCTTTTATTCCCCCTCACCACCCCCTCTGTGATAACAAAAGAGGTTCTCTGTTTGTGGAGCCGGCTGTGCCTTCAGTTTGATACATTGAGACATTAGCATTTAGATAACCCCCCTGAATATAGGACATGAGAGAATTGAAAATAGGAACAGAATAAATACTGAATAATCAGGAGTTACATTGTGAATTAACATAAGTTTGTCTTTTATCCTTTAAATAAGAAGCGACTAACAACAACTGAAACATCTGATTTGCTTTGCCTGCATGGTGTTTTTCTTACAGACACAAGCCACAAAACAAAACAGCGAGGGAGGCAAATCAAATAGAGCGTATTTGATATGATGGCCGTGGCCGGAGCTGGCGCTGCAGACTGACTGATGCAGTGAGTTCTTTTGTTTGAATCAAATTACAGATGTTCTGTGATCACAAGTCATTTTTCTTCCTTTTGACAGACACAAAGCTCAGTCAAAACGCTGGCATGAAGGTAAAATATCAATAACGATCTGAGTTTGAATTGGTCATATAACTGGCAGTAGCATGTTTCGAGAGAATAATTTAGGTTATGTCCATCATAACTATTATAGAATTTATGAGAAGAGGGGTTAATCGATGTATTTCTCTAGATATTATCACATATTTCCATTCCAAAAAGCGATTAATGGTTTTAAGCTAGCTTCCTGCTTAAGCTGTTTAAAGTGAGAAAAAGACTGCAATTGTGGTTTTGGTTGCACATTGAAAGCCAAGAATTATGTTTGTCTCAAAACATATTTGGCAGAAAAGTGGTGTCAGCGAGCGAAAATGTTGGGATCGTGCTAAAATATCATGTAATATGTTGTATGAATTTGCATCACTTCAAACTTGGGTCTCTATTTGAAAGCTCACGTTGTAGTTTTCAACCTCATCTTCAAGTTTGCTGCATTTGAATTGGTAATTTAAAGCGATAAATTAAAACAAAGTGAGGTGAAAAAACTAATGGTCATCACAGCAGGTGTCAGTTTCATTTGGTAAGAATATTTCAAATATCTACAAGTTAATATGCAAACCAGTTGTTCACAGTGACCTGTTAGGCTTTTGAGTTCTGCACTGATTATTCACTTATCATTCTTTCCCTGTGCTCACATATTATTTTCACATCCAAGCCCTTTATTTGATTTGAGTGTGATGAAAATGGCTGGAACCTCACTGAGATCAATCTAAGCTGCATGCGGAGAGGGCTGTGGCCAAAATATTCTTTTTAAGGGGCATTCCACTGATTTTGGCTTTTGAGGTTTTATTCTGCAGAAATAGACATTTTTAAACACACTCCAACGTGCATGCAATGGCTTTGTCGTCCATTTTGATTTTGAGAGAACAATGGTGATCTTTATTAACTCTGAAACAAATTTGAGCCACATCGTTTTCATTTGATAACAACCTGTATTTTATTTTCTAAAATAAAATTCACTTGTCATCAGTGCTGCAGTGAGAAAGTGTTGGTGCTGTACGGACACCCTGAGGCAATCTGTATTCTGGTCACCTGCTGCACAACATAAGGAGCGCGCTAGCAAGTTGTGACCAAAGGCACCCCCATCACACAGCCTTCCAGTGCATATGCAACCATACATACGTTAACACAATCAGCCACACATGTTTTCAAAAACTGCACCTACAGCAGATTCTTGGCCTCAGCAGGCAGCGAGGAGGGGGGTGAAGTGAGCCGGTAACAGATGATTAAAGGTTGACAAAGGGTAAGGAGATGTGACAACATGCCTGCAAGTCAATCAGCAGGGCGCAATATGAGCACCTTGCCCAGATTCCAGGTAATGGAGAAGAGGAGTGGGGGTAGATGGAAGATGGTGTGTGTGTGTGTGTGTGGGGGGGGGGGGTGAAATGCTATTCCACAACATTAACAACTTTCAGGATCTCTTTGAAATCCAGAGTCAAAATTTACTTCCCCCTGAAAAAAATGATTTCTGCTGGACGACACTGATGATTAAATGGTATTAGTGGGTTTTTCCTCCTGAAGCACCTGAATAACAACAGGGCAAATTAAACATTTGCAATGAGTAAAACCCATGTGAGTAAAAACTCCTAAAGCCTTGAGAGCCCTCAGTGATGGCAGGTGGTAGTTAACATTTCAAAGTGTGTTTTTCGAAGGGAGGCAGGAGGCAAAAATAAACAAAAAAAAAAAAGAGGGCTGCAGGTAGACAAAGACTTCACCTGAATGAAAAGTAGTGTTGTGGTGACAGAGATGAGGAGGAGCATGGAGGAAGAACAATTTCTGAGCTGTCACATGCTACATACGTTAGGGTACAAAAACAACTCATTGCATTATCACAAGGGCATTTTTGTCATTGATGCATCAGCCGCTGGAAGAGATGTGGTGGTTGAGAGTAGTGTGATCCATTGATAACTGATGGTCTGTAGGGAACATGTGGGTGAGTGCATGTATTCATACAAGTGTGCACGTTCATGCATGTGTATTAAGTGTGTGTCAGCATGAGTGTACTCCGTCTCACTGCCTCCACCCCCAACACCCTCCCTCAGTACTAACACCCACCTCACCCCCCACTCTTGCCTGTCAGTGGAATGGGCCTCTGATTGGGGGCCCTGGGCTCAGTTGCCACGGAAACTGCACCAAAGCAAACAAAGGGGTGGAACGGAGCCTAGGGAATACAGTGACACAAAGGGGCTACCTAGCACGGTGGAAGATTTCAGGAGAGACTCACACAAAGCTGAGCTGCCAATAAACAGCAAAGGCAGAATATACATCGCTAGTTGTGCCTCTTATTAACAATGGAGCTTCTTAACACTCTGTGCTGAAATCTGCACTCTGCTGCTTGAGATTTACAATTAATTCCCCGTCTTCCTGCCTCCCTGCCTTAGAATTGCTTCATTAACATATGCAAATGACAACGTTGGTGATCGTGATTAGCTAAATTGCACAAATTTTCAGTCGTTCAGTTTTCCATGCAGTGCATAAATGGCGTTTCTGCAAAAGTAATTTCGGTTCATCCTCCGCTTATCGCTGTGCATTTTGTCAATCAAATTGCAGAGGCTTACTATAAAGCGATTAGAGCTTTGATACCATTTTAAATCCCATTGAAGCTCCAAACGAAAGCAGCATTAACACCAGAATATACATTTACACCAGCTATAACAATAACAACAAAACAATACAGTTATTAAGATTAGCTATTGCTTCTTAAAATTAACCCGATTATAGCAAATTAAAGTCAAAACCCTAAACTCAAGTAAAAGACATTAATAAGGTTTTAAATATGTTGCATGTCATTCAAATCATTGAGAATGAGAAATAAAAGCAGACATAGGGACATATGGGAAATCATTGTGCTAAAGCAGGGGATTATATTTTCTTAGGGGCCTGTGGTTGGTCCTGTCCACCGAGACTCATTAAGAATGGCCTTGACATTAAGGGCCCTCTCTCTTTCAACCTGTTTGCAGCCATGATGCTGAGATCAAACAGAGTGCTATAGGTGAGGGCACTCTCAATGGCCTAAAGCTGGTCATTCATCCTTTTTAAAGACAGGAAATCAGGCTAAATGGAGGCCAGGCTCCTCCTTCTCTCTGCTAAAGAGGCTTCTGAAGTTGCAGAGTTTTTGCAGTAAAGAATTTCAAGTGACCATGGGCCTTTGAGGGGGAGTGCAGAACCAATAAAAGCCAGGATTACTTGTGTCAAAGCAACACACCTGCATTTCATACATTGTCAAAGTCTCTTCCTAATCACTAACTCCAGAAAAGCTGAAATGAACCGCTTCTTCTTCAGGGGAAATTCAACCCAAAATAAATTCATTTTAGACTATGCTTCATGTGTTTTTACTTGTCTAGTGTGCATTTTCAGTGTTTATGCTTGTGGTTTAAATACCACAGGGGAAATAAATGCCTTTTGTTTGACTTTCCAAGATGATGTGTCAGCCTAGAAGTCAATGCGCTGTGGCTTTAATCCTGTGCTTGTGTTTTCCCCTGCATATGAAGAACTATTACTTCTACAAATAACAGGCTTACCAGTGTGTTACTCTATATATTATTCCAATGTCTCTATACATTTCCCTGAGTCGCAATAACTGTAATTATTAAAAAATTCATATTAACTTTTGAATAAGTAGAAAATGCTGCTGAAATATAAGATTAGTGTTAGTACTCAGTTTGAGTAGCTAAAACCAATGAAGATATTAATGTCAGCTTTAATAAATTTAAGTCACTTCTGGTGATGCACATCCTACATGACTTGCTGGGTGATCTGTCTGTTACTAATTTCTGACTGATTCTTCCCTTGTCTTCTCTGACGCTTATATACTATATTCTCGGTACATTTCTAAGGGTTAGATTATAGCCTTTTTGCTTAATCTTACTGTAGATTTGACTGTCACTCTAGCTTTAGATTGATGCCCAACAGTGAGCCTTTTAGTCTTAGCACTAGCGTAGCCTTATCGGCAGATAGTGATGAGTTTTGGTTTGTGCCTGGTTTGTGGTCTCCCCTACCAACTGCTAACCACTTTTTAGTCCTGTTGGGTTGCGTGTCTGTTCTGACTCTGTCAATAGGCCCAAACAACCCACCTTAATGGGGGACTCCATCAATGTCAGTGTTAGCTTAGCATCACCAGCCATTGTTTATTTACCACGTCGGAAACTTTAACCCCCTTAAAACTTCCAAGATTGATTGAATTTAAAGGTGCTGGCATGTAGTGTAAAAGGGGAAACCCAGTTCCACACCACTACCACTACTTTCAGGCAAATGGTCCTCCATGTTGGCAACAGTGATCTGAGTAAGTAAGCAGGAAGCTAGTTTAGCAAAGATGATTGACACCACTAGAAAGATGTGATACCTCTGATTGATTGTCTCTGGTCTCTTACCCATGAGGGGCAAAGATAAGATGTGTAGCAGGTTCATTTAATTGAACCTCTGGCTAGTTCATCACTGTAGTGTGAAGGGATTTGATTTTGTTGATAACTGGCCTCCTTTCTGGGGCCGCCCTGACATGCTGAAAGTGGACAGTCTTCATCCTAATGGAGTAGGCGCCACTATGTTAACCAGGACTAAAGACAGTTGCTTAAATGAGGTTTGACATTAGGTATTTAGCACTTGGCTGGTTGCAGGTGATTTGAGAGCATGCTAGGGTTAGGAGTCTGTTAGCTTAGTTAATAAGCCCAGTCAGGGAGATCGTCAAGTCACAATCTGTCAGACCAGCCAAGAGTGAGACTGTTTCCATCCCCCACCATATTTCCTATAAACCCTGCAAAGGTGTGATATCATGGTTGTTAGTGAAGTGAATCACAAAGCACCTTATAACAGCCCCTGAAAAAACAGCCTGAAGGAAATTGATATTCTTCCCTACAACACTATGTGTGCAGGCCACCAAGACGTTCTATTAAGTGATTAAGTCTCCTACAAAAACGTTATTGCTTTTGCAGTTTAGTTGTATAGCAACTTAATTCATATATCACACAGCATCAAACACCACAGAACTAATTTAATGGGAAACTGTAACCAGTCCGCTGCAGCACTATACACAGAAAGCGGTGATGAGCTGTGTGTTCTGACACACGACAAAGAATTAAATCTTATAAAAAGATATTACATTTTAGAACAAAATTAAACCAAAATGAATTTAATCTACATCTATTTGTAAACAACAACAACCAGAGTAACATTTTGAATGAAGTAAAGTTAAGATACATAATTCTTTATACTCCTTCCTTAATGTATGTACAGTTCTGGACCTATCGTCCCATACAGTGCCGTGTCAGTATCCTGTATGTGGTCACAGGCCTCAACAGCCCCTATCCGACTCCCAGTCCCTGTCTCTCTTCTTACTCTGTTTCCCTTCTCTGTCCCCCCCGTCTCTCTGTCCATGACAGATGTGTGATTGATACCAGTGGTGCTGGGTGATATGCTGTTCTAATTTTAGCTTTTCTCACTTGGGGACTCTCATAGCAAAAGGTAAATTGGATGCTGAAGCCACAGTCCATCTGTACTGTAAAGAGGCACTGATAAATTATTTTCCATGACAGCCTTAGATATGAATGATATAGCATCTGCTGCTGAGAGAATGGCACAGACCATCTATATAACCACTGTACAGATTTATCTGCAATCAGTGCTTCTACTTCTACGTACACTGTTGCACGTAATCTACTTTCCTGTGTGTCCTTCTGTTTAAGAGACTTCCTTTACAAGTCAATATTTAGGTTTTTCCCCCTGTGACATTTTGATGTGAATGAAACATCAGCAATAAAAAGATTTATTATCATAAATGGGGAAAGTAACATTACAAAAACAGGAAACATTATTCTAATGCTCAGAGCATTGGGAAAAGGTAAAAAAAGGAGAGTGCTCGTGATTTCAGGGTTTCTTTCTGTTAGATGAGAAAATAAAACCTTGTCTTTAGCTATAATTTAACATCGAATTTAAGTACACACACATTTTAAACATATTCCCATAAGTTTTTTTTTATTCACCTTTATTTGAATAAGGCAGATGGCCTTGAACCCCTGGGACACAAAACTTTCTTTTCACACTTCACCGTCTAATAATTTGCTTTTTTGATCATTTTACACAGCTCAGAGGAAACTAGGTCATTTTCATCATTTGAATCTCATAAAGTAACCAGGCCAGCAATTTACCAGGTACATGTAGGTCAGAGTCCACCTTGACTCCCGTGTGGTTTCTGGCCGCAGCTTTCTCTTGACTGTCACTCGTGATTAATCTGTTAATGCCTGCGTGTTAATTCTCTATGTAGTACAATATAATAATCACTAGGTAAGTAAATATTTCATAGTAATATGCAATATGGAACTAGGGTGCACTGCTCATTTTCCCAGTCCAGAATCATTCACAATTAAGCTTTTACTTTCCTGCCAGTAATTCTGCACAATTTTGCAGTAACGGCTTCAAGAAATCCAGCACAAAGAAAAAGACACGTTTTCAACATGAATGCACATCTACACATTTGTTAGCTTAAATTAAAATCAAAATTCAGCACCCAATCTCTATGCTTCATTGAAAATCTTCAAACACAAGTGAGTGTTTCTCGGGATGCTGGGACACATCTGGTGCTCTGTGCTCGGTCTAGTATTTAGTAGATTGTACCAATGAGGAAATCGTTCGATTAGAACTAGGAAATTGCTTCTGTCAAGACCACTCAACAGGGGGAGATAGCTCTTCCTTGAATTGGGTCTCATTTTGAAAAAAGGAGTAATCTAATGTGGCATCTTGATAACATTTATCATGGAAAAGAAAGGCCGGATATGTCCTAGTGTCAGAGGACGTGGGGTTTTGTATTTCTTTGTGCTGAGTAGAGACATGCTCCTAATGTGTTAAATATGTTTAAAGCTGTCAAACTACTTTTTGGAGTTTCACTGGTCTTCATCAAAGGAAGTATAAGACTGCCACCATAGGTAAGGGTAACTATGGTTTACTAAATAAACCTTAAAATTAAAGGTTCCCCAGCTGCTTTTACAGGTCTCCATTGAAGAAGTAGTTTTAATCTCAATGGGATTTACCTGGTTAAATATGAAATAATGATGAAATAAATTTTAGCCAAAAAACATCACAGTACTGCGGATGTAGCTTGCACATGTTCCAATTAGGCACGCAAAATGTTTCATAAGCACGATAAATGTGCTGAATGAAATCTGCCACATGGGGCTTCAAACTTAGCTGAAGGAACTATAACTCACTCTGTGGGTTACCTTTACCTTATGGGGAAAAATCCTTTGTAAAGGACTCAGACATTCCTTTTGTAACCATTTTAATGGCCAGTGCCTCCTGGTCAAGAGGTGGTCGCTGAATGGCCTAATTCTGTGGGATTAGTCCTCTGTGGTGGTGATCCAGCCAGCCAAACAATTGTGACCTTATGGTGCAGAATCTGTGCATGCACAACTATACATTGACTCCATAGGAGGGGGCAGTTCAGTCAAGGGATTAGTAGAAATCAACCATTCAGGCATACCCCACCTATTCTAGATTCTTTTGATTGACTTTGAAAGACTTTTTAAATAAAAATCACATCACGGAAAGGGGCGACTGGTGGTGCTACAATAAAGACCAACAAGATGAAAAAAAAGTGGAAACTCAGGGTAAGGTAAGCCTATAGACAGGAGGGCTAAGCAAACTCACCACAGCTTGTGCACCAGAGATGTGTTTTCAGTCTCCAGGGGCCTAAAAGAGAGTGCTTCAGGGTAAAAACATAGAGAGGTGGATATGCTAGAGCTGACAAACACAAAACCCAGGATTGGTGTGTGACAGGTGACCTTTTGTTCCCAACAGGACTCAGTTCTGCAGGAGTACACAGCCAAATAAACAGTAAATGTTCCAGAGTATAGTTTACTCTGGAAGCTTAACTCGCGGACAGATAACGTGGCCACAGTGTAGAAAATAAGAACAACATTCCCACTGCATCATAGTGATTTATCATTTGTTGTGTTTATGAAAGCTGTTGGATTTGGCTGTTCTAAACGCTGGGGTAGACATTTCTATGGAAAAATCCTCTGGCACACAGAGGAGCATTTTACATTTCTTGCAGTCACTTATAGGTGATGGAGCAGAAAATATGGGGGAAGATTTATTGGAGAGAATGAAACTAAATTGATTTTGACATCTACGCTTGGTGCATGTTTTTCTCTTCTGCGCAGCTGAACAGTGCAGACTGTGATTTCCCTGAGTGTTTAAATGTAAACAAACTAATCAACCAATCAATAAACACAGCGAGCCCCGGGGTGCTACTGAGCGACTAATAAACACAACAACAATGAGGGAGATAGCAGGAACAGAAAAGTGCACCACAGTCACAATCTCAAACATCATTAACAGAAAATCCACAGGAAGACGCCACAGTGCTGCTCTTAGTGTGTGATGGATCCACTCTCTCTAGACAATGCAGCACATGAGCTGCAGAAGGATATGAAGATGTTCAGAATTAGCACTTCAAGACGAAATGTAATTTTACATAAGCACTTCCAGTGAATAGCAGACAGCGAATACCTCCACTAACTCTGCACAACGGTCTGTGTTATGTGTTATTTTTATAGCAGAATGTGTTCAGGAGGTTTATCCGGAGCGAGGCATAGATCACAATACAGATAGTAAGAGACGATAACGATGATTTAAAAAAGCACTCTGGGCTTTATACAAGGTTAAATATGCCAAAGAAGTTCCAATGAGTTACGAGACTAGCGAGGAGTCAGTCATGGCCACCTCCTGCATAAGTTGCCTATCATTACATTTTGTAAGCCTGGTGTAGATGTTTGCATCTCTTTTCTAAATTTGATGCAAACTGCAATGTATCTTTAAGAGGTAATATATAGCAGACAAACCATGTCTGAAAAAGTTTTTTTTCTGTAATCAGCCTCACCTAACCTTTGCTGTCTTGAATGTATATGATTCATCAGTACTTTCAGCTTCCTATGTGCTTTACCTCTTTTTATCCCCCTCACTTATCATGAACCACAGGGGCTGTTAACATTACCGGCTTTATGACATGGCTGTTAAAGATCCCTGGGATTCCTCTAAGCCCCCATTCTTCAGATTAAAATCCTCTGACCATATTCTAATGCTCTCTCTATTAAAAACCATTTATGTCTGAAACATACTTAACATGTCTGTCATCACTGCAGCTTTGTTAGTGTCAGTTGAGCCAATTGAATGTGAAATGGCTCGCTGGGTGACGAAACCCCCGACAGTGAACTTAAAGGCTGAGGGATTTGGTTTTGGTGGACAGGTGGCTCCACTGGAGAGGCAGGAGCTCAGTACGGAACCTTTGAAATCTCCTCAACTGGAAAATGTGGCCGCTTTTGAGATGACAAGAGGTCTGCACTCCAAATAATGTTTCATTAAATCAAGTGCAGTGACTTAAAATCTTAATTTTTGCAGAACAAGTGGTGAAACATTCTGCAACATTAATGAAAGCAATTCCCCTGTTTCTAAATTAATCAGACAGTTCAAGGATGTTTTTCAATTAAATTCTTTTTTAAGACAATGTCACCTTGAAGTAAGTTTGTGCTTGTTTCTACTTGAATAATACAATGATGAAATCACACTCAAAAGCTGCATGCTGCACGTTCTTCAGGGTGTTTCTTCCATCAGTTTAAATTGCTCACGCAGTCAGACCACCACAGCTCAGACTACTTCGCTTTGTTTGTCTTTTAAAACATCAAACCTGTGAAAAAAAAAACGATACAGAAGTGATGGTTTGTGAAGATTTACACTTGATGACATGGTTTCACTAAATGTAACAAACTTTGTTTTATGATGGCCTTGCTGTAGTGAAGAACCCATTCATCATTTAAACTTATCAAGCGAGGCTGGCTTATATCCGCCAGTGAAGAGGCATGTAACCTTTTCTTCAAGACACATTTCCTCTGACTACCACTGCCGGTTATTCAACACTCATCTTCTGGCCTGATGTGGCATTAAATACATACGGTTTTGGGGCACATTTGACAGCATTTTTAAATGTATGGATAAACAGCTTCCAAATGCCACTGTGACTTATGAGTTCTCATAAAATTGTAGACAAAATTTTCGTCTAAAACAAATGTTAAAATGTTTTCTGAATCTCAGTTTACAGATAACCTTATTTTTAAGTGCATAAACCAAAACCAGCTTTACACAAATGAAACAGTTTTTTTTGCTCATAGATAAGACTGCATATAGTTGTACCATCATTAGAATGAGTAAAGTATTATAATATAATATATTATATTATAAGTGTCATTAAAGCATGGCACAACAGTTCCAGAAATACTGAAAATGTGGCTGCTTCTGGAAGGCATTTTAATTACGATGAAGCTGTGGCCCAGATTAAGCATGATGCAATCGATGGACATTGGGGTAACCAACAATGATTCGTAAGGGGTATGATGAGAAAAAGATGATCTTGAACTGTGGGCTGCACATTTCTTTTCTTTAAAGGTGTTATTCTTCTTTCTTTCTAAGAAAAAAAGACGCCTGAATAAACCTGCCTTTGCTGTCTCCTTTGACTCAACTGTGATATCTGACTTTCACTTCTTCGTGACACTTGACAGGTGAGTGGAGAAGATGTGGGGGCAAAGCTATCGTCCTCAGGAAATGCCAGAGAATCTCAACTGACCTCTATGTTTTACATGGATCAGTGAACACGAATATTATCCAGTCCACATGCACACACATACATACTTAGCAACACTTAGGTGTTCGCACACACAACACGTTCACACATACACAAATCAATCACCTGGCTTGCGAGCACACTAATGATGTTGTTGACGTTAATGAGGAAGGGTACACGCTCATGAAGACAGCTAACGACGCTAATCATGGAGATATCACACTGATGCCTCCGTAACAAGCCATCATGTCAGCGAATGACTCATTGATTAAGTCGAATCTGACGTGTTCTTTATATGTATGCATGTGGAGCATTTCATGATCCAACTCCAGGGGAGACACTCACAGAAAACACCAACATGGGTACAGTTTCTTCTGTTTCCATCTGTTTTTGGATCATTCAAGCAGAACAGTATTAGAGATCCAGCACTGACGTTGAGTTCTAAGGCCTGGCTTGTTACAGTTCATCCTGAAGACACTAAATGGGGTTGAGGTCAGGGCTTGTTGCATGCTAGTCAAATTCTCCCAGACATTTTTTTTTATTTTTAATGATACTGGCTTTGTGCATTCGAACATTGTCACATAAGAAAGTGGGCTTCCACCAAACAGTTGCCACAAAGCTGGAAGCACACTAATGTTTAAAATATCATTAGATGCTGCAGAATGAAGATCTCCTACGTGGCCTACACCAAACCAGCCACATACTTTTGGCAGGGAAATTAGGTTTTCTCAGAATCAGGATCATGTTTATGTGCAGTGAAAAATCTTACTTCACTGTAACTGATCTACTCTTCTTATAACTTTGAAAAAGAACACAGAAAGAGAAATAAGAAAACATACAGTTATATGCATGGGAAAGGAAAAAGCAAATTGTAAATGAGTCAAACTTATTTGGCTTGCAGACTTTGGTTTCCAGCTCACTGGCAGCCTTAAATATCATTTACCATCCTCCAGCTGATTACAAATCTGGGATCTGGTTTCCTTTCTGTATCTAAATATTAATAGTCTCCATTACATGAAAATTACTTTCATCTCCGACTCACATGGAGGGATTAGATTTTAATCAACGCCTCAAATATGACTTTCTATTCCTGCAGATGGGAGAGGATGGCAGGGAGTCTGATAAAGTCTTTGTTATCACAGGGAGGCTGTAAGAGCATAAACAAAAAGACAAAGTGACACTTGGGAATGAGGCAACATAACGACGAGCTTCTGTCAGGGATCAATGCATCAATAAAACTTTTGAAGCAGCTTTCAAAAGGATATTTATTTGAATTAATGAGCTTCAGTTCTGAGCCAAAGGCTGCATTTACGGAGTGTTTATGTTCCCCAAATCATTCTATTAAAGTTTTAAACTGTAACGTGATCAGAAGCTCAAGACTCACTCAGAGCTGCTCCAAAATAAGAATATCCTTAAAATGATATTAAATTGGAGTCAGTCTGCTGTAGCTTTAGCTGCCATTGTTAGAGAAGAAATTATTCAATTAATTTATTTTCTTAAACTATATCAGTGGCTAAAAGGCTTTGGCTGCAGTCACTGGCAGCACTTTGATCCTTTGGACTGGAAATCATAATGCAGATGATGATGTTGCCAGCTGTTCTTTATTGTTTTGGTTTTTTTGTCATATTAAAGGTTTCAAAGGCTTGAGATTAAATCACCATGAGATTTGGATAATATGTCTCTCCAGAGAGTAAGTTATGTAAAAGACTAAAACATTAAAATATGGAGAATGTGCTCATCCTTTTTTTTTTCTTTCTAACCTGCTTTAAACAACAGCAGCTCCCAGGTGAGGCCAATAAAGCCTGATTAACTTGACGACGCACAGGTTTGTTCTGTCTTTGTCAGTTGCTGTAGTAGGACATTTATGTCAAACCAAAGAGTTTGTAGCTTGTTGTCTGATGTTCTGTGTCTTAATATGACTCATGCGATTCTAGTAATTTCTACTTTTATGATCATGCTGCCTGCTGCTTCAGGAAGACACTTTTATAGCGACAAACCAAGTTGTTACCAGCCTGTGCCCATAAAACCCAACTTTGGGGTGAAGTGAGTTCACTTTCAGTTTTTTTTTGTTTTTGCAGCTTGTTAGCTGCTTTACTCTGACTGTAAACATTTTGGTAAATATCTCAACCCTGGTCAAAAGTGTGTTCTTCATCAGTTGAGTGCTTCACAGGCTCCAATCGTTTAGATAAAAAGTTGTTGACCTGCAAAGTTTGCACAATTCAATCGAAAGACAACATGAATTCTTGAGTTTAACTGTCAACTTTTCATCTTAAGCCAGGTGGTGTGTTGCAGTGAACCTGCTGCCCTTAACTTGTGCTGTCTCTTCCAGAACCGCAGCTCTTCCTTTTGAACGCCTGAACCTTGCTGAGCTGCCAAAGTCCTGGGACTGGAGGAATGTAAATGGCATCAACTATGTCAGTGCAACTCGCAACCAGCACATCCCCCAGTACTGTGGCTCCTGCTGGGCTCATGGCAGCACCAGCGCAATGGCAGGTGAGACGGTTTTCCTCTGTGCATGGTTCTGATGATTGGTGTTGATTCATTTTCTATGTAGGCAGTTTGTTTATCAAACATTTGTTTGCAATAATGGAGCTGAAAAACTTTCATTTATCACAGCATGAAAATGAACTTCAGCAACATCAGAAGTAAAATCCCAGAGATGTGCTAACATTTCTTCGCCTTATAGATCGTATCAACATAAAACGGAAGGGCGCGTGGCCATCTGCTTATCTGTCTGTCCAACACGTGGTTGCGTGCTCAGAGTCTGGCACCTGTCAAGGAGGAGACCACAAAGGGGTGTGGGAGTATGCTCACAAACATGGCATCCCTGATGAAACCTGCAACAACTACCAGGCAGTTGACCAGAGTAAGGACTTGAGTAGTGTAATCTGTTAACAAAGCTTTCTTGCAAAAGATCTTTTTAATCAGTTTTCACCTTTGTCTCTAGAATGCAAACCGTTCAATGCATGTGGAACCTGTTCGATGGTCGGGACGTGCAACAAAATACAGAACTACACACTGTGGAAAGTGGGTGACTTTGGAGCCATTAGTGGACGGGAAAAGATGATGGCAGAAATTTATGCTCGAGGACCAATCAGGTTTTTAAAACTTGGGGGGGAAAAACAAAAGGATTTGTTTGAATACTAAATTCATGAGTGTTTACATTTTGCTACAGTTTTGACTGTATCACTTCAAAGTGACCATAAAATGTCAAATCACTTCTGTTCACATTATTTTAACCCTCTTCCCTCAGCTGTGGAATCATGGCCACTGAAACACTAGATGCGTACACTGGGGGTCTTTACTCCGAGTATGTCAAGACTCCTGCCGTCAACCACGTTGTGTCAGTTGCGGGGTGGGGAGAAGAAAATGGCATTGAATACTGGATTGTACGTAACTCCTGGGGAGAGCCATGGGTGAGTCATCACATAGTAACAGCCTCAGTTCTGGCATGGTTCTGTTGCTTTTAAACATTGGATGTTAGAATGAAATGCAGTTAAGTGTGCTTGATTTAAAATCCAAGTGACCTCCCTCTAGGGTGAGAAAGGCTGGCTCAGGATTGTGACAAGCGCCGACAAAGGAGGAAATGGAAGCAATTACAACCTCGGTGTGGAGGAAGACTGCATGTATGGAGATGTGATTGTACCCTCATCTTATCAGGAGAAGACTACCATGCTTTTAAATGAACTGTAAGAAACTGCCTGTTCAACCTTATTTAAGATCCAGCCACAGTATTGTGATTGGAATGTCTTTGTCTTACTACATAAAGACGATCGTGACAGACTCAGCTCAGAGCCTCAATCCCTTGATATGCATGTCGCTGTAGTCTCACTTTTGCACTAAATTAACTGGAACTGTCATGGTCAAATGGTTTGCTTAAGCCAGTGAAATAAAATAGTTTGTGCATAATAATCGTGTCATTTTTTTGTTAGAATTTTTGAAGCAGCAGACTATTAACTTGCGATTTATCTGGAGTAAAGCGGGGAGACAGCTCCGGCTGCAGCGATGAGAAGGAGTCTCCTCCTGAATTAAGGTATTCTAGTCCCCCAGAAAATGTTTTATGCAGACTTCAATATTCTGACCAAAAAAATATATATAGTAAGTGGTGTAGATAACTGTTACAGATAAGCAATTAACACTTGCATGAGTTATATAGACGGCTATGAAAAACTAGATTATAAATGTCTAGATTATAAATGTCCAGTATTCCAGAGTCTTCTCCCACCCCATGAGGGGTGTTCATAACAGGTACTGGGCAGGATGGGGAACCAAAAATGTGCATGAGGTATTTAAATTAGGGGGGGGTGGGTGCTGGGAGGCCTCTGGCTCTTTGTTGTACTATTTATGAACATACATTTTCCCCTGCAGATGTTGCAGGAAATCTTTACCATGTGGATTGGTACAGCAAGGTCAAGTTGTAGGGGATTGGGGGATATAAATGTAATATCGTCAAGGCTTTAGACTGACAGTGATTGTTCTCAGAGACTGCTCTGAATGACATAACTCTCCTGTCATTACTTTGAGACTACAGGTCGCAGGACGACTAAACCGAATCAGTCTCTTTCAAAAGCTGAACGAAGTTTGTTTACTCTATATCTCTGAGCTTGATAAACAGATCCACTTCCCTCATTGACTTGCATGCTTTATTAGTTGCCATGCTTCTGGAGTAACATTTGGTTTAATCACCAGTTATCTACAGTGACACACACAACAGCACAATGGCATCCTCTGAGTTCATATGCAATTACAGAGCCAATTTTCTTGCCGGGGAACAAAAGAAAACTGAGTACTAAGATATTTGGTTCAGGGGATGCAACAATAATAAAAATGCATAAACGCAAGCTGCTGTGCTTTTCTGCTGATATGAAAATGCTTCCCATTAACTGCCATTTCCATTCAGCATCTCTGGGGAGAACAAAGGATAATCAACCTTATGCGGTGCTGTTGACTTCAACCAAGGTAAACCTTAAGCCTATAAAGCTGTGGTGTGTCCGAGTGGTGGCCCACTGCGAAAACAAATATTAAACATAATTTAGTTGCTCGATATTATGCGATCAGGCCCCCACCCTCGAGCAATCACTCACGTGAAATCAAATTTATGCTCTGATTAAATTTCCTGCATGTTTTCTCATTTGCATAATCACAAACAGAGCTCTAATGGCCGTGAGTGAAAACACATGGTAATCTTTGGGTTGGGGCTCGAAAAGAGCAGTCTTTTCGTTGTGACAGAGAATGGTGCAAAAAAAAAAAAGAAAAATGCAGGTTCCAAATGCACATAAGCCACTTTTCATTTCAGTGATTCAGCATTTGTCTTCATTAGAGCAAATGATATTTCAAAATGGATTTTTCTGCAATTCCTGCAAATGCATAATGTATTGTTTCAGCAATGGACTATATGTAAGTCTGTAAACTTGTGGAGATTGTTCTATGAAGAGTGGTACTGATGCCCTTTGGTGGTGCAGGTCCAGGATTATGAGCTTAAACAGAGCTGAAGGAAATACAGTATACGCTTCTAAAATATCTTTGAGCAAAGGTTTGTAATGATTTATCCATGGCAGCTGCCTCTAACAGCAGTGTAGAAATATGTAGAAAGCCTCCCTGTGTGTGTGCTTTGTGTAATCCTTCGCTGTGCATTCACTTTTCCAAGGCCACTGCCGAAACTTGCCTCTCAAAATATGCAGCAGGAAAAAAAAAACAATAACCAAACAGCCACAGAACACATTCAGGAATTTATGAGAAAAATGTGTTCTCTAAGGTTGCAGACGCTATATCTGCGATGTTAATGAGTCAAAACATCCCAAAGTAATACATTCAAATTTTTACTAGCAGTATGAAAAGATGCAATAAGGATGAACAGGGAATCAGATTTTGTTTCTGTCTTTGTATTCTGCAGCGTTATCAGCCATTCATTTGTCATGTCGAGTATGACTTGAGCAGACTTCCAACCCAAATATGACAAATCTGTTGGCCAAAATACAAGCTCTGGATCATGGCACAGAATGTGTTTATGATTATAATCATAATGGATGAAGCATCAGTGGAGGATTAGCATTACGAGACGGTATAAATCACACATTATCATACTCCTAACTTCAGCAAAAGGCTCATCTGAGCTAATTTGCACTGCATAATACATCTAAAGCACTAACAGCAAAAAAAAATGTCTCTTCCTGCTAATGAGCCTGTGCAAGAAATATGATTCCATCATTGGAAAATAAAGTCTCTTCCTCGGACAGCCAACGATTTTCACAATGTCCTATGTTTTTCTCTCCTGTCAAGTAAAAAACACTTAAACAATCAATTAGTCAGTAGAATTCATAAATGAATTTACAGCCATAGTCACCCTGCTGATGATATGCATCATTCCACAGCTAATCTCGCTTCTTTGTCCAATATACCCATGCAACCTCGAGGCAGCCACAGAATTAGCTTTAGTTAATGAATGAGTATTAATCCCTCTTAGTCACAACAAAATTAAGGAATAATGTGGCCATGAATATTTCAGTTACACTGCAGCAACACAAGAATCTACCGGCGCAATCTGCCCTGGCTTGCAAAAAAAAGAATTTGTGATTATATACATTATTAATGCTTCATCATAAAATTCATACTTCGCACCGGCTGAACGAGGACTCTGGAATGAAAATTCAATGAGCAGTCAATACAATTTCAAACTAAGTTGCTGAACACACGGAACAGAGGGAGATGGCCTCACTGAACCATGCTTTTGTTCTGCTTTTATCACTCTGTCTCCTAAGGTAGTGCATTCTTATTAGATCCCTTAAAAATAGATGTGAACCTTCCAAGTCAGTGAGTTCCTGCAGCCTCCCCCTGGAAGTTTTAATTAGAACACCAGTCACTCGTGTTATCGTTGTTTCAAGAGGACCGCTTCCACATTCCTGTGCTACCCACTTCATCACAGGATCAGTGGCCCGCAGTGAGTGGACTGTAACAGGACAGGCCGCCTCGTATTACCCCTGGATTTTACCTAAAGACTCAAAATCCTGCTGTGATTTAAGAGACAGGATACTCATGGAGACGTACAGTATAACGTAAAGACTGATAATGGGTCATTTGCAATGAAAACGTATGCGTGTATAATACGAACTGCCACACTGTAGACATCATGCACCCTAGCACCCCTCATATGAAGTGTCTCTGTGTGCTGTAAAACACCCTCTCACCATCATATTGTGAGACACATGGCTGTGACGTTGTTTCATACCTTCATATTGTCCATTTTGTCAAACTCATCTACAGAACAATATGTTGTAACTACCTTTATCAACGTTCAGTACAGTTGCATGTAAATCTACAGGATTGAGATGTAGATTGAGACATAGATGACAAACTGCATGTAAAGGACACAAATAATTGCTATTATGAACGCTTAAAACTAATTGTGAATCAGAGCCAACATGTCAAACAATTAGATTGTTTTTCCCTGTATCCCGGCACAATGGAGGAGAACTGAAAAGAACACCACAGCACCCAGGTCATGTTCTATTTTAAGGGTCAAACAAGCTTCCTTACTCTAAGAAATCAATCAACCTCTCTGTACAAAAAGTACCGTGTTTTCTATGTATTACGCAGAACAATGAGGAAGCTAGTTTTGATGTATGAAGGCTACTACTGTTTTTCACAGACTAAATTCTGGCTGGATGAGTTTTGTGATCAAATTAACTCTGCACAATAAACAAATACACAAATTACGTTGGTGAATTGTACAGATTCATGATTAGTGATCCGGTTGTATTTTACATTATTTGATTTAAGTTAATTTACCTAATTTGAGCAGCTTTTTGTTATGTGCTCTCTTCCTACTGCCACTGTTGCCTCAGAGTAATCAGAGTACACTAATGACATCTGGCTTCTGGAACATTGTGGTTGACTTTCATCTTCCGGCCAGTAGCCATCATTACTGTAGGTTTTCTTTGGTTCTTATTCATTCAGGATTTAAGGGGAAGACTAAATGGAAGGAGTGGTCTTTAAGTTTAAATGAGCTGACCTGTAGCTGCACTATGCTGCCCCCTGTTGAGATAATGCTCTGTATGTTGTGTTTACGTCATGATTATGTGGATTGGTGTTGTGTTTCTTTCTGGATTTGATGAGGTTCACATTGCAGGACTGACAGAATGCCACAACCAAACATGACTGTGTTTGTTTACAATTCCTTATTATAAAAAAATGCAACCATCAGTATTGAATAAACTACTTTATTAAAATATAGGTTGGTTCTTTGAATTGAAATCACCTACTATATAAGCAATAAAGCTCTGCAGCATGGGGAAGCACAGAAACACGAGGTTCTGGATAGTAGTTTTGCATCAAATCGATTCACTTTCAGCATAATAAAACGCATCTGCACAGATTATTTGTCCGCGGACAGTGAGAGGATGGCTGCTGTGCGGAACAAAGGCCTACAGTCTCGGCACACAAGGGGTTAAGGTTTATCAAAGCCCGAGTTAGCGCTGCTGGTATTTACGCGCAAAGATAAACGACACTGCTTCATGAAATGTGCGTAATCGTAATGTTTTGGAAGCAAAGGAGAAGAGTAACACTATCCTCCTCTAATTGATTGGTACTCGCGCTGTAATAATCTAATTAACTACACTAAGGTTTTGAGCTCGAAATGATTTTCTGCGTGGTTTGGCCAAAATCATTAGTTATTAACAACTTTTTATGGCCAGAATCTCTAAACGCCAGAATCATGATTGATGTCAACAAATCTCCTTCCCGCGAGAAAACATAACTGTCTAAATGTGACTTTGAAGAAAGGGAGCCTGCTTTCAACCTGATCAGAAACTTGGTTTTGAAGGCAGAGCGCCCCGCCCTCCTGGTCCTTATAACCAGAAAGCCTGTTTGCACGACGCTCAAACATAACAGGAACACTGGAGACCACATCGCTGTACATGAACCATTCCTGGAGACGAACTCTGGCTACAAGACTTTTTCGGATTACACTGGGTGTTTCACCTTGTGACGGCAAGCAAACCACCAGACGTGGCCATGGATTTTCTCAATCACAACTATTTGAATGCGCGCAGCCCATATGACTATACTTTTAATTTCTGGAACGACTATCTCGGGCTCACGACGCTGGTTACGAAGAACAACAAGCTCAGCATGCCCCAGAACCCAAACTCCATCACCGAGTCCCTGAAAGCCACCCTGGGCTTGGATGACTCCCCGGAGTGCCCGTGCGTAATCGCGGGCGGCGTTGGAGAGAGCGGGCACCTGGACTGTTGCTGCCCGTCCGGGAGCCCTCCGCCTGCCTCCATCCTAGACTTGAAAGAGCGTTTCTCGATACTGAGCCCCTTCCAAAATCAGCTCGGCGTCCAGCTGCCAGAGCGGGAAGTGGGCTTTGGTGGGAGCTTCGCGGGGTTTGATCTGTTCGGCATGGAGAGGAAGATGCGCAAACCCGCTTCCAAGAGCAAGCAGGAGCCCAAAATTTGCGTCTTCTGCCGAAATAACGGAGCGCCCGAGGAGGTGTACGGCTCCCACGTCCTGAAGACTCCGGACGGCAGGGTAGTCTGCCCGATTCTGAGGGCTTATACCTGTCCCCTTTGCAGTGCCAACGGGGACAATGCTCACACGATAAAATACTGTCCACTGTCAAAAGACCAGCCATCCCAGCGACCATTAAAGGGAGGGAGGGCTGTGGGTGGTAAAAGGATGAAAATATTCTAAACAGACAAGACTAAACTAAATTGAATTGCACTGAACAATTTCCAGATGACTGTTTTGATTTCAACTCAAGCCTTTATCCCAGTTTCATAAACATATTGATTTGATCTTTATTTCCCTCTAAGATCTCTTATATTTTTATAGTTCTTTTATCCACATAGAATAATTTTATGCTTTATACATCGGATTTATTTTTCTTTCTAGTTTGTAGTCATTTGACTGTGTGCATATATATAGATATATATATATATAAACACCTATGTATCAATAATGACAAAGTATGAATACATTTTTAAGTATTTTGGTCATGTAGGGAAACACACTGACATTGGCAGAGAGGATGAATGTCATATTTCTACCAAGTATTTTTGTACATCGAGCATAGCTCGCTACAATTTTCTTTCTCGTCTTAGAAAACCAAAGTTATGTTTGCCATTAAAGAAGCTCAAGAATGTGTCATTAATGAGTACCCGTGTGCATCTTACTGGGAGAGGAAATCTTCCATCCCATTTGCCTGCCTACAAACTCCACAGCATATTTTCCAACCTACTTTGAAAGTTGACATTCAATCTGCAAGGCAGGAATAAAAAAACACAATGTGGCCTCTGTTTAGGGCTCATGTTCTCCGGGGAACATTATAATTAATTGTTGTCCAGCCAAACGTCTTTTTCAATCCTTTAAGAAAGTTATCTGACTTTAAGAAATACTGGCCTACATAGTTTATGTTTACATTCCCAAATAAGGGTGACACACTGGATTCCTTTTTTTCTGTCAGGTCTCTCTTTTTCTTTGGTGTTTTTTTGTCTGTTTTGGTTTGCCCTGACAGTGTACTCACCAGTCTCATGGGCAGGTTTGCTCTACAATATGAAGTAGAGTAGAGTCCCATTTACTTTTCACTCTGTGCTGGGGTGAAAAAGAGCAAATGAATGTTAGTAAACCACAATATTATCCCATTATTCTCTTCTGAAAAATCCAAAAAAGATGCAAAAATGTTGCGAATGTATGATTGAAAGTGTCACTTGGAGGACAGTTTTGTTTACCAAAGGAATACAACTGCATTGAAGAAAGAAGAGAAATTTGCTGTATTGTATATAAAGTGATGTTTATTCAGTATTTTAACATTACAAGTGACTTCAGAGGGCGCTACCTCAACAGGATTTTGTACTTACATGATAAATGTCAACAGCAGTTTATTGATATAGTGCTGCCATTTATAATAAGGGTTTTGATAGTATTTTTGATCTTTGTATAACATAATTGTATTTTCATTTTGTTGCATTTAACATTATGGAAGTGAATTTCCAAGAAGCTATAAGCATTGCTCACCAACAGGTGATTGTCTGTAAATAAGGATTATACCCATACTTTTTCAAGATTAGTTGTTCAATGTTAAATTCTTGAGAGTGTGCAAGAGAGTGGATATTGAAAAAGGCTGACAAAATTTGCCACTTTTAACAGAAGCTTTTTTGATTAAATGTGAGAAAGAAAAAGAAAACACTGTTGAACTTTGTTATTTATATTTTACCACAATTTCCTGTATGCTGCTGTGCAGAATAACAACATATGAATTCACCAGAGAAATAAAAACCTATCAAATATTTGGAGCCATGTGGTGGTGTTCTTCAGCTGGTTCACTCAGTATTTAAGTGTGTGGGTATATAAACCCCTTGTTAAACACAAAGGTTGTGCAAGAGTCTCAAATGACTGACTTAGTGATTTGCAGACGGACTGATTAAATGGAGCAGGAAAGATGAGTGAAAACGCTTTTACAGGAATGGCTCTGCCTGCCCTAAGTGGTCAGTTAACTTACCGCCTCTGTGACTGACTAACTAACACACAGACAGTGTGTGGTTCAGGTGTTGAGCCCTCATGCATGTGCTCTAACTTCATATTCAGTAATAAAAAAAAAAAAACTTTCCCTTTCACCTTTTCTTTGCTCTTGAACCAACTCAAACTGATCTGCTGCTCTCGTATCTTAAAGATTCGTCTCTGAAGGACAAACACAGTGCCACGGTTGTTTAGGGAGGTCTGCCCACACAAGAATGTCTTGGCATATGCCTCGCAATTCAAACAGATCATGTTTGCAGCGAAGTGGATTGAATAGCTGGCCCTCCCAGGCTTCTCTGCCTGCCATCTGTGGAGTGGCTGCTGCAGACATATTAAGAGGCTCAAAAGCAGTCAGGAAGTTCTGCTGCTGCTTCTTGTTTTCTGGAAAAAGTCAGAGCTTGCCGCACTTGAGCAGCTGTGACTTTACTGCAGCAGCTTGGTTTGTTACAAATGTCCCGTAAATGAGGAAAACAACAAATAGGGTCAAACCGTGAAGGGTTCATGAATGGCTTCACTGTGTGCGGGTTTGTCTCACCAGCAAAACAACCTCAGACGTTCATAATTGCTGCTGACGCTGAGCACGGAGAACAAAGACACATGACGACGACTGTACACACATTAGCCCCGAGCATCCAACTGGTGCCATCCACACCTTGGCTATTACCCCCTCCCTCCCAGTTCCCCCTCCTCTGCCTTCATGCCTCTCTAAAGCTGAGGCTATGGCATTAAAAATGGATGACTTCTAAGTGCAACAGGGATTTCTCTCTGTGAGAACAGTGGTGAAAAAGCCTGGCGGGCTAGCATTTCAAGCAAACACAGGCAGCTGACGGGTCTTATTCCCTCTACGCCGCAGCCTCCATTAGCCACTCTGCAGGCAGGACCCATATAATCTAGTTAGTTAGACCATTTATGAGATATGTATCTTTCATGATCATATAATATGTCTTAGCTGGCTGGTTTTAACCATTGTTCTGCAGGGCTTGATGGGGAGGGAAATGTGAGGAAGGTTTGTAAATGTAATGTAATGTAAAGCAGCATTGTATTTTCCACTACGTGAATAGGGAAAGTGTTTTAATTGAGGGCCACAGGTGTCGTTCAGGTGTGGAATCAGAGTAGTCATCATCATAAATGAGGTAACTGGAGCTCCTCCAGCAGGTTATTAAGAGTGACGTAGTGCTCTGCAGCAGTGGTTCGTCTTTGCTGTTAATGTGTTTTAGAGGATTCATTGATTCACACTCTTTCTCGTCATGGTGGCTACATAGAAAGTTTCCTGGTGAGTTTTCCGGTTACTGTACAGTAGATCAGTGGATGCAGACTTTTTTTTTCCCAATATACAGCCACAACCCTATTAGATAGGGTCAAGTGCTCCTGCAGCGTGCTCCTTTGATGGATGAGGTGCCTTCATGGATTTGCTTGATAGTATTTCACCTCAGAGGAAACACACTGGCTGTGGTTGACTCATGGTTGGACCTTTGAATCCATTCAATATAAAGTTATCTAGGGATTGTCAATGTTTAGAATTAGTTTGGGTGAATTTGCAGTTGTACATCATTTCGAGTGGCACAACTTGGACATTTCAAACATTTACCTATTACTTGTAGCTCTTTGCTAACTAGATTTGATGCACTGTTAACTACAACACTACACACTGTCAAAGTGTTAAGACCAACTGTCCTGTGCGATTACAATACACGATCAGCTATTTAAGTGTGTGTGGGGTTACTGTCTTCACATAGGAATACAGTGTAAAACCCTTATATTTCATATACAGGAGCTGAAGCATTTAAACCTAATCAATCTGGTTCTCCAGGAAGGACAAAGCAAACACTTAAATGACCCGATGGCCCATTTGCATAGCATCTTTCTCTGTCCCTGACCCACACGACACCAGTGTGGAAGGCTGATAATAAGTTACAGATCTGCGGAATTCGTTTATGGGTCCCATTTCCCAGAATATGCTTGTAATAAGGATGCTCCTGTCGCCTAGCAACTCCTGGAGATAAAATTGGACAGCAGCTGAGCATGAAAGTCATTTCATAGAGCGAGGTAAAGAGGGCAACATCTTTAGCCCTCACATTAGATGGTTTATTGGTGATTTGGTGCGGATTTGATTTTTAAATTGGTCCAAAAAAACCTAAAGGAGGTTTCGACCTGCTGATGTTTTCAACCCTTCATGTCATTACCACCCCCTGTGGTGATTTAAGGTATTACAAAAACATTAGTACACATTCTGTGACACTTGTTATACTCAGTGCTATTCAAAGCCACCAGCGTGGAAGGAATCATAATGACGAGTATGGTGTTACTGAACTTTCTGTCAACGTGGTTTCGGTGACCATCCACCGGGCTCTCTGCTAACAACTCCAGCCTTCTGAGGGCAGATTACAGCTTTGATGCCGTAATTGAAATTTCACAAAGAATTTATCTGAAAGCAAAACTCGTTGCTGTTTAAGTGAGGCAGACAGCTTATTAAGTTTCCTTCACAGCGTGATCAGCTTATTTCTTGTGGCTGTTTCACTAGTGCAGATGTACTGTCAGTTGAAATAATCCTCCAAGCCACTGGTGTGTATCCATAGAGAATCTACACAGCAATAGCCATGTTTAACTATTTGTCTGGTGAGTGTTTTACAGGAAGTTGTTCCACATTTGCTTGGCTTCAGTCATTGTCTGGCTCTCTTATTGAGTACTTTTGGTATATTCTTAGACACTCAACAAAAATAAAAAAAGACAGCAGGGGACTTGTTTTCTGTTCATATATATTCCTTTTGGTATTTATAAATTTCTAGAATCAGAAATTCAATTTCCTCCAGAAGTCGTCATACAAACAAGGCTTTTTTTGTGGATAACAGCTTTCTGTAAGCTGGGATGATGAATTAAATTCAGACTCAGGACACGAAGGATAAAATGACATATTGTACTTATAGCAACTGTATTTAAACGACATGTTGCTGTACATTTTCTAAATGGTAAACACTTTAACAGTGTTTCTGTCCAGAACTGTTGCCTCTTAGCATTCCCAGGGACACACGGCTACATCCCACTAAGCCTTCTGTCGGCAGACATAATAAAGGCCACTTAACGTAACAGGAGATACAATCACAGTGTCTCACCTTACCTGCAAAGTAGCTGGCCAAAATAAGAGATCGAGTCACACAATTCAAAGAAGAAGTTTTCATTTCAGTGGGATAAAGCATCCAGATTTCATCAAAAACCTGACTGCGATCAGTAGTTTAATAGTGTTTTGTTGTTGTTGACAGTGAACAGTATGTGGTATAATTTGCAGAATTATTTACTGTATATGAATTTTATATATTTAGTTTCATTAGGCTGCATGTTTAATTGCTGACCACGATTGACAGTTAATCTTTCAGACCCTGTCAAATGCCGTAATAAACTCAAGCAAATAAATATACACACGTCCGTGCTTGTATTAGCAGATAATCTTTACCTAAGAATAAATTCAGAGCACAGTGGGCAAAGGTGTTTTACAACAGCTCTCATGTTTTTAATCTAAAAAATAATAATAAAACAGAAAGTAAACACGAGCGAGGAAAATGTTTTAATTAAAGGGCAGCATTATCAGTCAGGTGGTGGCTCAGAGTAGTTATCGCCAAGAATGAGGAAACAGGATCCCCCCTGGCAGGTGATAAAGACTAAGCTAATGATCTGCAGCAGTAGTTAGTCTTTGCTGTTAATGTGACTTAGAGGATTCATTAATTCACACAGAATCACATCACGGCTGCATGAAATAGTCTCTGGTTATATTGCTGAAGTTACTGTACAGCTTGCAAAATGAACATTTCAGTCTTAAAGTGATGAGGTTTCTTTTTAGTGACCTTAAGTGTGAATTTTTTCACGCCACCAGCCCTCTGAAATGTTATCATCTCGTGTTTCATAGTTTACCTGCCGTTTATTGCTACACTAAAACAATTCATTCACATCGCATCCTGCTTTTTCATTGACCCACATGATAACAGTGTTGAAGTTACAGTTTTGGGAATTCATTCGTTGCCCCCATCATTTCCCAGAATACGCCTTGCAACAAGGATGTTCCTGTCGCCTAGCAACATCCTGGAGATAAAATTGGACAGCAGCCAAGCATGAAAGTGATTCCATACAGCGAGGTAGAGAGGATATCATCTTTAGCCCTCACATTATGGCCTAGCGCTTTGATTTGGTGCCACTTATCTGCACACAATTCTGAAAAAAGTTAATCTACCTGTGAATATCATTTAGAGCTCGATAACAAAAGATATCACATTGACATTGTGTTGCATTTTGCAAAAAAGAGAAGGGCCCAGGTGTAAGAGATGGAATATTTCTGTTATAGAAACTGACCTTATAGAGCACTAGGTGTGAATTCATCTTTGGTTCCATCTATCAGCCCTTTTTTATTATAGTTTATGGACAAAACAACGTTAGCACCAGAGTTAAACTCTATGCAGCCTGGATCACTAGAAACAACTTCATAAATTATATTTAAAAAGACAAGCAGTGAAAAAGGTTTTATGGTTTCATCTCTCTCATCTGGTTGACGTGCTACATTCAGTTTTACCATTGAAGGTATTTTCTGATGTGTTTTCTTTGGCTGTTCAGCTGTTCTGTTTCTGCGCTGTGTGGATCGACATCTAAACTCACATGTTTTGTTTGCTTGCTAAGCCAGAAAGGAAATGCAGTTGTTTTTTTATCAGTCACACCTTGTTTTTCCTACTACAACACTTTAACATGTCTGGTGCGAAAAGGTCCATAGCTCCTGCAAGAATATGTGAAGTGATACTTCTAAAAATACACATGCATTATAGTTTGACTCATTACTTTCACATATCAAAATCCACCAAGTAGAACAACTAAGACACTGCATTTGCTAATGTTTCTAGCTTGAAGTAAGTTTGGAAAACAATACGTACACTGTATGTTCTGCACCTTAATTCCAGTAGACAAAATGTTCATTAAAAATGGCCCAGGGTTGTTTTTTGTGTTTGTGTTCTGAGTGTGTGTGTGTGTGTGTGTGTGTGTGTGTGTGTGTGTGCTGCGCAACATTGATCACTGTCCAAGGGGTAAATTGATCTGTTTTCTATCTTCTCTTATTTAATAATGTAGTGGGTTAAAACTGCCAGAGGGTGGTCTTTCCCACTCACTTGAGATTGTTTCATTGTGAATCTGAAGAAAAGGCTACTATAGTTTGGGGGGAACTTACAAAGTTTAATTTCTCTGTAGGTGGGAGCAAACAATAGCAGCCTGAATCATGGTTTGACCGAACTGCGTCCTGCAGTATTGTCTCTCTTTTTCTCTTCAAATTGCTGTTAACTAATGCTTGGATGTAGAGCTCTACTAAATATGACCGTGTGTGACCTTCCAGAAAAGGTAGCAGCACATCTCGACAGACACTGTACTTCATTTGTTTCCATAAACACACAACAGGTGCTGCTGAGAAGAGGCTCATTCATCGAAGAGGTCACAGCAACAGCTCAGCCCAACGATCCAGTCGGTCGGTAGCTCTGCAGAGTTAATGTGTTTTTGTCAGTGGGAAAATTCCAGCGCTGCACTGGGTCCCATGTGGTTGTGGTTTGGGTGAGAGTTACAGTAATGCGTTTGTGACGCAAGAGGGAGGAAATTGCAGAAGCTTCCTGCACAACTGTGCTTTTGTACCACTTCCAGGTGGATATGGGGCCAGTGTGCAGGCACAGAAGACACCTACAACTTGAACTGAAATGCAGGGAGAAGGTGCAACAGCATAACCTGGAGGCTGGGAGAGGAACTACATCATCTGGGAGGCAAACCTACCCTTAGCCTTACCAACAAGAGTATGATAAAAAAAAAATTTCTAACGGGTGTTTTGAGGTGTACATAACAGTTACAGACATAGATACTGTATTTACAGCAGTGGAGCCATATTAAATGACTGTCAACCTGGCTGCTGCTGCTGCTGCACTAGAGGCTTAGTAGCAGTGGAAAAAAAAAAGTTTCAAATCCTGGCATTGGAGCATTTACTTAACTATGCTTCAGAGCAAATTGTTCTTTTCTTTTTATTCTGCCACAGATGAGACAAATGGGTCGAAAGCAGTAACATTCTTCACCGGTTTCACCAGAATTGCCTCATTTTTCACAAACACAAATTCATGCCAGGCAGCTAAACTGAAAAGAGTCTTAGAGTGGCAATTTATAAAAGTGTATTTAAGTGGAGGAACATTTTCATTGTTTTATTACTTGTTCTTGTTGTTTAAGTAAATGCTGTTTTTCACCACTGCCTTACAGACATAATCTAAAAGATGTTTTACTATAATGAAAATAATGTTGTTTTCTTACTAGATTGTTTCCAAGTGTGAGTGGATTTCTTCTGCCAAATTGTACAAATGACCATATAATACTGTATACTGTCAGACTGGTTTGTTCTGAATGCATGTATGTAGGTAGTTGCTTTTTATTCTAGTTGATACAAATACTTGTTTCCTGATTCTGAGTTTTCTGTTAATGTATATATATAGTTTCCAGTACCTAGTTATATAGACTGTAGAATTTTGTACAATATACAACAACAGCATGTGAGTACAGCAAGATATAGTCACAATAAAGGAAGACAGTTTGACTCGATGAAGCCAACTACTGTGAATCCGTTTGTAGAGCAGTCATGCATGAACCACAAGGTCAACTGTTTGAGTCCCACTACCTTTCTGGTCACATGTCAAAGTGTCCCTGGACAAAACACTGAACCTAAAGCCTTAAATGTAGATGCCCGTCCACATGATTTTCACCATGAGGAACAAAATCTGAACATGGGCGTTTGTTGGGAGTTAAGTTTTTGTTTAGGCAGGAACAATCTTTTTCAAGCACCAGATGGAGTCACCTCTAAGACTTTCAATTCAATACTAATTCACTTTATCTGGATGAAGGAATGCACATGTGCTATGTGAACAAAACAAGTGTGGAGTAAAGTTAGTATGAAATTATACTGCCTTGTGATATTATTCCTGATATTTCCCCAGCGGGAATCAAACGTTAAACCATGGCACAGTTGTTACAATCTATCCAAACTACAGGAAACAGAAACTACACTCAACAATTTTCTTTTCACTTAATTTTGTTTTAATCACAGGGGACTTTTGGTCAGGAATAACATTTACAATCTGCCATCTGTCTTAATATACTTAAGTTTTGTGTGTTTTTTTTTCAATATTAAGATGCAATGTTTCCCATCTGGCATAACCATGGCTAAAACTTCCCATCTGTTACAGTTTATTTTCATTTTATTTCTTCCTGACTTCAATTATTATCTCTCTTTAATGAACTTAGTGGTCGTCCTATGCACAAAACATAAAATAGTTCCTCCTCTTTACTTCTACTTGAATGTACTAGATGCTAGTTTGTAAGAATACATTTATTTATAATTTCAAAAATTATAATTATATATTATCATTATTCAAACAGCTGTTAGGCTGTGATAATGAACTTCGATTGAATCTGTCTCTAGAAGACTTTTAACACAAAACCACATTTTGATCTAAGCTGGACCATATTGTCACTTAACACAATATTAAGTAAACACAATGCAAAAAGTAACATTAGTTTAGATTATGAAAGTACACAATCACAGCATAAAACATATTAGTGTCATGTGGTTAATGTGTGTGTGTGTGTGTGTGTGTGTGTGTGTGTGTGTGTTGTTCTTCACAATACACTTTGTTAGATAATGTCAAGATGTATATTTAATCTCTAGCACCATCTGGTGTTTGACTGTTGATATTGAAAATTAATAAAATGTCTTTTTCAGGATGTAAAAAAGTGAGTTTTCAAAGTGTTTAGAAATAAAAAGTCACCACTTTATCATAGCGTTTGGATCATATAATTGAATAATTGCATTTCTACTAACCATTGTGCTCTTTTGATTTTTTTGTAAGGGCTATTCACTGCCTGCAGTTTGTTATGCATCTCCACAAGTGAGGAGAGAGAATTTCTAAACTTGCATGTAAAAGTACACTGAATGTGGCCGTACCTGTAAAATAGAACTTATTCTATTATCAAAATGTCTAAATTTAATGACATTTAAATGACATAGGATGAGAAGTAATTACCTGATAATATCAGAGATACTTTGGTAATGTTTTTGATGTGATAGTCTATATTGACACAGAAAGTTGTTGGTTTAAATCGTGTGATTGTCTGAAAAGCTTAGGAGTGATCAAAGATAAAGACTTACATGTTCCCTCCTTTAATAACTGACAAAGTGCCCCTGACCAAACCACTGAGCTTCATGCTTCTCTGAGTCTCGCTGGAGAATAACAAGCGTGCTCAAGTTGATAAGTGAAGTTCAAAACGTGTGAACTGAATAACATCTGCTTGAGCTTTGAGTGACTGTTAATTAAAACCACCATCGCTGATTGTTTGAAATGAAACAGCTGTATCAAATATACGTACACGAGGAAGGAAAGGAGACTTTCTTTTGTTTCAGAGCCAAAATCTGACATCTGAAAGGAGCAGGCGAATAAGTTCACAGAATTAATATCTGTGTGAGAGGGAGTGTGCATGGTGTAAAGCAAAGACTCATACAGACGCTGGTGACGGTGCTCAACTATGACAGCTGAATATAAGAATAATTATATTATAATAACCATCATTTTACAAATCTGCTGTTATGATGTTTGACTTCAGTGAAGCAACTGTAATGTCATTAGCTGCCACAAGGTGTCAGTCTTATACAACCTGCGAGTAAAACTTGTCCAGGTGGGGAAAAAAAAATATAGGGACTGAAGGAGCATTACACCTGGACAGCTGCAGATATGTAAATGCAATGTAAATAAAAAAAACAATAAAAAGTTTACGTTTTAACTTTCTCACTAAAATGCATGAACAAACAAACATGTCATGCCTAATTATCACTTCCTTATTCTGGACATTGTGATGCTCACATATTAATCTCTGTGGTTAAAAGTGTTCACCAAATGACTAAAAAAATAATCATCACACATCTAACTTAATTTTAATTATTCATCAATTTTCTTAATTTTACATCATGTAAAATAAAATAAAACAGAAAATAAGAGAAGTTCACAATATGTTCAAATATATCTGAAATATTCAAAACAACATTATGTATTCAATATCTCATATTTACACATTTACCAATGAAATAATATATGATTCATTTATTGATTGACTGATTTCGAAAGTAATAATATTATAGTTTAATAATAAGTTTCATCCCGTTTCAGAATGTTTTTCTATGTTCTGAGATAATATAATACAACAACATTTCTGGGTGTAGATGCATCAGTAAGAAATGAAAATGGTCCAAAACAGAAAAGTGCACAGTGAAACTCCACACATTACTATTAAGTTTGTTAAATACTTTCATGTCATAGGTCACCGATTTTTTTTTCTGAAGCTTAGACATGCTGCACTTGTCATACTAACACAGCATTTCAGAATAAAATGTGTCTGGTCCTCACTGGCTGAAACCTCGGACCAAACCATCTGTTCCTTCTGTTTTATTCCTCCCTTAACTTGCCTGACTTAACTCACCACAGCCAAGCGGATCCCTGTCGTTTCTAAAGGAATTTAACCATTCACAACCTCTAAAACTCCACCTACCTCTAAATAATAGCACCAATTTTTATAGCCCCACTCACACACACACACACACACACACACACACACACACACACACACACACACACACACACACACACACACACACA
>JAUYWH010000002.1:19518323-19546695 GCA_034779795.1 Ctenopoma multispine
GAATGCAGGTTATACACAGTACTCACGGTCTGTATAATATATAGATTGTTTATTTAAGTTCTAATGTTTTTCTAAAAGTATTTTATGTCATTCCAATCTTCTTCTTCTTCTTCTTCATGTGAGACTGTTGGGGCGGCGCCCCAGCGCCCTCTATTGACGGGCCGCCACTGATCATGAAGATGGATGAAAATGGAACATATATCTTGTAAATGTTGGAGGTGTTGGTAGGTTTTGGACAGAACCAGGCTAGCAGTTTCCTTCTGCTTCCAGTCTTTATACTAACTTAGGATACTTGCTTCCTGGCTTTAGCTCCATTTATTGCCATTTTCACAGCATACTGAAGTTATCGTAATCACAATTTTTTGTCAAAATCTTAATTGTAATTATGAAATTACAAATTAATATTTGTATAATATGTACAATATGTGATATAACACAAACACCTCAGATAGGCCAGACTGTTGTTCATAGTAATTAAATCCACATTTAGTTGACATAGCTCTCACATGACCACCTCTGTAAACACAAAGTGGTCTTGACAAGAAAATGACTGACATGACCCAACAGCATGACTACAAGACAACTGTGTAAAAGTCCAAACAGTTCAAGTTTATCACAATTCAGAGAAACAAGCAGGGCAAGGCGGCGGGCTCAAGTGAGGCTCATGTAGTGATCAGTAATGATTAAAGGCTAAAGTAATGACTGAACAGGACAAGCAGTGAAATAGTCTTATGCCAGGCAGAGTTTGTTAGCAGTAGTTCAGGTAAGAGGCAGGCAAAGCACAAAACAGGCTGAAGTCCAGGTCAATCAAAATCAACAGATGACGCAGAGTCTAGGACACAGGGGAGACACAGTCTGTGAGACAAACTAGGCAAAGACTGGGAGTCAGGCAGAATTCAGCACTGAATGAGAGGAATAAAATGATATAATAACACTATTTAGTGTTATTATTATGAGACTTATTATTACCATCTTTACTGCCCATCCCATAAAGTGGTATTAACACACAGAAAGGCTGAACTCATCTTCTGATACTTTGGTAAAAAAACAAAAACAAAAATTAATGGGTTATTACTCAAAATGTAGAATTATTCCTTTATGCTTTTTCTTAAATGTGCTTAGACATTTACGTACCAGTAGGACCTGGTAAGAATTTTATTAGTACCATATTCATGCAATGAAATCTGTCTTTCTGTAGAGTGGCGGTGGTGTTTTGGGTATTGTAACAACATAACAGCTGCTATGTCACTTAAAAATCCTGTATTAATCTGCTGAGCATGCATCCTCAGAGAGCACCACACTTTCAGTTGACGGCTGCACAGTACAACCACTCCACTGAACGTCGTATTAAAGGAGGTTTTAGCCCCTTGGTAAAGGGAAGCATCGATTTATTGATTTGAGCCTTTGCAATAGTGACTAATATTTTGTTATTCAGTGATTAGAAATACAAATTCTAGTTGTTATTTTAGTTCTTAATGGGTATTCTAATAAAACACATGAACACAGTAAAATACGGTATGAATGTAAAAACCATATGTCTACATAGTTGAAAGGAACATTTTTTTATGTGTAGTTTTATTTTGATTCACAGTTTTATACATTCACAAACTTATTGTGACATTTTAATGTAAAGTTGAAGCTTTTTTGAATATTAAAAAATGTCTTTTATTCTGTAAAATGGAACCAAGGAACTCTAGCAAAACTGAACTTGTGGTTATGGTTTTTTTGTGTGAGTGTAAATGTTATGAAGTGCCACAGCACTTTGAAGGTGGCAGTCCATTTCTAAAGGAAGACTTTTTTTTCCCAGGGTAAATTCACTTGTCCTGGCCTTCAAAGATCTTGGCAGATTAACACAGCAACAATTCCGTGTGATTTGGCGTGCTGTGTAATTTATGTACCTTCTCTGGCTCACGGTTTCTACTCTGCACCTGTTCAGAGCTTACAGTAAGTACTGTTTCTATGCCAGGGTCACTTTAGAGAAATGGTGACAGTGGAGGTGGGTGTACAGGTCGGAGCTTTGAAAAAACAATCACTTTTTTTATTCGCCTTTGGACTCGTACAATAAACAGAGAACTTTAAGAGGCTGGGGATTTTGGAGGCCACTTCCAGGTCAACCAGTAAATCAGAGTAGCCAAGATAGATTCATCGATTGGAGAGCAACATAAAAGGCCTCTATTGTAGTAATGTAGACAAGGTGTGCGGTTCGTTCCTCTGCTGCTCAAAAGTCTCTCAAGTTGAATACCGAGCAAGTTTGCAAGGCTTCACATAGCAGCGCTTTTTGCAGAGACCTGGAATTGGAACTGGACTAGAACTACAAATGTTTCACATTAGGTTTCACCATTGCTGGAGCTCTGGAGGTGGGAATCCTGTGCGACTGGAGGATGGTCAAAGGCGTGAGTTGTGCGGTTTACTGTGAGAAGTATGGCCAGAACACTGCTGGGTGCTATGATGGGTAACAGCAAACGCTCATGAAGATGTCACGAGAAAACTTCAGGAGACACAAAATCTCAATTCAGCCCAGGTTGCTGCCAGCCAGATGTGGAGGCACAGAGCAGCAACTGGGACCTGCCCATCCTTCATGCCAAATCTGAAGCTAACAGGCAGAACCTTGGAGTTCTTTTGAAGTGGGTGCCAAGAGGTGTCCAGACTCTTAACGACCTGCGATTTATTACAACACCATCCGGCTAGGAGCGAGAGGTCGAAGTTTGTCCGGTGAAACATCTCTTCATTCCCCCTTTCCCTTAGTTCCTCCCTTCACTCAGTTTTATTCCTCCCACTCTCTTCTTTCGTTGCACCTGTTTAACACCTTGACTTCATTTTTGACCTTTGTCAAACTGCAGTTAAGTGTTTCAGGTTACTGTTGCTTTCGTAGGGGTGCAGCTGGCTGAGCAAACAGGGATTGCATGTGATCATGGGGCTTGCTGGACCTATTTCTCTCTCCCAGAACACATTCCTACTAATAAACAGTGTCAAAATCAGACATTCATAATACATATATGTGGGGAGAGAGCCAAACAATGGTAGAAAGGGAATAACATCAATATAAAACAGTAATTTCAATGGCATGACGTAGTAAGATACAGCTCTTTGTGGAGAGGATTTATGGAGCAAAAAGAGGTGCGATAACTGGTACTTTATTTTCTTTTACAGGTCTAATAGCTAATATATGTATACTATATATATATATATATATATATATATAGATATAGATATAGATATATATAGATATATGTATATAAATAAGTACATAGGGACATAATGTACATATTTAAATGGTCGATAAAACATTCATTTCTGTATCATTTAAAAGAGTGAAAATAAGGCTTATCCCAGATGTAGATGTGATAACATATGGGATTATTAGCTTACACGTATCTGTTATCACACCATTTTATATTTTGAAATGTTCCCTGCACTCCAAGTAGAAAGAGAAAAAAAACTTTCTGTTGATGTTAAGTGAAAGTACTGTTTGACCCGGGAGTGACTCAGGCCAAGACCAGATGGCCTGGTAAATTAATAAAAAAAGAAAAGCCATGTGAAACAAAGCATATGGACTGGAAAGAGCAAATTCCAAGGGGATTCCCCCGCCTTCCACAGAGACAAGTGTGCGGTCTCGACATTTAACTGAAACAAAATGTGAGCAAATATGTACCTGTAAACGTGAAATTACTTGTCTCTTCACTGGTGCCAAATAAGACTTTGAGACTTTGCACAGTCGTGTGCAGAAGAAACATAGTGGGACTATGGAGAAGGAGATGGAAAAGAGGAAAAAAAAAAAAAGAAATCAAAGAAAATATCTGGCAAGATTTACAGCTCTGGTGAAATGTTTCCACTGCTGCTCGAGCAGAAGCGGCAGCAGTAAGTGTTTTGAACCTGAGGTCTAACAGCGCAGGGAGGGTGGCAGGGACGGGGTGGGGGCGGGGAGGGGGGCGTCTCAAAATGGCTTTATGACTCTTGTTATCAGCTCTAAATAAATCAATAAAAATCCCACTTAAGGATGGCTAACATATTTCACTCTTCAGCTGTTACCGATAACTTCAGGCCACTTGGCTGCCTGGAGTTTTAGACTTTAAAAGTCATGATGCTTCAATTTGTATAGATATGCAGTTTCATGTGCTGCAGGTGTGGCGTTTTGATGTTTGATGAAGAGCATAAACTTGTGGTGTGAACCTCATGGAAAACTCCTCTAGCCCCCTGTGGTATCAGCGCATTATTTGCAGTCTTACTTTTTTATTCATCTGGCAGCATCATTTTATCTGTTATTAAGCAATAATGCTAAATATGTGTTCTGCAGTGCAGAATATTGTAATGCTGAGACATGATGATTAAATTCACCTGCAGACAAACTAAGTGATCAAACTAAATCTGACACTTGTTGAAAACATTTGTTGGCGATGCAGCTTTTTTATTGTTATTATATGACTTGAAATGATCTTTTTGATCCGTTTCGTTCACCTACAACAAGCCTCATGATGTATTGATCTTTAATAAATTTATTGAAGAAAAATCTGTGGACAGTCTGCACTTTTTGGAGCAGATGGGATTTTTTTCCCAGTTTTTTGATCATGCATTTAGCCAATCAAAGAAAGGAAGTGTTTTTTGTGTCAAGGGAATTTCAAAATAAACTGAGAACGACAGGGAAACACTTTGCCAAAGGGGTGTTGCACAGTATCAGGGAAACACGCAATATTCAGTTTGTAAGAACAAGCATAAAAATCAACTAGAATATTCACGTGTGTCGCGTGTGTGCTGTCTGTCTTTAAGCTTGGCCAACATTAAACACGCCTTGACTGTTACACATGTCTCTGCTTTTAACTGTTGTCTGACTATTTTCACAAATAATTTCACAGTACATTGTTTTTTAATTGGTTTAGATTAAACTTTTGTGTTTGCTTAAATTATAGCTAAAATGATGTGCCTGTGCATTTGAGTGAGCTCAGTTTGGTTCTGGATGTGTATGAGACAGTGAATGTGTGCCGTTGAGTGTAACGAGAAGGGGAAGTCCCTCCATAGAAAATACAGCTTGTAGTTTTGTTAGGACATAGTGTAGGGACACTGGAAACAAGATAACTGGAATATAGTAGTTGGGGGAAGCTGCCATGCTTCCCACTCATGCCTCCCATACCCCATGCCTGGCACAGTGGGGGGTTGCTGGATGGCACTGACGCCCATATGGCCAATCACTCAAGCAGGACCGAGATGTTTTCAAAGGGACCCGGCAGCAACTTGACGCGGGACTGTCTCCACAGGGGTCAGCGGCCGTCTGGGCAGGAGAGGCCACTCTCCTGCTGGCCTTTGAGAGACAGACATATCAACTCTTGAGCTGTAACCCCCCCACCCCTTACATCCCACCTTCCCTCGCACAGCACCATCAACCCTTTCCACGTTTAGTACATGGGGCAGCAACAGTCTGCTAACGGGCCAGAGACCGTGACCTTGAGAGCTGGACAAACAAATGATGGGAACATTTGCTGATTAACCAGCCTCTTATTTATGACTTCATTTTACAGCTTGACCTTTTTTATTAATCAGTAGCATCATAGTTGTAATAAGTAATAATAATATATAAACTGTTGAATAAAGAAAGGAGACGTAGACAGTGGAGATAAATGCAGTGGCTGTGGTCACTGAGAGAATGTGTTAAATATATATAAGTGATAGTTGAAATACATGACATATGTGGTTTGCCATAGTGCTCTGCCAGGAAGTGACATAATAAAGCTCTTTGAATGATTCTTAAATTTAGAAATCACAGTCGCTGGAGAAAATGTTACTGATTTCTACAGTTAGTTAGTTTAATCAGGAACTCTCACTGAGCTCAAGATGTCTGTTGCAAGAGCGACCCGAGAACTAAAATGTAATAAGGATCAGGTAGAACAACAGAGGAGGGATCCCTCTTCCAAGGTGGCCAGAAAAGGAAATACTTGTTTCTCTTATGGGTTTTGTTTTCTAAGGAAACATCGAGGCATCAAACCGTTACAATCATTTCAACACACCAAAGTTCAACAGGGCTCAAATAATAAAAACACAAATGTTGATTTCAGTTGAAGAAAATATGTCAAAGCATTAGCTGTAATTTATATTTTTCGTAAGTCCTATTGAGACAAGAAGATTGTTTTATTTTCAGTCTGATACTGAAGTATTTTTGGGGATTGGAAAAGTTAAGGGATGAACCCCGCTGAGAATGCAATGGAGTAACGATAGATTCAATTTCTCAGCCTCAAGACGGCATTTATGAGTCTGTGACATTATCCACAGTGACAAAGTCTCACATCTGCACAGATTTTCAGCTGTTAGAATCATTCACAGGGGCTGTAGACGTGAATGGGTGTCAGTCTTGAGTTATCAGTGATCTGCAGACGGCAAATGGAAAATAGTGCAAGGCTAAAAGCTGCCACAGCTTATGACATCATGAGCATCTATGAAATGAATAACTCAGATTAACTTGGATAATTTGTGTGTCAATGTTGGAAATAAATTAAATGGGTTTGCAGTTAAAATGTCTGGGGAAATTAATGAAGAATATTTGTGAATCTCCTGCTTTTCCTGCATGTGAGAATGGATGGATTGATGGATCAGGATTTAGCAGACTTTTCCTCCCTCCTTCCAGAGTTCAGTTCTTCTGACAGGAATTAGAAGGTTTCCCAGGGCAAAAAACATAAAGCCAGGGTTTTACAAGGATAACATGGTTCATGGCAAATATGTCTGGCTCTATACCACACATGGAATAAAAACCTGGTCTCATTTGAACGGATGCTAAGCCTGGCTGGGCTCAGGCTTTGCTTTTTTGCTTCTTTATTTTTTGACAGTATTTTTAGCAAAACAAACTTCATCCTGCCAAAGTAAATAAAGAGCCACGCAGTACTAGATTAAAATGATCAGTATGGCATCTGCATGATGTACTGTAACAACTGTTAAAAAATCAATATAAAAATAAAACATTAAACAAATGCCAATTTCCCCTGAAACACAAATGTGACTTTGCCCGCGGCTTCAGAGAACAGATGTCATACGTGTAACTGTATCACCAGACAAGACAATTTTTGTCAAACCTGTAGTAAACAGAAACGTCTGTGCAGTTTTCTCAAGTAAAACAACAAAAACTTTATCTGCTTCTTTGCATCATACTGTAATATTCATGAATCTGGATGCAGATCACTGTTAGCTCCTCTGTACTGCCGCTGACCCTGAGAATATGCCCACTGGGATCAATAAAGTCTTGTGTCATTGTTATGAATTTTAGACTATGTAATATCTAACACGAGTGGCACAGCCAGAAGCAGAGAGTGTCTCCACTGCTATACATGGCTGTGGACTTTACTCTGTTGTCAGCATTCCCCTTCTGTTCTTCTCTTTCAGCTGCCCAGTGGCTCAGCGCGACCTCCTTACGGGGTGATCATGAATCATGGAAATTGATTATGCTGTCACATCTCAAATCCCTCTGCCCAGGGCTTGACCGCAGAGTGTGTGACTGCAGGTCGGTCAAGCCTGCTTAAGGGATGCACTGCTTACTGCCCCGTCAACTGGACTGCCTTTGCAGGGTCACGCAGCTTACTAGTGTAGCGAATGGAAGACGATCACTCACGTCGGCGAGAAGGAATGAAGATGTCCTGCTTAAAATACCATCAGCTCCATCAGCTCCTGTCCCCTCCTCATCGTCTTCTGCTCCTACACCTCTTCATCACCTTTTTCCTTGAGTCGTCTTACTTTATCAGTCCACTAATGTTAATGACCTCATCTCTGTCCACAGACCATTCCCCGTCTGACGTCCATTCAAATTCCTGAAGAGGTCTCGAGTAATATCATTCGAGATGAGTTCCTGTGGTTTTAAATATCTTTGCCTCAACATGTGAGAGGCATGAAAGAGTGAAACAGAGAGCATAAAAAGACTCCTCACAATGAGGAGTCATTAATTTGGACCAAACCTTCTCGTCCTCTTGGGTCTATTTTTCTTCACAAATAGTAAAACAGAGTATTCAGTCATTCACAGAAAAAAAGCAAAAGAACCTTTCAAGAGCATTTTTGCTTAACTTCCAAGTGTTTGTAGTTTATCATTTCAACATTATTTTTCAGCTGCTCCTGGTGCACATTTGACTTTAACCAAGAGTTTCCAACAGACTCCCCTTAATGACTTCTGCAGATTGTTGTTCCTTTTTATTGTGAAGATAAATCTGCTGTAACAAGCTGAAAACACCCATAAATCTGGGCTTGGGTTCAGGTTGCAATGAGACTTTAAGGGTCAGTGTTGCTATGGAGATGCATCAATCCTTCTCGGGGTCGAGGCGAGCGCTATAAAAGATGTGAGTGTGTGTGACAGCGTTACTGTTGTTATTGTGGGCTCGCCATTAAAGCCTTTTTAAACGACACAGACTTAAAGGCCACTTAACCTCTCTCAAGCATGTCGGCACTTCAGGCCTTTCCAGATTATTGCTGAATCAGCAAATTTTCTGCTTGTTACTGTACTGATATTTTCACATATAGACATTTATTAAACATTTAACTTATGCAGAGAAGAATTTGCAGAGGACATACAGTACATGCTTTTAATTTGATACTTTACATCTGGATGCTGCCCAGTTCTATCCACTCCTTCCCATGCACACTGAGAATTAATGCCTTATTCAAACATAGGCAGACAAGGAAAGGAAGGGTGTTCACTTACACCGGCCAGGATCATCTCAGCTGATGTTTCCAGTCTTCATCAACAAGCATTCATTCCTAGTTCTTTGGATGCTTTATGGTCCTTTCTGGGAGCCTGCAAATGGGAAGTTAAGCCAGAATGTGGGTGCAGTGATATCTAACTAAAAATGTGTTTTTAATTTTTTGAAACCATGGTGCAAACCAAAAAACACCTGTTCAAAATTCACTGAAATCAGCTTCAGTTGAACTGCGGTACAGTCTGTTTGCAGTAAAAAAAGGAATTCATGCAAAGCAAATACAAAATAAAGAAAGCAGAGTATGGTAGTAGCCTGTAGTATGTTGTTTTGTTCCATTGTTCTAGTAAACTCTACCATAGACTGCCAGTATCTTTCCCTGGCTGCTAAATAGTTGAACTGATGAGAATTTTGCAATTGTACAATGAATCAGAAAAGCAGTGACATGCTGGCACCGAATGCACAAATAAGTTTTCATTGAACCTAACCCAGGTTGTTGCAAAATTATTTAATAGCAACCTTCAGTTTGTGTAATTTGCAGTGGTTTTAAATTAAATTAAATGAGTCATCACAGACAAAAGACAGACCAAACATGCATGAGCGGATCAAAGACAAACACTCAGTCATCATTTGGTCTGCTGCTCACTATTTCTTGAGCTTCCAGCAGCAGCAGCATCCATCCGATGGAGCGCACTCCCAACAAGGTGTCCCAGCGAAGAGCCAGAGCTAGTGCTGAAAGACACATCTCACGGTCAAACCTCACTTGTTCCCGAGCAAAGCACTCTTCTTGTTCATTTATCTTTTCAGAGACGGTTTGCTCTCTACCATAATAATGAATGCCAGTTGTTCCTGTGCTTCACAATCAGAAACTTCATATTTGGCCAAGGATCTAACAAATACAAAACGCTTTGTAAGGAGCCAATTCTGTGTGTTGGCTGATTGATAATTATTTCATATTATTTTATTATTATCAACTGTAAGGAATGATAAGGAATAAAATCATCCAACTTCTTGCATTCATTATACTGTGTTTACTTAATGAAGACATCCAGCAGGATCCAGCAGGGTGTAGTATTGTGTACAAAAACAATGGCAATACAAAAATATTAAATATGCTCATAAAAACATTCAAACTGACTTTATGGGTACATTAAAGTTTTAGAACCAAATTTGTGCAGATATATATTTATTAGGTAACGCTGGCAATCTAATGCATCCAATGCAGCAGCTCCTCTATCAATTCCACTTTTAGAAGGTTACAATTTCTTTGTTCATGTTGAAATTGTTAGGAAGGTGATAACTACTACTGCATGTTTATTATTGATGTCATAATGGTTGGTGGAGTCGTACTGGAGTGCATTATATCAAGGAGGTGTTTCTAATGATTTGGCCACATCATTTATGTGAATAGGGTGACCAAAACATGCAAAACACCTTTTAATATATATGAATCTAGAAATCATGCTGTATCAGACTTCAGAGAGAGCAAAAAATCCAAACCAGAAGAAAAGGTTGCAGTGGGCCAAAATGCACAAAGAGACTTTAGAATCAAATCTCCTGGACTGATGAGTTTAAGTTTGCCAGATGCTAACTTCATAAAAAGTTATGAGAATGGAGGCAGAAACGTGATAATCTGGAGATGGGAAGGAGGAAATCCCACAACTATACTTGCAAAAACTGATGAGCGGAATTATAGCTGCAGTTATAGCTGCGAACAGTGGCTTTTTTATGTTTTACATGATAATTAAATAATATACAGAGACAGACGACCATTTGCACTCACACCACCAAACCCTTCTATACAGTTCTCGATTTTTTAGGACAGTGTTTTCATTTTGATCACAGGGGAATTTAACTGAAGCATGAACATGTGTTTCAAACATAGTAAAACTTTACTGTCTTAACAAATTCCACCTAAAGTACAGAAGTGTTAGAAGTGTGCAGTTGTACAACAGTATTACAACTGGTACATTCAGATGATTATATCTGCTTATCTGAATTTATTGTTTGTCTTTTATATTTTCCATCTCATAATACTGCGGGTTTCATGTGTTCCTTTGCATTTTTGATTCATTGCTCTCACTGATTAGAGGCTATTGAGTTCAGACATTTTCTGCCCCTTCCACGCAAAAAGAGCCAGTGTTTTACACCACAACTAAAACCCTTCATTTCAGACGTCAACAGTTCAGACCTTAAGCAGTTAGCCACATCAAAATGATTGCGTTTCAAATATTTTGACCCAGTGATGAGGTTACCATAAGACTGCGTAAACACGGAGCTTTAATGCACTGTGAATCTCCCTATCAGTAGCTCCACACTTCATGACAGCAGGGTGAAACACACATTTCCTGGCATTGGATGGAAAAGGAAGAAATAAATTCTAAATTGCTGTGGTTGTGTGCCTTCCTACCAGATGGCATCTGTTTGTATTTTTGCTCATTATGTCAGTCTTCACGTTGGAGATGAGAAAAAGCATCATCATTGCTACGGCATGCTACAGGATACGCTGATTCTTCAGACTGCTGCCAGTGCTGGTTATCACTTCAATCAAGCTTTCATCAATTACTTAGCTCTTCCTCGCCATGCAGATCAAACACTGCAGCGATCCTGTGCTGACATTTCATTCTGGGCCATTCTCTCTGTGACCGTAATAAGAGACCGGAGCGGAAGAAAGAAAGAAGTCCGTGTAGCAGATTAATAGAAACCATTCAAAAATGCAGTCGTAAATTGTAATCATATGTGAAATGTCTTCGTCATCATGTGTTATTGAGAAGAAACATGAACTTACAGAAAGGCAAAATATGCATGGTACTGTTGGATATATGTAAATGCAGTACACCATGCTTTGTCAGAATTCTGTAGAATAAACTGAATTATACTCTTATATTGTAATCTTGGTGGTGCTTACAAGACCGGTTAATGTCACAAAAAGCAGGATGTGCATGACACTAAATGACTAACTGAAGTGAATTCCTTACTGTAAGCAATTTATATTTTATGTAATGTATAATTTATGACTGGAAAAACCTCATTAGTACATTCAGTATCAATTAATATGTTCAACTTAGGACACCAACTGTTTTCTTCTATGAGTCTCATGAATATTAATACATCTGCCAAAACTTGTCAAACACCACACATTGGATCCTTCAGGCAGAAAAGTGTAATAATACCCTGCGATTCCTACAATCCGCCTCTAATCTTAGCTAATGAAATTGTCATCTGACAGCGTTGTTTGAGCAGCTTGTATGGATGAGACAATCTGTAATTTGCCTGCATTCAAATGGTTTCCCCAAGAGGCCTATCCATCACATAATCTTGTTATTCCCTGGAAGATGAGAAATGCATTTAGCTATATTGTCATTTTCCCTCCAAAAAATGTCTCTGCAAGCGTGCACGCAAATGTCACTTGTCAGCTGCAGTTGTAGCTCACGCAGGAGATGAATAAGCCTAACGCAGCGCTGTTGTTTAATAAAAGAGACATTAAAAACTAATTTTTATGAGAATCCCAAGTGGGAGTGTTTCTTAGATTTTATTATAGAGATTGTTTCTGATAAATATTGAAGTACAGTGGGTGTTCTACAAGTTGATGTGCCACAGTTTGTTACCCAGCCACATTTTTGTTGATTATCAACAGTATCAGTAACCGTAAGCTTTTTTAATTTTACTTAATTTTACTGTTATCGTGGATTGAGTTTTCCTATCACTGTTCATTCTGACTAGCCAGTTTACTCCAAACAAACTGCTGTTCATGCTACCAAAACGTAAAATGACTGACTTCCTGTGCACCTGGAAAGACTCACCAGAGACAGAATATGTAGAACAGAGAAATAAAACCTTTCAGAAAGTGTGGATTCAATCAGACATTATACCAAATAAAAAAATATGAAGACGTTGCTTAATTTTTATGAACATTGCTGATTTTTTGTTTTTAAAGAAACTGAAGTCAGACCTTGCTTTTCAAGCCATTAGCAAAGCTGGAAAACTACTCTTTATTAGTAAAGCATGTCTGCTCCCACTTCAGGACCCTCCTGCTGTGGAAGCCCAGGATTTATGTTCCGCGGGGAGCGCGCTGGTGAACAGACGACTCACATGTGTCTTTGCACTGCTTCCCTGCGGCCTCCTTTAAAGGCATTCTGAACTGATTTGGGGGATATCGTAAAGCAAATGATAAATTTGTACTCCTGTCAAGTGCGGCTGTGCGGTGACGATTTGCTCCAGGAATCATGTGGGAATGCCATATATCCCGACTGATTGCTACTCCCCGCTGGCTGATGGCAAAATACATTACATCATTAAAGGTATCGGAGGAAATAACTTAGGCTTTGTTCCTGCTATTGTTCTGACATCGAACAGCCCGTTTGATGTAATAAAGATCTATGCTGAGAGACAGACACTGAACATGTGTCTCCCTACTAAAAACAAATACATATTCATCCTCTCCCTGCTTCTCTCTGTTTTCCTCTAAAGCTTCAATGTCTCGCAAATGGTTTCTGGCAAGTGCACATACTGCATCTGCCATTGTGCACTGGCCTGCTATTGCATTTAGTAAAATGCATTATTTTTCTTTTATTTCTTGCATGTCTTTGACGTTATTTCTCTTCTGTAGAGAAACCCAGAAGATCATTGTTTTGTTCATCATTGTTGTTGAGAAAAACAAGCAATTCAGCTTCTGATTGACATTGTAAATTGAGCAAATAGCGAGCTGTTTTTCAATTTCACAATCACCCCATGGCAGTGGGAATCAATTAACAGGCCGCAGGAGGAGTAAATGGTATACCACCCTGGATCCCTTTGTATTTGGAAGAGATTAGCAGTATTTGAGCCATGGTTTCAGATTAGATGGCGTGAAAAATTTGGCTCGAAGTTCAAGGGAGTGAAAGGGCCCTGATGCCGCCTCCTCAGCTGCCCCATCCCTGCCTCAGGGGTGGCTGGTAATTCCCCCAGGCAAAGGCAATAAAACTCTAATTTCTACTGTACCTGCCAGCTGACCGTCTTAGTCTTTTCGAAACACAGGGAGCATGAAATTCCCGAGGAGCCATATCAAAGTGCCAGCCCCCTTCATTATGACATCAGAACCTTCAGAAGTCAACAAGCATGAAGGCAGACTGGAGCGCTGCGTGGGTTCACAGCCTTGAACGGTAATCTGTCGCTATTAAGGGCTGTGCAGGGGCATAGCAAACAGAGGAAAAGAGGGGGAGAGAAGGATTACATCTATCACCATGCATATGTGCTCCCATCTAAAAGGCCTGACTGCCACTTTCTGCCCCCAGCAAGTCCCCCAAGTGCTGTGATAGCCGAGACAGTAATAAAGGCTTTGGCGGCATCATAAACACAGCGTGATGTTGGGTATCAAATACTTAAAGGACTGTGACGAAGGTCTGAGGAGAATGTTTGTAGAAATGTAAACATAGCAGTGGTGATAATTATGGCTGGTTGTGGTTATGATCCATTTGTCATTTAATAAACGCCTCTTAAAGCTGTAAAACGAAGCTGACGTGCACAGAAACCTATAAAGTCCTAACGATCACATTTTAACACTGAAATAAATGTGAACATCGATGTAAATAGAGTGACAGCGTAGAAGCATTAATGTAAAAATAAATATTTAGGTAGGAATTTATTTAGATTCTCTTCATTGTTTATGATTAGTTTCATTCAGAATGTGTAGTTACTCTGACTTGCAGACATCATACATATGCTCACCGAGTCTTCTAGAAGGTGTTGACAGAGGCAGCTTCCATGCATGGCAACCATTAGAGTCAAGCCCAACGAGATGGCCCACTGGAAATGAACAGATCTATTTTTCTAAGAGAACATCAGTGAGTGTAATTAATCATTTGGGCAATTATTAATCCTGCAGGTTTCCCGGTAATGTTTTACATAGAAGATAATCTCCGGCAGGGGATTCTGTTGGCTCTTTCACAACAATGTGTATACGGCACCACAGTGTAGAATAAAATGTTACCATATATTTTTGTGCAGTTACAGATTGTGTTCAGCAACATCGCGGTGACGAATAAGCTGGTGGGATATAATTTTATAAAACTCTTACATAGTTAAGTGATATAAAATCTACAGGGAGTCTAATATCCAGTATATAATTTGGTTTATTTTGTATGGAGTCTGGACTGTTATGTTGAGTTTGTTTGTTTGAACAGAAATGAAACAAAACGCTAGTTTTCAAAAGAATGCACTTCTTGACAAATAAAAGAATTTATTAGAGCTCTCATCAAAGCTGAACAATTCATTTCTTCTGTGGGCTGGACAGAGTGGACACACATGTTAATAATCCAAACTGTTTCCACAATTGTTTAAAAGGAAATATTGGAGACATTTAAAACCAGGATCGAGTCTGGGGTGGAATGTGCTTTAATTGCCATCCTTGGCAAAGGAAACAGGCTTGAGTATTTGATCTTGCCCAGTGTTGGCACCATTCTGGGGAACACGCCTCCATTTTAAACATGGCCAGTCACTCTCTTCCTGCCAAATCAATGAAAGACAATAATTGCTGATGATAACAATGACTGAGCACACTTAGTCCGCAATGCAATCTGGCCAAATTCTGATCATTTCTATGGCTTCCAAAACAACACGTAGCCCACATTAAGGAGCAAATAAAATTCCTCATGATGGATGACTTTAGGAGGCCTCTGGACAGGAATAGCTATTCAACACTGGGATGTGATCCCAACTCTCTGCATAATGGCTTCAGCTGCCTTGTCAGTCACCTGAGCCCACTGCACTTTTTAATCGAACCGCCAGTAATGAGTCGGTCAAACATGACCTGACAAATTGATTTGGATTCCCATCTGATGAGCCCTTCCACGAAACAGCCCCTCTGTACCCTGGGCCAAACGTTGTCACGGTTAAAAAAAATGAAATGAAGAAATGCAATAAGCAGAAATGCAATAAAGTTCCAGACAGGCCTTTGATCAATAGAGAATGCACAGGGAAATGAATGTGAACTGTCTGATTTAAAAGGACAGATGATCAAATTCAGTTGCATTGTTAAAAAAAAAAAGAAACTAGTATGAACTTTGAGCATGCAATGCAAACTGCAGCTGCCTTAATCACTTCAAACTAATATCCATGCAGCCTCCTGCATGTGACGCACAAATCCAGCTTGCATGCTACATAAATGGTTGTGATTATATCATTATTATTATTAGCATTGGTTATATTATTATAAAGGTGAAACATTTTGTACCAAGTTCTAAGTGATACATATAAAAAAAACAAGTTGAAGTTGCACCCCCGAACCGTACCTTCTATATTTTTATATATATTTAAAGAAATGTTTAATTTCACATTTTCCTGTTTTTTGTCTATGTGACCATGCTACCAGCACCTTGGTAGCTGAATGGTTACAGCACATGTAATTGCAGCGTTCCTGGCTGGGGACCTTTGCCTCTCTGTCTCTTACTAACACTAAGTCACCAACTAATCAAATAAAAAAAAAAAAGTTTCTACTCTAAGCTGCAAACGCAAATGTGTTTTGTCGGGAACATAACGGCAACTGGATTATAATTTTTATTATGAGCATATGCTGCCAATTTACATAAACAACGAGTTGTAAATATAATGCTGTCTGACTACAGCATTGTTAAACTTCTTTTATGGTTGTGTCTGGTTTGAGAGAGTAAAAGCACAATCTTTCTCTAAGCTTTACTAAGATACCGTTTGTTGACTAAACCTAACCACCTCCTGGCAAGTTGCATTCAAAAACTACACTGTACTGTATCTTCAAATGTAATGCATGAAGGATAAGACAGACAATAAATCAGCAAATCAGTTTCCCAAACTGTATCCCAGAGTCTAGGGAGCACAAGGATTCACTGGGGGGGCGCTTTGTTGTCACTGACTCTTTATCAAATTCTGTCCAACAAACACACCTCACATTTTGTTCTCCATGCTCTCCGGATTCCTGGGAGGAAATGTCTTGATGTTCTATCTGCCTGCCTGAATGATAACATCTAAATCTCAGAGCAGCTGCCAAGAGTCTACAGGAAGAGGATCAGGAGCAGTAGGAGACATGATCAGACACTCCAAAGCCTTTCACCAGGACCAGTCAGTGAAGGGGAATAAGTGAGGTTAACTGGACCTCAGTTCTGTGGCCTTGAACAGTTGTTCATAAAATGTAAGAACTAGCTTCACAATCCTCAATCAAAATAAAAACAGATTTGTATATATTTATTGGTGAGATATCTTACATTATTGTGTAACTCAATTTGTTGCTTGGCTTAATTAATACTTTTTGTAGGAAGCATATTCATAATATAGATTTTTACAAAAAAAATGAAAAAAACACTGAACAAAACAAGTTTTCTGGTTCAATCCTTTCTGTGAAGTCGAAAGACATTTCCCCTCCTTCTCCCTGCTGAGTGAGGTGAGGTGAAAACTTTCCAAGCACCACTGGGAAGCTAATTAACAGGGCGGGTGTGAAGAAACTCTTTCTCTTGGTTGTTTTTACCCCCTGATGAGAAACACCCACTCAGTCAATCGTTCTACCTCACAGTGTGCCTTTTACTTACAGAGAGGAAGTTGGAAGTGTAGTGTGTTCTTTTACTGCCTCCTCTACCCCCCAACTCTCTTGCCAGCAAGTAGCCTCACACTGAGAAACACACGTGCATTAAGATAAACACGGGCAGTCTCATTTGCATACTGAATTTGCTGTTGCTCACAAGTCGTCCATGCACATGCAAATACATATATTACAAAAAAATACCCAAATCAGCATCTGTTCTGTTCATTATGCTGACATGCACTGACAGATATTTGGTATTAAAAGCCACCACAGACAAACTTGTCAAAAGACAGTGTTGAGACGGCATTAAGTAATATTCTGACCTTTGATGTGTCTGTATTTCCTTTTAATCTTATAATTTACACACAGCTTTTGACTGAATTTAAACAAAGCTAGGGCAGGTGTTCCCTGCATCCTTAAAATGACAGAACGTCAAAAATAATAATTCGCTTTTAAACAGAAGCAATCAACAAAGAAAGGTCATGGAGGACTTTAAATTCAGAAATGACTTCAGAAATAAGACCTGTTAATGACTTACATTCATCAGTTTCAAAACTTCCAACTCCTGAGTTAATGTGAATGTGGTCCAAGTCTCCGTCCTCCTCCAGCTCAGTCTTTTTCTCTCCCACTTTACCTTTGTTCATGTGCTGTCATCCTGTTTCTCTTGGCACCTTATTAACACAACTCCCGTTTTTTAGGAGCACATCTGGACATCTCGAAGCGATGGGAAAATGGCCACGACTACTGCTAAGTGCTCTATATATTTTTCTTGTAGGCCTATTAATAGCACACAGTAGGTCTGAACTATCCACCTTCAGTGCTCTTGAACAGTCACTGACTGATGAAATGTAGATAGACATGCATGGATAAGTTATTGTTTTTATTTCCTGTCTCAGAAATGATTAACTATCTGCTTGATTACATGAATGTATTTTAATTTCTTGCAACATCTTTGCTCTTTTCTCGGTTTTGTAGACTGTTCAAGGCACTGTTGAGGTAAAAAATATTGCTAATGTCATAGAATCTATCCATTGATAGTCTTCAAAAGGCAACAATGTGGGGAAACTACTCAGCAGATAGTATTTCAAATAGACTGTTTGAGTTTAAGGCTCCATGACAGAAGGTGTCCTTGAACAAGACAGTTAACTAGCTCTATCAGTGCTGCTCTTTCTGATCAGGGCCTACGATGCCACCACAGAGGGGTTGACCGCCCTCCCCGCCCACACACACACACATTTAATTCAGTAAGAGTGGACATCACATGTGAAGCGTTAAAACTGAATATAGCCAACACAATTATCTTCCGATGTCAGACCCTGTCTGGGTACAATGTGACATACTTTATGAAACGGAAAAACCTAATCACTCCTCTGCCTCTTGTGCACTTTTACTGCTCATCTTTAATGGGAAATTTGAGATGGTATTGAGTACAGAGCTTAGTCTGTCACATCACATGACGCGCTGCAGCTAATGCAGCCAACAAATGGACATATCATGGATCCCAGTTTTGTGAATGATCCTTCCTCAGAAACAGGTGGCAGCCGCTGTAAGACCAGATGTCCCAGTACAGCCGTGGTAAAATGGGGTCTGTCGCAATACAGCGGTGAACAATGCGTGACGAGGACGGAAGGTGGTCCGGCTTGTGTTCAAACCCCAGGAGGGCTAACAATGAGGTGAAGTCTGCCAAGGGGGCATAGGGTGTGCAGACTCTTCCAGACTGCCCCAGTTGTGCACAGTCCTCAGGGTAAATGAAGAATACAAGCAACCCCACCTCTGAAAACTATGCCCTGCCCCAGTGTGGGGAAGTGGATGCTTTTCAACAATGGAGAAGTCATCTCAAACATCCCCCTAAGCTGCCTTCCCCTCGACACATAACACTTCATATCCATCGGTTCCTTTGTTCAAACATCTCTGCTTGTTAATGCCATGCTACAAAAACCAGCCATTTGCTTGCACTGTATAAATAGACAGTGAGCATTACCAGTGCGATGGAAATAAGTTTGTGGACCATTTCCAAACTATGCTGAAAACTGTTGCCAGATGGCATGGGATCAAACACTATCTGAACCACGCTGCTTCAAAATTAGCCTTAACACTTTTGCCCTATATACATCAGCACCTTGAATATTTTAAAATGTTGTTAGTATTTCCACAAATATGATGAAAAGATCTGTCCAGATTCGTTTTATAATAGGAATCAACAGGTGTTCTTGTGAGTTGAGACCACAAGACTTGGACAAGAGTCCAAGTAAAAAATCAATATTCAGAGGTCACTGTAAACCTTCATTCTACTGTTTTATGACTATGAAAATTACACATTCTTAAAGGCATCAAAACAAGATAGAAATATTCATAATGTGTAATTGATTCCACCATGCAGTATGACATAGTAGTGGTACATGGCGAAATGTGACTGAGCTTTCTGCTAAGCTCATTGTACAGTTCTACTGCACATGACTGTAATTCACGTCATAGTTTGATCCTGTATTTAAAGGACACGTATTTAATGGTGCATATATTGGCAGGGCTTGAAAGGCCAAATCATTCTTCGACTACCACTCATGTCTATTTGTAAAGACAGGAGCGGCATACTTTCATTCTTTCAGGTGCACAGGTGCAAAACAGAAACGTTATCCTTCTGGTGGAACACATGCAAATATTACTAACCAGAATCTTCCTCACAAACAAACCATTTTAAAACACTGTTTGATGTTTTTAAATTAGCTCGCAGCGCTGTTATTTTTAGTATTCTAATGGCTTTCGCGCAGTCGGAGATTCTCTGCGGTCAACAATGAAAAATATCTATTGCTTAAAGATGACCACAGCGCTCAAACACAAGCAGAGGAATGAAAGTCTCAAACTGTCAAAGTCAGAATTGTGAGCTCAAAGAAATTCAAATTCCAGAGGAGTTAATACTGCAGTATATTACAATACTATTGAAGTAAATTTGCATTAGCAACAATAGACTCAGCATATATTTATGCTACTTATGCTTTTGCTCTATGGCACTTAAAGTGTGGTGCCACGTCATCCTGATGCCACTGTGTTTTTCAAGGTGATATTAAGTCATCAACAATAGCAGTACTTCATATGAGATACTTAGCTTCAGCCTGGTCATAGTGTGAAGCTGGAAGTTAAACCAAACATTGGATTGTGAATCATAAAGTCAGAAAATGTTAGTTCCCTAAGCTCACATGATTAATAACACTGCAAGCTGTGTTTGGCAGAGACAAAGTGTAAAAAGCCAAATAATATTTAACACTTGGCAAGCTCATCACACGGCAGTTTATCTGAGACCTACACGTAGAAGTGGAGATAAAATATGAGGCAGTTGGCTTGCTATTAGCTTGAGTGGTCCCATTTCATCTTTATTACATTAGACCCAACAGCCAGGATGCGGCATTGTCACTGAATACTGCTGCACAAAAAGGAGATGTGTTCATCGGGTTATTGTTTGACACCATGGCAGCAGGATGTGAACACATTGCACACTAATGTGATCACATGCACAAATTATCAAAACATTTTGACCAGCTCCCCGCTCCCTCCCCTGCACTGCAGTATCGGGCACCTTGATATTAGCAGCAGATCTTTAAACTTGTGTAAGCTCTGCCAATATTCTGGTGCTTCTTCACAGTCTGACCTTCATTGGAATACTACTGATAAGTACTCACCATTGTTGCCCAGGAGCATCTCACAAGTCTTTACATTTTGGCAACACTTTGACCTACTTGCCTGGCAACAATAACTTGGCCCTTGTGTGAAAGCGGTTAAGATATTTCTTCTGTATCCAACATGACTAAAAGAACCGACTGTTCACCTACTGTCTTCTGCCTCGGCCGTGCACCACTGTTATGAGATGGTTGTTTTTCTACTGTGAGTCGTCACAAAGTTTTGGACATGCTCACAGAGAGAAAGGACTACATACACATACCTGGAAATAAGTGTAACCACGCACACCTCGTCCGCATACACAGTCACGTATTTGCTCACACAGACACACTCACACTGTTCTGCTCGTAATAGCTCCAGCGTAGTGATTGTCTTAAATCCCTCACCTCGTGGCAACATTTTTTAAAGCAATAACCAATTTAGCACTTCATGCCGGATCAGAACAGTATCTAACTGGCTGGAGTAAGACCAGACGCTAATGTTAAATGCAATACCCCAGTAACAGGTCTTAAATACAAACCTCATTTCTGTCAGCAGGGGTCAGACCTCAGCTTGGTGTCCGTCTCAGCCTGAGCTGCCAGCTGGGGGAGAGCAGCGGGAGAAGGAGCAGAGGAGGCACGGAAAGGAAAGCAGCAGCCAGAATTAGGGTCATGACAAATGTACAGAGTAGGACTGTGACATCTTGCCAAGTAGAGACAGCACAGTCCAGCTCTTTTCCACATGTTTAAGCTTAAGTCTTAGCCATCTGATGGACACTTTTATTCAAAGTTCCTAAAGGAACAGTGAGGGCATTCTGTACATTTTAAAGGAAATTAACAGCTGGACTCTGCAGTGCCATGGTGCATTCCGCTAAGTCTATGAGACAAATCAATGTGAAGTATTTAATGTTGATTTGTTGGTTTAAAATTATGAAGGGAATTTGAAAACAAGAGTTTGTTTATTTCATTATTTCTTGAGGGTTAAGTGGGAAAAGGTGTAGATATATAGAGTTAATGTATGTATTTGCAATTATTGTTAAACATAAGTTTTCAGTGAGAAGTTTTAACAAATCTATAATTATATTGAAACAATATAGTCTGTCATCATAATTTTAACAATAACTGCAAGTAAAGTTAAACATTTTCAAAATTGTAATTAGCAAAATGAATTCAGCTGGTTTAGTTTCAGTTAAATTGTACTACTACATATTTGCAGTTTTTTTTCCCTACACCTTGAAGACTTTGTTTGCGTAGCTTTATATCAAATACATACCATTTCAGACAAATAAGAAGACATTTCCAATCAGTTTTGGAATGGGAGAAACATACAAGTAATGACATGAGGTGAAAATTAGGATATGATAGATTCAGTAGGTAATAATTCGATCCCTAAACTGGGATGACACTTTTTCCTCCCAGGCTGTCAGTCCCCTCCAGATTCCCACTGTGAGAAATCATAGAAAGCACATCCACTGAAGAGGAGTTTCTTAAGTTAAGCACATGAGGATTTCTCGAGGAGCACGAAGACAGGGCAGTTCATTCATAACCCTTTGGTGACAGGAAACTAATCAATCAGAGGTGGTAATTTCCACACTCAGCTAGCATGAAGAGTAACACACCGCTTACACAGTGGGGCTAATAACGTGGAGCCTGGATCACCCAGAATCACACTGTCTAGGAAAGGCAATGAAGGGGAGGGAATTCCAAGCAAGTGACCACTGTCAAAACATCCCATTATGGTTTTATGGAGAGGAGTGACATGGATGTTGACACCCTTAGTCATCTAATTAGGGATTTTGTTATCAGGGCTGCATGCAGATTAACTAACACTGCCATTTTATTATTTTAAGACAATTATCTGCTACATAGGTTCTCTCTACATATAGTTTCAAACAAAACAAAATAGTCAAAATAGTCGTAGTCAGACAGTGTAGGAGGAAACATCTTCATCATTCATCTGCAACAAACTCATTTAAATTATTCTGACCCTCCTCTGACCCTGCATCCAGCTCTATCCTCCAAAAAAAGCAGTCCTAAGTTAACTGTGATTAATGGCAGTACCTGGTACAAAGTCTTCTCAGCATGCACTACCCAGAACCTAAATACAGTTCACAGTATTTCGGCTGTAATCTAGAGATTTTATAGAAATATTTAGACAGGTCTGTGTTGATAAAAACGTTACATTAAGTTCTTCGGTCACTGTTGCTAAATTGTAGAGGTTTCAGTCTATACAACAGAACATTTAATCCAAACTAGGACTTCTGTTGTAGTGCCAAAATAGTACCATCATTTATTTTCATTATGTTATTGATCATTCAGCGAGCGCAACTGTCACTTTTCAAAGTAGCTGTTGTTTTATTTCAGAGCTGAAACTCTTCATTCATGTCCACCTTATAGGTTTATTGGCTAATGCAAGAGCTAGCTGTTGAAGTGACAACCATGGCCGGCAAGAGTTTATCATTCTGCTGACAGGCTAAATAACTTGTGCCAAGGCAACAGATAACAAATGGGCTCAAGTTGTGGCTTGAGTGTATGTGTTAAAGACGAGAACAACTGGACTGCAGCTGAAATAAAGGGTCTTTACTTTTTGAAACTTGACCAATATTCTAAGGCACGTGACGTACAGAAAAACAATACCATTATTATTAAGTACTTTACTCTGCGCAGCAAGAAAGCACATTATGTTTTTAATTAAAAGCAATGCATGTTAACATGTTAAAGTACAAACTCTTTCTGAGTCATGTGCACTCCAGAGACTGTCCTGTAAAAAACACATCCGTATTTTGTCCGTGCCAGCAGGTTATAACAACCAACAGCAACACATAATAGTTAGACGACCTTTAGTGGCACAAGCAAAAGAGAAAATTAGGTGACAGTGTTTACAGTGAAAAAATCCATGTGGACACCAATTTATGCTTTCCATATCCACATGCCTGCCTGGTTATGCATGACGTATTCTGCTAGGTTCAAGGCGGACTGATGCATGTTTGAACTGCCTGTACGAGACAATTCAAGGGCAAGCAGACCATGGTTATGGTCGGGATGGATGAATGGGTTAAAAAAACATGGGGCTTTGGAATACACCCCCACAGTTGAGAGATCACCACAGCACGTTTAAAACAGTGCACGACCATCATATAATCATTAAAATTTAACATTTTGAATATTCAGTTATTTGTAAGTTTAGGTGTGAAACGTTTGTTAAAAGTCAAATATAGGTCACATTTTGCATGAATTGTGTATTGAACCTGGACTGTGTAATAGCTGTTCAGTATAATTAACTGTAGTTTCAGACTACCTCCTCTTGCCAGTTGTCCTGTATCTATTACATTTTTACTGCATGGAGCAGTTAATTTGCATTTTTAGACAGCATGCTCAGGGTTTCATAAAACAGGACTGGAGTGATGTACTGTATAGTGGGTCACATTATTCATCCATCATAATAAGCCTTCAGGATCTTGTGTCAAAGCAGCAGGCTAATAAGCTAAGGCTGTTGATAGCACCACACGTGCTGTTCACCTTTGCCTCACAGGTGTCAAACTGTCAGTAAGAAACCCTGCAGGCTTCTGCAAATATGGCACGACATAAACAAATCAATTTTCTTGTAAAGAAAGATGGTGGCACTTACAGAAGACCTTTGGAAGATGCAGCACATTCTTTTAGCTGTGTGTCAAAGCATAAACAAATGTTCTGTTCCTATCCCACCCTGGTCTCTATTTACAGCTGTTTCCTGCCCATAAGTAAGTGAGATGTACACATAAGGCAATGAAATGTGCTGCCCGTGAAAATGTGCTGCAAGAGATAAATTCCAAGATGTCAGAAGACCTGTCAGTGTGAAAGAATACACTGGTCATCACCACCTTCAGATCTAGTTTGCATGCAAACACCCCCTCCCTTCCGAGCAGGACTCCTGCTGAGGATGAGTTGGATTTTCCCACAGTGAAAAACTGACTTATTGGACCAGTGCTTTACTGTATCATCCACAGTTCTGTTGTGTAGCTCTTATTATTTAAATGCAAAAGTAAAATAATCATAAATCTCTACTTTGTCATGGGTACATGCTATAACAGTGTTGTGGGTCAATGTATGACTCAGATACCCCTGTGTATATAAGTCTCGGTGTGTTGGTGTCTGTAATTATGTTGTGCTGTTGTATAATTTTTCAACAAAATGTATATTGTCAACAACACTTACACTGATGGATACACTTGCAATAATGGAATCTGTGATGTCAAAACAACCTCCTCTTTACTATCTGAAAAATCTCCATCTGTATGGTTTGAGAAGAACTCGCATCAGCAGTCAGATGTCCCTGTTAAGGTTGTCTAATAAGCCCAGGTTACAAGATGGTTCTGAGAAGTAAGTGATATCCGCAGTGCGGCCCACACATACAATGAGGCAGTGAGCCTTAGTGTGGATTTCATACTTCAGGCTGAGCATACACTAAGCCTATTTTTGCTGTCCTGATCTCAGGCAATGCTGGACTCCATCCAGGATGGTTAAAGTAATATCCACCAGTAATGCTGCCCAATCCTGTCACCTCCACTGAGACCTGCAGCCTGAGGGGCCAGGCTTCAACAGTAATGGGGCGATACCACTTGTGAATTTCTGAAAACCTTGTCTAAACAGTTTCTACTGTATATGATCTAAGTATGAAGAAGAAGCGTCACATTTTTGTGATGCCATTCACTTGTCTTCTCAGTCTTGCTCAACCAGTGGAGAAATGTGTTCTTCTTTTCAAAGAGCTGGACAACATAAAATACAAAGTATGTGCCAAAGTACTCAGGTAAACAGGGTAACCTAGACTAGAGACTTCGTCAACTCCTGAGGAATGTTGCAGGTACAAACTGTTATAATAGGGCAGTCTAAACACAAAGGAGACCATGTTGTCTGTGAATTTATGGCCATCAAGGCCTTTATTTTCCCCCTCTCCCATGGAGATAAGGAGTGTTTTTCTTCTGAAAATCTACAGGGGGTTGGGTGTAGTTAAGGGACACACTCAGCTGCTAGATTAACTCATCAACGCTGCATTGCAGGGTGTCAACAGAAATGTTTCACACACAAGACCGACAAGGAATGAATACCATTTGGAGGTCACAAGTGGCACAACCCTCAGTCCTTCAGGCCTTTTAAATGTTAGTGTCTGCCTTTCAAGAGCAAGGATGTAACCTCTAAACCTTTGGGAGGAAAAGAGATACGTGGTGTACATCCCTGCGTCATGTCAGTGTCTACTGTAGATCAGCGTATAATGTTATCAAGCTCATATACCAAATAAATCAGTGAGGATACATTTTTTGTTGTCATTTTGTTGCTATAAATATAAATGATATATTTAAACATCTCATGTAATTCACATGACGGAATATTTACTAATAAATCAAATCGATATTTTAAGCAAAGACATCATGAATTTAAATTTAAAACGCAGCTACACATAAGCTGTGTCTATCAAATCTTCGTCTGGCACACAGATTTGAATCAATCTTTCCTGATGAGACGGTTAACTTGCTGCTTATACCACAAATACATATGAATACATATCACATTTACCATGTCTCAAAATACACAACACTACAAGCTCAATAAGCAATCCTGAAATACACCTTCAGGCGTGTTTTGGTAGCTATGCCCTCCTCCTTGGCTTCTTTGAAGAACATTTTTCAGGGACCCAAAAGACAACTGACAACCAGAGACATGGGATCATCTTCAAATGAAATATGCACATCGGTGGCATGCTGTCTTTTAGCTGCTTGAGTAATGCCATTCCTTGTAGTTTGAGTCATCTAAACCCATCGTGTAATGGCTTCCAAGTTTAGATTACGGTGCAAGTTTCAAACAAAGTTTAAAGTTGGTTGAGAAGCACTACTCGCAGGAGTTTAAGGTCTTGAAAAGGATAGATAAAAACTGCAGGATCTCGAAATGTGTCTGACCATGTTCCTCGTCCTCCACCAGTACTTCAGATTGTGAGGCCTTTGCACTTGGTGGGGAGCAAAGCCTTAATAACTGCTCAGAGAAAGTCATTGTTTTCCATCTAAAGCTGCATCGGCTAGACTGGTATGGCTGCCACGTTGTGCCTGTTTGCTTTAGATTTGACGAAGATCAAGTCACATGGCCTTCGTTAAGCATGTGCCAGTGGGCGACAACTGTCTTCTGGAACACAATGGATAATTTGAAGACCATTGAGAGGTCATGTTTATTCCTATATGTGCCTAAGAGGAAAACAAAATGACAGTGTATTAATTTATATGGTGAAATATGGTGAAACATTAAAACCGAGACACTAGCATTATTGTTGCTGTTGAGAAATAAGAATTAATTTTTTGGAGACCCTTTTAGAATTTTGATATCTTAGTTTGTTCTTTGAGGATTAGTTATTTTTAGGTTATATTTTTGGGTTCTATTAGTATTGTTAATTTTATAATCAGCTCAAAATGCAGATATTTCTGTAATTTCCTCTATGCCTGTGGAACATCATGACAGTGTTTTTAGCATTGCGTTCCAGGTGCCGTTTGGCATTGACAGGGTATGGGAGGTTAAGGGGCGAATGGCAGTGTTGGCCTCATCAGGCCCCGTAGCTCACAAGGTCCCAGGAGCTGGCGCCAGGCTAGCTCCGCTAGCAGCCGGGGCAAAAATAACCCTGCTGCAGTTGTTGGGCAGGGGAGAATGACAAGGAAAGCATGTCACGGGAGTCAGGTTTCAGCGGCTGTCATCAGAGAGCAGTCATTACTTCTGGGCTAATTATCTCAGGCCACTTGTAAACAAACAGCCTGCCAGTGAGAAGACTGCATTGTGTTCATTGTGTTCTCTACTTCCATACTAACTCTATCAAACAAGGACAAGAATGACAACAATATATTTGGAGCTTCCTATAACCAGTCAAACAGGAGTTTAGATGAATAGATTAAAAAATATGGAATTTTGTTTGTGTTGTTGTTAAAAACACAGTGGATTGTGTATTTAGAAAAATGTACAGTTCCCTGGGTGGGTGCTGTTATATAGCCTACGAGAGAAGAAAACTAAGATATACAGAACTGACAGCAGAGGCAGTGGGTGCGGCTGGAAAGCAAAGATCTGCCAAGTGCAAGTTGTTGGAGTGGTTTGTTGATAGGTTTTTGATCTGTTCAAGTTCATATAAAAATATGGGGCCTAAAAGAGGCAGTGAAAAACATGGGTGATAATGCCGCCAACTCGGATAGAAGATGCAATTGTTTTTTCAGATGCAAGTTCTTCTTTAACCACTTTACATTACTGTAATTCAGAGAGTACAACACACATTATTTAAAAATTCAAGGGATGGGAGTAACTGTAGCATTTTATGGATAGTAGCACATATTGGGGATAAAGGGAAATGAAACAGATAAACTTTCAAAGGAAGCTACAAAAAAGTGTATTTATATCAGTTAATTTCAGTTGTAGAAGTGATTCAAAGGAAAGTAAGAGTAATATTCAGGTTTGGACAAATGTAATTTAGTAGACAAGAAGAGACAGTAGAACTTTGTATTGTACACTGTCAGAAATATATATATACATATACACACATA
>JAUYWH010000002.1:19554272-19574324 GCA_034779795.1 Ctenopoma multispine
CTGCACATTACAGCTCAGGATCATTCCTTATCATAAGTTTTGGATTTAAAAATAAGGGAAATTTTCCAGTACCCCCCACACACACACACACACACACACACACACACACTCACACACACACCATGCCAAACCTGTGTGTTTGGAGAGGGGGCCAACAAGAGAGATGTGCGACATCAAATTGCCAGATTGATTAACTTGTCTGTCAGGCTCTTCACTGTGACAATAAACTCTGTACCTCAGGGAGCTTATTGAGAGATGACATGTCTGAGACCCCTAGGCACACACAAACACACTGATGCACAGAACACATACACCAGCTCACGCTCACCCTCCCCCATTAAAACACCTTTACAAAGCTGCAACCACCCTTATCTTCTCTGTCTTACCCTCATACACACATGTTCCATGTAATCCCCAGGGGTCCTCTGGTCTCTTGTATCCACACCGGGTTCCATTTTATAAACTGATTCACTTCATAATTGAACAGGAAACTCTGGGGCGTGTTTGGTCAGATAATTCGTTTAAGATCATTATGTGCATTGCCAATCGACTTGACCCAGCTGTACAGAGGATGCAACAATGGGGGACTTGATCTAAACCTTCCCCCTTTTCCTCTGTGGGGTCAAAGGAGTTAATGAATGATTATTTCTCACTTTATAACACAACAGGATGCCAATTTAGAGAGCTACTCCCCCAGCCCCCACCAACCTATACTTTGAGCATCATCAGTAAATCACTCCAAATAAAACAGAAATTGATTGTGCTGACATATCACTGGGTTTTAGCTCTGTCAGCTTTGAGTTTTTACATGCTAATAATACTTTGTCTAAGAATTTTGGAAGCAGTTTACTACTAATACTGGTGCAGTTGAAAATGTGAATTGTCATTGTAGCTTTGGAGAAAAAGCAGAGCTGCACAGCTTTATTGATTTGGCTGAAGCATTTGGTACTGTGGATCATGCCACGCGTTAGCATATGTTCCCTAATACAGAGTTGTCTGGGAAGTTTACTAATTATCTTTAGGTTAGAACCACAAGGTTCTATGCTTGGCCCACTTTTATTTTTGCTCTTTAAAAAATATTTAGATATTCTATTATAGTTTATTAATAAATGGGGAACTTCTTTTGACATACTTAAAACTAGAACAATAGAAGAAGAAGAATCAGCTTTGTTGTCATTGATTACATTTTACAGCGAAATTTGACTTATGCTCCCCTGGGGGAGCAGTGGGCAGCCACAGTGGGCACCCGGGGAGCTAGCTGAGCGTCTCACTCAAGGACACTCCTGGTATGGAGAAAGGGCTGGGAGTCTTGGCTAGGATTCGATCCTGCCTCCTTTTGCATCCCAAAATTCTTATCGCATTGAGCTACCAAGCCGCTAACAGTTGCCGCTGAATGTTTTACAGGCTCAGCCCATTCAACTCAAGCCCATTTTAAACGCAGAGACAACCAAATTAATATTTTTTTAATGCAGGAAGTAAGCTTCAGACATGGTTGATATTGTGGTAAATAAAGCAAAAAAAAAATTGTTTGCTGCAACCTACATGGCGTTAATAAGTAATTATAATATACTGTATATTACAATATAGTATAAGGATCAATATAAAAGGTAAATCTTTTTTTCAGTTTTGTGTTAATTAAAATGCAGTTATGCAATGCAATATTTCCCCTTTGATGATTGTGAAACTTTGTAAAATATTTGTCTATTTTATTATTTTAAAAAAATCTGACATGTTTCTTCAGATCTAATGTAGGCTACAATGAACAAAGTCTATGTTCATTTTTCTATTGCAGCAGGGAACTCAGATGCTTATGAGAACATAATATTTATTCCACTGCTAAGGGACTGTAAAACAATAGTGGCAGTCATTCCTGCCATTGTCAAATGTTCGTGGAAAAGTTACACTAAGGATTTGATTATGAATAAATTATTATCAACACCAGTATGTAAACACTATGTTTTGGGTTCATATTCATCAAATAAATAACCATGTCCATTTTCACACACAAATGGCAATTGCCCAGGGACTTCTTTTTTTAACCTATATGACAGCAATTAATCCTGTGTAAAGTGTAAGTGAGTTATGACAAATTATAATAGGCAGTGATGGACATTACAAAGAAATCAAGTGTAGCTATTTGTGCCACTGGGCTCAGTGACAGAAAATAATGTGACAGGAGAGAAATTGACCTCGGGCCATTGTTTTTTTCAGAGCTCCTGTTTGAAGTTGGAGGGCACTTCCTGTCCAGAGTCCTGAATGAACCATTTGTTTATGTTCTCTTGGTCTGTAAATCACTTAGCGCATCAAAGAGCTCCATTCGGCCCCTGTACAACAATAGGGGGCCGTGCCAATGTGCAAACATGACAAGGATACAGAGCAAGAAAATGTCTTCCTTTCCTGAGGTGATGACAATTGTTCCAAGATTTATGCAATGCTGACATTAGTAAGACGGTCTGGAAATCACAAAAGACAGATCTTGTGGGTATAATATAAAAAGGAAATGTCTGTCTAATATTCATTTTTTTAAGAGATATTTTTAGTAATGTTTGCTTTCCTATGTAGTTCGTATTATGCAAAAATGGCATGTTTCTTTTTTATTTAATGGGTCTGTAGATTATTAAGATTTCATATCAGTAAGATTGAAATAAATGTTTTGATGTGATTTACATTTCACTTCCAATAAATTGAGAATTGTTTTCAGTTTTATTACTGCCATTGCTGTTGTTGTTTTTGGCCTTGTAGTCTTTCACAGTCTCCTTCTGTAAACAGACAGGTCTGAGTCATATTGTCGGAAAAGCAGCCAATTAATATCTGCCTATTTCTCAGTTCTCGACACATCACGCAAACCTAACACGTCGCTGACGTCAAGCAGGGATTTACTTGCCTCCTGTGAATATTCTTTCATAGTGGTCAGATCCCTAGTGTCTTGTAGGTCTAAAAGCCATGCGAACAGGAAACTGCAGAAGCAGACTACCAACTACCGCACCCCCCCCCTTACTCCAAAAGCCCTGGAAGACTCTAGCGTGGTGAGACCCAAGGCCAACAATGTGCCCACGGCCCATGTTCACATCCTCTCTGGAAGCATTGCCTTTCCCCAGTCCCCTGCAATATTTTGTGGCGGAAAAGGCCTCAGTTATATGAGGGCCAGCAGACCATTGTGTGGCTGTGATTCATGTGAGGCTGTATGAACAGTTAAATAGTTATGGCTACAGTCAGAGCCACGTTATTCCCTCAAGGTCAGTTGAACAACCAGTAGTTGATATCTGGCTTCATATTGGGATGGATAAAGGTTGTTATGACATTAGCTTAAATTATAAAGCTACAAAACTTACCACTTCAGAAAAAAGAATTCCTCTTCTCTAATTATAAGGGTGAACCTCTACCTAACCCTAACCTTTAGAATGTCTCTGTCAATATGATTTAGCCTTTAACCACACCTCTCCACATTGATATGGTTTTGGAGGAAGTTTCTACGAGAGAGAATTTTAAAAGAAGTTACATAATGTAGCTTTATGCAAAAAAGCTATATTATTACACAAAGTACACTTAATTTGATAGTCCTGTGGAGGAAAACATCTTTGGTAAATATTAGCATGTTCTCATGTAATTACATGTTGGATGAAATGAAGCAACTAATAAAAGGATGAAGATCTAATGAGTCCTTAAGTGCCCCTATTGGTTGTTGATTTATAAGTAATTAGTGTTCAGCTTTCCCACATATCTATAACTAGTATATAAGTAGTACATATTACTTGTGTTGGCTGAGTTTTTCTGTATATATCCTTAAATAATTACACATTTAAAACCATGTTCTTTAGCTTTACTCTTTCAATTCAACAATAAAATGTTAACTTGTGCCATGTAAGTCCTACAATCATGAATTAAAAAACAGTACTAATTTATAATCTGCAGTAAATTCTTTTTAGACTGAGAATTCCAGCATCGATGCTAATTTCACATCCAACACTTGACAGTTTAATCATCCTTTTAGTTACAACCTTCTTCTACATTTACATAGATCATAAAATGCATGATGAGATTAGATAATTTCTTACAGAACCTCTTCCATATTAATAGCAACATTCACAGTGTTATGGCACTTGCATTAATTTGTATGGGCAATGACATTAGCCTCGATTGCATTGCATTTCAGGCCAATTCACTGGGGCAGCCGACCGGATCGGCAACCCTCTGCACACACCCCACCCCGCCCCTCGGCGACTAATGAAAAAGACATCAGCAGGCTTCGAGAAGGTCGCTTGTCCCATTCACCGTGACCTCTCCGTGTCTCTATTCTCCTTCTGACAGGTTTTGATGCGTCAGGGGTGGCTGGTTTCATGGCCAGGCGGTGAGGATGGGCAGGACGTTCGCTTCTTACAGCATCACTTCACTCACAGCTTGAGGCGACAACCTTTCTTTCTTTCATCCTCCCCCCTCTGTATACCTGCAAGTCTCCCTCCATTTTCTCCCTGTGCACACTTACTACTCACTGACAATAATAAGCATTACTTGTGTATGTATCTACTGTATAGAACTGTTAGTAGTATAATACATTGCATACTGTAAAGAGGAATATGCTCCAGTGCCTTTTAAGCCTGAGTAGGATAAAAAAATGGAGAAAATAGCAGATATTGACTTTATAAATTTATAATTTATTGGAAATGTTTGATCCAGACTTTCCCAATTTTTTATTTGTTTTCTGTTCATCAAATCATTAAATCTCAAAACATCTATGAACTTAAGCTGCCACAGTTGATCATTTTATCGCCCATAAATGTATTTTTGGTCTTTAGTCTTTGAGAACACTTGCATCCACATTAATTTTTGCACCACTTTACATGCGGCCGCATCCTTACCTACATTTACTTTATATTCTTTCTTAGAACACTGTAAGAGCTGTTTTAATCCTAGACTGACCTCAGAGAGTTTGACTCGTGGCTGCCTCAGGATCTAAAGATGTAGCCTGGTTTGCAAAGTGTTAAAACATTTGAGACGTAGCTCAAAGCTTGAAGTGTCACTGTCACATCCAGTGTTGAAAGCCATCACATTGCTCTCCAAGCAAGGTGATGATGACTCCGTGGGCATCCACCAGGTGTTCCTGTTCCTCCTAATGAAACACAAAGGGCAGTTGATTGAGATGAAAAAAGCCAAATTGAATTGAGGCATCTCCTTTTGTGTGCTGCATTAACAAATGCCAGCAAGCATCTGCTGCTATGAAAACCTCTCTCTAATTTTTCACACTATGATAGGACAAGGGACAATAAAAAAGAAAGAATGTGCAGCTACTCTGATCCTCATTCTTACACATCTTTAAATGAAATGTCAGTTAGACTTTGTAGACATCTTGCTATCTCTCTAAAGACACATGCATTATGTGCACTTACACACTATACAAATTCCTACTGAGTGGCTATGACAGATGAAACAATAGAAGAATAAAAAAAAAGTTTATTATAGAGTACTGACAAATATAAAATAGAAAACTATAAAACAAGTGGAATAAAATGTAGAAGTAGCTGTATAATATTATGTATTATGGTAACAACAATACATTAAATGCTTGCTAGAATGTATTAGGGTCAAATTATGGAAAAAGTAACAGATTTAGCTTGCTAATGTGCACATAGGAGCAAAAATCCTGTTATCTGTTATCATGAACCATATTTCACATCCTCCTACAGCAAACATTAAAGGCACTAAAACCAGTATGTAACACCGCTGGAGGTTATGGTGAGACAGAGACAGGGGAACACAGGGGAGAAAGGAAGAAGAGAGCGGGAGGAAGGAGAGAGTGCTCATCCCAGACTGGGAGTTCATCCATCATTGGAATCAGTGTGTGCTGTAATTACTGTGTCAAATAGATGGGATGATGCCTGGGAGGAAAGTGTGTGTGTTTGTGTGTGTGAGAGAGACTGTGTATGCATATGTGTTTGTGTGTGCAGGTTTGCAGACACTGTTATGTTTGCACAAGAAAATGTCTTGGTTGTGCCCATGTGTTGGTGTGTGTGTGTGTGTGTGTGTGGTGGGGGTGTTCAGAAAGCTCCTATGCGCACCTTATCTTCATAATCACCCCAACTCACACAGACACACACACACACAGACACACACAGACACACACAGACACACCAAATCTTTCCCTCCTCCACTGTCATCTGTCATCCATAGCCGGCACTGTCAACTGGCGCTGTCATGCATTGCCAACATCGGCCCGTCAGGAGGAAGTCTTAACTCTTTCAGTGGTGGAGCCCTCTGAGGGTTCGGGAGGATGCAGCCATTTAAGGAATGCACAGCTTAAAGGTTGGATCAAGCAACTGAAACATGGGAAGCGTGGATAATGTGGCATATTTGTGGTGCTCACGGCTTTTCTACGGTTGTTTTTGGTAAATGTGCTCTACCGCAGACATTACATCACAGAAAACAGAACTAGAGTTCAATAGTTTACAAGTAAGGTGGAGTGAGGAGTAAGGTGATAGTGAGTCATAAAAAGATAAAATAGATAGCTAACAGTAGTGGATAGATTTTTAAAATAACTTGTGAAGTCATGTTAATCTAACATGGCTGGTTGGGAACCACTGCACTGTATCATTCTGATTCTGTAAATTAATTAAATATTTTTCCTATTATAAAAAAGGATATTTGCTTATCTACCTTCTAATGTTTGAACAGTGCTACAGTGAGTTTGCATGCCCTTCAATTGGGGTAATTAAATGCTTAATAAAGTGCAATAATTTCACTTTCAACCTCAATTTCACTTTAAAAATTAACCCAAAAGAACCCCAAGAAGCTAATAGCAACTGTGCACAGTATGCATTGAAGGACGGGTGAAAGCGGGGTGGGTGTACATCTCTCTTGTGCTTGTGTCCTGTCCTCTCGCTTGAGAAGTTATCTGAAAAATGGGAAGTGTGTCCGTAAGCCATATGGCTCTGCGAGAGCAGCGACGAGGAGAGCAGCGGAGCACGTAAAGAGCTGGAAATAGCCTTGGCCGCTTGGCTGCACGGTTTCTGCAATCAAAGTCCGGGTGAACCAGTGAAAGATGTAAGCAGCACAGAAGACCGTGAGTCTGGTCACTCTATTTGGCGTCATGACAGGTCTGTCCTGATGGTGGAACAGTCTGATCTGTTAATCGTGCAGACTTTTCAACTGATGAGCCAGTGAGCAAAGTCAGTTGACCAGCGGAGAAATATCCCATCTTAGCAAGACATTTACTCTTGTGGTATGGTCTTCTGTTGAAACAAATGTTAACATTTGTCAGTATAGTAAAACTATGTACATTTTGGAAAAAGATCAATTCAAATGCAATAATGCCATCCAAATTTGTACTTGCGTCAATGGATAAAGTAAAATTGCCACTAAATATACTACTAAAACTGATTTTGAAAGTTGACTGAATTATAGTATGGATACACAGAAGCAGCAGGTAATAACACGTCATCAACACACAAAGAAATCTCATGGCAGGTCAATAAGCATGCTTTAGGTAAGACAATAGCAGATGTTAAACAATGCTGCCATGTCCTTGAGCAAGGCAGTGCTTTAATACACTGAGGCAGACTCCTGGGTTGCCAGTGAAAAAAAGATTATAATTAATTATACAGAGCACAGTGACTTTGGTTCCTTGCTTGTCTCTAATTTGTGAAAGCAGAGCTGCTTCAAGCGCAGCAGAGAGAAACCTGCAAACTCATAATGTTGCCATAATGAATTGACAGCCCTCAGCTCGACTCTTGAGCCCCTGATACTGACATCTCAAAGCAATCTTCCCTTTTCCAGTTAATGGCAGTGCTACTAATCTCAGGGGCTATTAGGGGAATGTAACATTTGGTGCCATATGCTTGCAGGATGTTTGGGAATAGCGATGTGGCCATATCATGACATGCTGTAGCTTACGTTTTGCCACTTAATTACCGTCATGACATCAAAACTGGAAGCAAATTGCATTAAACTGCCATATTGGTAAAACACTCTCAGGGAAGGAGAAGAGTGCAGACTTGAGGGTGTGATCATTAAAAATTAGAGTCTTCATTATCGAAGGTGAGTTTACACTGCCTTGCTCAAGACCATCAAGATAGAAGGCAGCCTGATACATGAAGCTAAACTCAAATGTAACTACAATAATAACTATAATGATAGCAAACTAGTTATCAGAATCTGAGTGAGTGATTTACTGGGCAGGTTGTTGTTTGAAAAGTTAGATTTTAGGTAACTAGCTATAGAAAGAAAGTGGGCCAAGTTTAAACTCATTTAATTTTGTTCCAATTCTGTAATAAAAATCTAACAATCTAATTTACAGTTTCTCTCATCAGTCTTTCTGAAATGAAACATGCTCAATATTTTTAGTGAGAAATTAATTATTTTAAAATCAGTGCATGTAAAAAGGTTTCCAATACTGATATTGTCTGGCAGTTGGATCAAGTGTTTCATTTTGAATCTTTTTTTAATGTCTGGATTAGAAATTCAACAACCCTGATCAAATCTACAGCTTTGCTAATGCTGAACATGCTTCATAAAAGTAACTATAAAGTGCAGAGTTGTTTTTGTAATACACATATGATCACACTGGGGAATGTATGTATGTGTATGTGTATGTGTATGTGTATGTGTATGTGTATGTGTATGTGTATGTGTATGTGTATGTGTATGTGTGTGAGTGCGTGCGTGCGTGCGTGCGTGGAGCTGCATTTAATATCCCCCTGCAATGAAGAAAGCCAACCATGGTCTAAAAAGCCCAGGGGCTATTTATAGTGGGCAGCAGGCTGAGTGGCAGACTTCTCTTAATCAGCATGCTACTGCGAGAGGTAATTTAAAGACGCCTTGCTGCTGACAAGAATTAAATTGTGTTTTGATTTTCTCATTAGCCTAATCTCAAGTGGGCCTCGTTATTGTGTAATTTTCCTGCCTTGACACGACATCTTGTTTTGGGCGATGACAGCCGTATGCCACTGTTTTGGGGACAGGGGCAAGGGTGGCAGCAGTGGGGAGGTTATTCCGTGGTGACAGCCCGAAGTTATTTGGTTGACTGTTTGTTCTGGTACATATCCCCATCCTCACACACATACACACACACAAACACTGCCACCACTTCCAGTCATCGGAGGATAGTTGACGTTTGATAGCTGCGGGGTGTGTTAAGGAGGTCCAAATGTGTGCAGAGTTGGGTAGCAGTATGCAAACAACACTTTGAAGGTTCATCATTTTAGTAGTCGTGTATCTGTTGTGTGTGATTTGTTGAGGATCTGCAGCCTCCATCACTCCATACACTGCAATCTGCACAATTAAAATGATTAATAACAGTTAACATAATAGAGAGTTTCACTGCTTAAACACTAAAGTGAACACTACAGACCTTCAGTGGTCAAGATAGCCCATTCAGCTCTATTTTGATGCTTGATTATCTCCTCTTTTTATTTTACTTTGATATTTCTGGGGTTACTGCAATATAACTACAAAACGTTCCTTGCAGTCATGTTGATTTGTTGATGTATTCATGCTTATTTTACTTCTGCACTCAGCCTAATCCGACCAACAACATAAGCTAAATGTAAATTAAAAAGAGAAAAGAAATGCAGTGCGTCAACCCAAGCCAACATCCATTTTGAATATAAACATGTACATGTTAGTTTTGTCAAAGACTTTGCTTGACTTATTATTTCTTGATCTTATTCTAACAAGTTTCTCTCTCTCTTTCCCTCTGGGTGTTATTTTTCTAGCTCTTTAAGCTCAAAAATCCTTTTTTGTCTTAACTAAATCCATCTTTTTCCTGTATTAGTTGTCATGGATTTTTTTAACTACACTGTAGCTATATATGTATATACACACATATATAAATATATGAGGCTTTATATTTATGGGCTTTGCTGGCATTTCTGAGTTTCTATGTTATAAAGTATGAAATAGCTCAGGACAGTATGACACACTGTGGACACTTTGGGATTAAAATATTGACAGCAGACTGTGTTTTTGAACCCTGCTGGCCGTTTTTCATACAGTCTTGGCAGAATTCTGGCAGAGGTGATAAATTACATCCTTTAGTATCCTGGATTCTCTTCTCGCCACAGGTTTCTTGTCGCCAGTCTTTAGCAAGCCAAATGTGAAAGCTGTGACCGCAGCATTGCCCTCTACACCTGTTGTGATGAATCTCACCGCTAGTCAAGGTATTAGGCAAAGATAGGACAAAGGGTAGACACAGAAGCTGAGATCCTAAGTCCACTATATTTGAGAACTGAAGCATTGATGCTTGTATTGTAATTATTAAGTATTAAGGCTAAAAAGGTGTCTGCTGCTGTTTTCTACTCATATAACAGTTGAAAATTTAAATAAAAAGTATAATGTGCTGTGGAATAACTTGTTTCTTAACATGACTTGTTGAAGGCCCATATCACGCAGTATGAGCCTTAGGTGTAAACAGGAGATTGGTCCATTAATTTAACTGATTCACTTTATTTTTTTCCTTTTTCGACACCTGGAATTAAAATCCAATCGTAAGCAATGGACAAGGAAGCTGTTCAAAGAAAACAGTGAAATATACCTGGTTTTGTTTTTTCACATTTACATACATCAAAGTCACAAAAGGAAGTCTAGTCCGAAGAGGTCACAACCATCTAAATGATTTATCAAGACTAACAATGGTGTGACTTCGTCGAACCAGCCACTGCCACATTTGCTGTCATCACCATAGCCTCAGTTCCCACACCTCTATGAGAAAAAAAGACAAGAAAAATGAGTCCTTTGACACACTTTACATAAAAAGCATACCAGGTTTACAGAAGTTCTCATCCGTCTTTAAGCATATCCCCGTTTGGATGCAGTGGGTCACGCACACTTTGACCCTTGTGGGCTCCCAGTGTTCCTGTCAAGGCTTCTGTCAGGAACTGAATGGGAGCAGTGGACATCCCTGTCTTGTGCTTCATTTCCAATTCATCACTCCCTTACTTTACAGCATCTCTTGTTTTATTTTTAGTTTGTCTGGGAAAACACATCTCTGAAGTGCTCCAATTAGTCCAACAGCAAGAAACAAACACAGAACTGAAACCCCATTCGTTACGGAGAGATCTTCTTTAGCATTTCTCTTCTAATGAATCACCTTGTTGATAATTCTTCTTGTAAGAATAATCAGCTCCAGTTTCCCAGATCTTAAATTACGAGCGTTTAATTTTCAGAACACGCATCGTGAAACAAAGCTATCATACTGTAAATTACCTGCAAGCTTCTATGGGCATCATCTTGTCCATTTCACAGTTTCCAAGTATCCTTTTCTTGGTCTAACAGCTTCAATTTACATAAAAATGAGCCTGCCTCGTGTGAGAGTGATGCAACATCTGTGCTGATCAGAATTAATTGAAATCTGTAATGTTGTGCAGCAGTGCTAATTTGCTGTGTTGCTAGCAGCATATAAAGAAGCACTCTGCTATTTAGGGACGTCTATTCACTACCCCTGATTAAGACATGAGCTAAACACTTACTGTATTGTAGCAGTGAAGGCTGCATCCTTTGTTGGGTTGGTAGTGTTGAATGCCAGTAAATAATACGTCCCTAAACCATTTAGATAAGAGATTTTAGCACCTTAATCTGCTGAAACTCTCACGCTCTGTAATGTGGTCTAATTAATTAAGTTAGTGGTTAGTTAGTACATGTTGCCTCTTTGTACTGTAGATCAACACTTTTACAACTGTGTCATCGTACATGTGATCAAACTACATTTCTTCTTTCTGTGCACTGCCACTGTACACATCAAATAAAATGGGTATGTTATCTGATATGGTTTACTGTACTCACTCAAAATTGTCAATATTGGTGTTTAACAATAGTTTACTTCTACAAGACAGTCAGAGAAGCCATCATGGATCTTGTATAATGAACCCTATCTCTCTGTATTATGTTAGAGCGCATGTGTGCTGCCTGCATAGATTATTACATTAGTCTTCTATGGCGAGTGTGCAAAATATTGCAAACACCAAGGCTTTATATTTCTATCCTGATACATTATTCAAGTGAATTTGTGTCAAAGAAATGAGTCCTTATTAATTGCACAGACTAAAATCTACTCTTGTTGTTATTTACAGTGACAGAGAGAGGTACATTTCTACCAGAGAGTAAAGAGTATTTTACAGACACTGGCTTACAGAGAGCATGGCTAGAAAACTAACTGGGTAAAACATGCGTGTCTTAAAGATGGCTCCTCGGTATATTAAAATTTCAATATTTTAGTTGTTATTGTGATTATTACCCTGTGCCACCTCCAGCTTTAAGCATGCTTAAGATCATGATGAACATGTTGTGGAGCACATACATGTATTTGACACAAATCAATTTGTGTGTTGAGTCAAATCTCATGGAAAAACTGTGAATGGTAATGTCACATATTGCACAAACAGTGTTGAGAAGAGTTGGCTAATGGGTGCCCACTAACTCGGAGTCTCTTTAAGCCCTGTGAGGTAATAAAGTCCTGGCAAACAGCATGTTCACCAACCAAACAGACAAAAAAAGAAAAGAAATTCAGCATGAACATGGCACTCTTTTACATAAAACTGTCAAATCTTACTTCTTCAATTAAAAACAAATCAAAATGATCATCCGTCAAACCTTAGCTCTTACTTTTTAATATGAAAAAATGTGTTAAAATATGTTATTGTGCCTTCCGAAGCTGAGTTTGGAAGGCACATTGGGAATACACATAAAACACTAGTATCTGTGACACTGTAACGCTGTGGGGTCAAAGGGACAATTGTACCCATTTATTCCAGCTTAATCAGGAGAAGAGGATGTGAGAGATAATTGAGGAAAGGGAGTCAAAGAACGCTGGGAGGAGGGAGGCCACTATAACTAACGGGATGTGACTCTTAACCCAAATGTGCATTAGACGGGCGATGATCTGTGAAGCTGCGCTCCACTGGGGTACGCTAGCGAGTCTCTTTTACGCCGTGATCTATTGCCCCGCTTTAGCTCTGACGATCTATCACACGGAACTGGCAGTAACGGATGAGAATGATCTGCTGGAAAAACTCTCTCATTTGTCTCTGTCGCAGCCAGTGAACTAGAGGAGACGCTAATACTGGGAGACGGCCCGGGGAGGGGATATAATTATGTCTCTGCACTCTTCTGCTCACTGGCTGAGTTTGGAAGGCATATTAGGATATAATAAAGCCAGACTCACTTCCCTTCTTTCTTGCTCTTTTTCTCTACTTAATTCCATTTTGTCCACTGTATTTTTTCACTTGCTATTTCTTAATTCCTTCCTGTCTAGTTACATGTTCTCATGTAATCCTGCTCTTACTGTGAGCCATCTCTATAATCTCTTCACCCTTCAAACGGCATGAATGGCTCGCCAGTTTTGCTTTTTCACCTTATCTGTCTATACAGTCTATTGGTAGACAAAAACAGAAACAAAAACAAAAATTGAAGTGACGCAGGTCACCTTAGTAGACCTTAAAATTTATTTGTATGACACTGTAAAAAATAAAGGGCGGAGCAACATGTGTCTATATTATCATTCTGCTGTATATGCTTACACTCTGTATTCACCTGTTTGTGTACCGTATGAGTGTCAGAATAAGAAGACAAGAAAAGCAAAAACCAAACCAAAAGCCAAGACTCAGCTGAGAAAACAATATTTTAGACAAAGAAAAATAGATTCCATTTTTCAAAACAAGTCGAAAGCTAATGACACTAGCATGGAGAATGCAACACATCAAACACAGCACAGTCTTTCACGTTGATTCTGTGCTGTCTTAGATGTTTGGTCAGATTCTTTGTGCTACTTATTAGCTTGTCACGTTTTTTTTTGTAGAGGGAAGCCAAACTTTTGACTATAGCACGCTCCATCTATGTAATGTCACCCATGCATGCTACCTCATATCTAAACCAATGCATGCACATGCAGAACATTGTTTTAAAACCTATAAGCAGAACCAAAGTTAGAGTTTTTGCTACGGGTGTTCGGTACTTTCCTGTTTGGATTTTGTTCTAATTTAAAACTGGGTTTCTGTTCTCAACCGTAGCTGTTACGGCTGTTATCACTTCCCACACATCACAGGATCACTATCACACTGTAAACAGGACATGATTTATAGTGGAATTTTAAGATATGACAGATTCACATATGAAACAAATCATTAACTATTTATTTGCAAATCATTAAAACCTCCAGGGGATTCTGCTACAGTATGAATGAGGTTTAAGTCAACAGGCTTTTGGAGAGAGGAACAAATATACTAAGGTAGAAGCCAGCGCTTCTCTGCATCTTGCCGTCCAAACTGAATTGCATTTCTCTCTTGGTTTCAGTTTGGATTTGGGGATAAGTACTATGGCCAGGCAGCACTTGGGCTCTGACTGCAGGCTGAGGATTAAGCCAGAGCTTGGTTGGAGTAGATAAGATACAGGCATTGCCTGAAACTCAGGCGAGGCTGAGCTCTGTCAGCTCCAAGTCAAAGCAAAGGCATTGAATTAATGATGTCTATCAAGTGATCACAAAGAAGTACAGACACGTGAAATTGAATCATGTCACCGCAAATAATTTATTTACAGTTTATCACTGCAACTAGTTAAAAATCTGATTTTCTTAGAATAAGATGCAGTTAGGGCTTATTTGTGTGATTTTGCCACAGTGAATCCCTTGTCTATTCAGGATTTAACATTTTACTGTATATATCTAGACAATAGGTGTGGAGACAACAAACATATTATGATAAAATATTTTCAACATGCAAAGCTAACGTAAAGACGGTGATTTCTACCCCTTACCCTTCAAACAGAATAAATCTCTATTGTATCACGTTGGAGGGAAGACAACCGCAGCCTACCTGGTGAGTCAGCTACCCTGTCGCCTATTAAAGCCCCTGTAGGCAGGAAACAACCACTGTGTTATGGGTATAGTTCCTTCCTAAAGCATGGAACAGAGGCACACAGGAGGTCTGCAGTGTATGTGTGTGAGTGTGAGACATGTTCATGCATTTGTGCTTGAAGCATTTGCCTTTGGGTGCACGTGTTTTCAGTGTGCGCATTTATGTTCACTTCTATGGTTTTATAGCCACACACAAACTTACAAATTGACAAATGTGAGTTTCCTAATGTTTACTGCATTTATTTTGGGGTGAGTGTTTCTGTGCAACCTTTTTCACAAAAACTATTAATTACTATCCTATGCATGAACAGTAAATCACTATAATTATCCACTACTGTATGACCGTCACATAATGTTTAGAAGAAAAAAGAAGCCGTTCCTGAATGAATAAATCACATATAGGTGAAGCATTATTATTTTAGGGCAATTATTATTATTAATAATAATAATATGAGTATTTGGCCAAAACACCATTGGAGTCAAAAGTGATATGCACATTAAAAAATGTGTATGATTCCTGTACACATGCCTGTTGTTTGCAGAGGAACATGTTGCGCTTGTGAAGTCAATCACTCCTATAACTCTCATGGAAGTGGTAACCACATAAAAACCATGGTTGGCCAAAAACTTTGTGTAGCAGCCCATTCTCTGCAACAACAGGTCCTATGTAATCGCACAGTTCTCTGTGTTCAAAAAGAGAGAGATCGTGAGTGAAAGTCAGAGCTACTGTGAGCTAGCATGTGTAGAAATGAGCGGGAGTACTAAAATGAGTTTTTTACTGAAGTTACAGTATGTTTCCCTTAGTTTCACTTCAGTTCCATGCCAGAGAAGACAGTAACTAAATTATCTCATTTTTTTGTGGATTTCTGTTCCCTACTGCAGGATTTTCACACACTTAAACTTAATTTCCAAAGCATTTCACAGGAATACTAAGAATGAAAGAGACTCCTAAAAGTAACCACCAAAATATGAGCTCCTAACAGTGACTACCTTAAACCACAAGCACAGAGAACCAGAACGTAACATCGTGAAGAGTGTCAAAAAGAGAAGGAAGTTAGTGAGAGTAAAATACATATTTAAGATAAAATAGAAAATGAAAAACTGTCAAAAGGAGTAGATTCAATAAGGGTTTGTGAGTCAGAATGAAAGGGAAGTGAGATGAGGTAGAAAGAAGAGTAAACTTGAGTTTGCGTATGTGTTTCTTGCATGCAGCACCACTGTGTGACAGTTTATGGAGTTGTAAACATGCTGTGGCAGTGATGGTGATGATGGCGTGCTGATGGTTTGGAGGAGATGCAAGACCGCAGAGTGACCGCCTGCCTGGAGCCACGTTACCTCGAACGCCCTCCACTGGATTACTGACTTATTGTTGTGTGTCGTGTTCCATAATTTATCTACATGTCTTACTCTTTCTCCAAGCCGTTTTTCTTTGTTGCCCTGTAAACACCCTCCACATCCCTTGTTTCTTCGTCTTACTGGCTGATTGACCTGGATAATTCACTGGAAAGGTTCTGTATGATTGAGCATTTGTGGTGTTAAAAAGATGTTTTCAAAGTTACTTAATGCTGCTGGGAATGTCAGACATAAAGAATTTTTAAGGAAATAGCTAATCAATCTTTTTGCACGTGTTTAAACCCGGTGCACCATTAATACAAAAAACAGCAACGTATTGCCATTGCAGTGTTAAAGAAGCTCCTTTAAAACAACAGATTTGCAAGCTATCAGTTACTTTACACTGGGGGAAGCTGAACTACAGCACAGTTACTTTTGTGCTGTTACGTAATTATAACAAAATATAATACAGAAAAGGAAAATATGTCACCGAAGAGTTTATTGCAGAATGTGTTTGTCAGTACCTACTGTTCAATTCAGATAAATTACAATTTCAATTTATACAGTTTGTTTATAATCACTATATTTTTTTTACTAAAAAATCTGTTTAAATTATTCATTAAAATCAGCTTTAAATACAACTACACAGAGCACAAAGTTCTGGTGAAATACTTTGTACAGTATTTGTGTTTCTGTTGCTTGAATTTAGTCTAACATTCACTAAAACAATGGTTTTAATTTAAGGAAATCAGTTATCTGGGTCTTCATTTCATCTCCAGTTTTAATTGAATGTCGTTGCTGAAAGGGCAACAAATCTTAGGTAACATTGATCTTCAAACCCTTATCTCCGCGCTTCTGCACTTGACCTGAATGTGTCCTCAGAGATCAACAGTCAATTAAGTGCCTCTTCATATTTTATTTGTTGTTTTACCCTGAGAGTAGAGAGGATCTCAGTTTAGCCTTCTGCACTGCTACTCCGCTAATTGGAACCAGGATCTGTAAAAATGGGAACTTAAGTAAAACATGCCATAAAATTCTGAAGGCTAACCATAAACCAACCAATTTCTTTCATTCTTTTAAAGCCAACTCTAACTGAAACCTCCACGTAAAGTTTTACGAGGATCCCTGGGGTCACCCGTAAACCCGTTAATAGAGATGAGATATGAGCAGGGCGCTTGGGCCTCCCATTTCGTTTGCATTTCTGTCTCTTTTTTCCTCCTCCTGTTCCATTGCATTCTTGGAAGAGGTCAAATGCTGTTCGGAGGCAAACAGTGCCAAGACTGCACTATCGTTTTTGTCAAAGAGCAAAATGAAAATACGATCCACGTGGACAGATTTGTTCGGATAAGTGTTGACACGCTTGAGCTGTTGGTCCAGTTTACTCTACTTGTGCTCTTTGCACCTTGCTCACTGTTGAATGAGGCAAGTTTGGTGCAAAGGTGTGAAAGGGTGTGAAAGGGTGAAGCTCATGCTGTTTTAGAGGCCATTGTGCAGCCAAGACCTTTCTTTCATGTTCAGCTTGAGACAGTTCATCAGCTTCACTTAACTTGTGACGAAAAGCTGTCATAGAAGTTTGAATGTGGGTAGATGTCTTTATTTTCAGAAGTACAAATGTAAACACCAATTTTTTTAAATCTTTGAAACTATGCCTTTAGTACAGTAGGCATGCAAAACAGCACCTAATATACTGTACACACATAACAACACTAAGAATGACTGCAAGGTATGCAAGGTATCACACAGTGGCTCACGATTTGACATTTGATTGCACATTATGCGTCTTCACTGTGAAGATTTTGTCTCAGAGTGTTCTGGCTATTAGGTTAGTAGGTTTTGCTGAGTAAACTTCATTCTGCAATATTAGATAGAAGCTAATATTGGGGGTTGTAGTATTGTTGTTGAACACTGTAATTACCTAGACATTTTATATCCTCATTAGTGTTTTATTAAAGATAATAAACTCATTAACTTGTGGTTATATTGACCTTGCAAATTTTCCAAGGAAAACATATAAGAGGAAAAAGAAAAGGGAAAAAAAGATTACTGGACTCTTGTGAGTATAGTGTTGGGAATCATTATCTACTTAAATGCTGCAGCCGTGGTCTCTTTGTTGCTTTACTCAAAGCACGAGCTGTGTTTTATATCCCGTTGAGACTAATGAGAACAGTCTTGGGACTCGTTGTGGTTATTTTGAAAAATTGAGCCTGTAGTTGTTTTTCCTTTTACTCCCCCATATATTGCAATCTAAATCACTACTCTTACTGTAATGGAGATGATTTGGATCTTTAGTTCTGTGCTTTCCAGGACAAAATTATGATACTGAGCATTGTAACCGCATATCCTGGGAGTGAAGTAAGTGGTCACTGACTCATAACAAATCTATTAGCACAGGAATGATGGTGGTGCTGAAAAATCTGACAAAACAATTGGTTAATTTTATAAATGATAATGATTTTTTTTTTCAAATGGCCCCTGCAGGCAACCAAAATAAAGGCCTCGGTAAAACGTCATGTCACTAGAGTTCATGAATCTGTGATGCCTTTGGTCGACAGGACAGACGCTCACATTTTTTAGTGCGACGCTAACCTCTCAAGTTACACTGTAGCCCGAGCCAAGAAACAGCCTGAGACCACCCTTCAATTAATCTTACCCTAGTAGCGGCTTATAATTTGCCATTACAAAAGCCATTAAAACCTGGGGGCCTGATTCCGAGCTCTTGGGACTGCTTTGGGAGGAGGGGACGGGGATCGGACAGGCCTTCAGTTGGCCCCTTTGGACCCTGGACGAGCCCCCTTCTAGAAAACAGACAGGTACTTAAAAACAGGGTGAAAAGATCACCTTAAAGAAAACAAGGATGATTAATGGGGAAAAATGAGGGCCCTTTAGGTTGCTTTCATCTGGGTCTGATTCAGGTCTTCAGTGAGCCATTAACCCAAAGGACAACTGCCCACCGCAAATGTGAGAAATGAAGTCTCCCTGCGCTGGTTTAGACAAATGTTTGAGTCTGCAGAAAATTTGGAATGGGTTGAGCTGAATGAGTGGGTGTAGTTGTGTTTCCTGGTCCAATAAGCAATGCAGTAAGCAGGTAACATACAGAGTTATACAGTGATAAACTCTCAAATTACCTTCAAATAAGGTAAAATATGATTACACAATAGATTTATTGACTACTAAATCTGGGACAAACTTCTTTTTTTATATATATCTTGACTATTCAAGTAAAATATTCAGATAACGCATCATAATTTTCAATATTGTCTTGGGACACCATGTCAGACCTGATGGTTCTGGAACAGCTCTTGATCATATCCATTTTTATCAACCCTATTCATGGAGCTTTCTTTAGTGCCATATATGGAGTGTTTGCTATAACAAATAACGAAGTACTAGAAATTTTGTCAATTGCATGGAAGTCAATTTGCTTATTTGTGATTAATGAATTACTGTACCTGACACAGTGAGAAATGTTGTGATTTGAAAAACCTCAACCATCTGGATTTACTGCAGGTTCACACAAGTATTGAACAAATGCTGTTTTCACATCAAAACAGTACAGCTGTTCGTGCCATGGTAGTATAGAGTAATTTTCTATGGAAGCTGATCAATGACAAAACTATAAGGCCTAAATCTAAGGCTACTATGCCCAGGCTTAGTACCGCTGTGAAATAAATTGAATCAGCATTTGCCTACTATGTTTGGATGCACTTACAATCTGCCAAAAGAGATGCACACAATTATGAAACAGCAGATTTTACAACAAGCAAATGAAAAAACAGGCTGTTTGTCTTTAAATAAGATAAGATAAGATACTCCTTTATTAGTCCCACAAGTGGGAAATTTGCATTGTCACGGCAGAAAGTGGACAGTACAAAATAAGAGAGCAGCAA
>JAUYWH010000002.1:19574424-19620616 GCA_034779795.1 Ctenopoma multispine
GTTGCACCAGAATAATTACACTCATGAATATTGCACATGAACTGCCATTGTGTATTGGATGTGTGTATGCGTTAGTCAGTAAATGTGTTTTGCACAATGAAATTGTGACTGTGCTCTCTTAATGTTTGACATACAATTAAATCATGGCCAAACTTTCCTACAGGTCAAACAAATGTTGTCTATAACATTATGACTAAAGGTGTAAATGCATAGGTACAGTACTTTTACTGTACAGGCATCAGGTTGTGAAGAAAGTCATATGTTGGACATCTCTTGTGATTGTGATGTTAACAATTACACTGTCACGCAGCCTCCAAAGGTGGGTATAAATAATACTGCACTGGATGGAAAGGCCGGAGCACCGGTATGGTTCATGGCAAGTACAAAGCCCACACCTGGCCCTGGAGTGAAATCAAATCTATCCTGAACTCTGTCTCTCCTCTCATTTTGCTTCGACAGTTTTCTGTGAGCATGGTTCTGGGTCAGAAGTCAGCAGGATTGATTTGAGTTCAGGTCACACACACAGACAGTTTCACACAATAATGTGTTTCAAAGCTGCTGCATCACAGGGGTAAAAGGGAACCACATTAAAATGCTTTTTCTTCTTGAAAATGTCTCAGTGTTGTTTCCTTGTTTTGAACCAATAAATGCAGTAGCTTAATCCTATTAATTCACCATTTTTCTTTCAGTGCATGCTGTGAATTATTTACAGCTACAAAAGCTGGTAATGCACAGTAATCACAGGCCATTAAACCACTTTCTATGGATTAACGCCCACTGAATTCTCACAAGTCAGTGTGTTTTTTTTAGGAGATCAATAAACCAATTCCTCTTGGTTATGTTTTCCTTGTCTACAGCAATCAGTTCAGTGCTGATTAAATCACAGCAAATTATCTCCCAGGGATTTATCTTGCCTAAATTGAGTTCCTTTCACCCTCCTGGCCACGGGAGACTGGGCAACGCCTGCTGAGAGAAAGAAATAATCATTCATTAACCTCTGACCTGGAAGGAGTGTCAGTTGAGTCACCCGACTGCTTTTTTTCCCCTTGTGCCCCCTGAGCACCCAGCCAAAGCAAATTGACAATTTACATGCACCAGCCCAAACTTTATTAACCTGCACCGTGGGTTAATGCAGTCACTTGATCAGCTGATGAAACGAGGAACAAAGATGGTTGCAGATCTGAACTAAATGGACCAACAGTGGCTCAGTTGGTAGGGTAGGCTGCTGGTTCTCCTTGATGACGGGCTGCATGTTGAAGTGTCCCAGAACATGAGACAAAACCTTGAACCCTTGGCACTTTAATGGGGCTGCCTGTCCACAAGAATTTCCTCAAAGGGATTAATAAAATATCAATTATTATTACTGTTTGTGCCCGTTTTCTCCTTTTGACTTTGGGGTTGATGTGGAAAAAGACGAAAGGGAAACAGTGGGTGAGAGTAGGGAATGCATGTAAAAACATAACTTGAGCTTAATTTATGGACTGTGACGAGCTCAAAGGGATGGACATGTACATCATCTCATCTGTCATTGTGGTTCTTAGCTGTCTGTCTTTCTTTCTTTTTGAACATCACATATCTGCTGACCCAGTGTCAAGTTTTGAGCTTCACTAGGGTTTGATGTCTTCATATGGTAACAGCAGGAGTGATAAATTGCAGAAGACCTTTTTTTTCTGTTCACCACATGGATGTCGTGCTGTAGGCACGATATGATCAGTAAATGTGCTTCTTGCTTCAAAAGTGTCCAATAACAATCATCTGAATCAATTTCGTAAGCTGTGAAATAATAAGCTAATGTTGGGCAGAACCAACTTTCCTCTGGCTGAAACCCGGCATTTCTTTGGACAACAGAAAAGCAGATCACCAAGAAACAGGAATTCTGAAATACATATTTCTGAATTAAACAGTCAAGTCTGGAACATCAGTGCTATTTTGAGCTGAAGAGGAACACTGCATATTTTAGCATTAGTGCACCAGCAATCATGCATAAGATAGAAAAGCAGGAATCTAAGCCAGAAAAGGTATTTTCTCTGACTTTAAAAGAATTACCTTGGGTATTGATTGTGTTGTCAATGCTAGTCTTGTGATATGAATCATAATGCTATTTCTGTGCGTGCACGGTAGCAAAAAACATAACCAAGCTGCCCCGAGATCTTTCCCTCTGACATTATTAGGAGCTACAACTGTGCGAGACTCAACATGGTGTAAAAACAAACCAAATGTCAGCACTGTTGCCCAAGCGCCTCTGCTATAGCCAACAGCAAATGTAATGAAAGCTTGGAAGGGTCTGTTAGTACGCTGCTGACCTTTTATACATTTATTGTTCTCTTGACATTTCTCCAAGATGGAGGAGGTGAAAAACAGAATGAGGTGCTAAAGCAGAAATCAGGATTTTCAACTTCCATCTCCACCCCGTTAGAGAATGACTTTCATCGATCGCAACTCTTGGACTTTACCGAGGGTCGATGCTTTGTGATTGCCAACACTAACGAACTAGCTGCTGTTCTCTCTGTAGACACGATACAGTTTTTATTAGCTTTCATGTCACTTTAGTGTTAGTGCAAAGTGAAAAGGGAAGAGAATTCTGCCCATTTTCTCTTTTTTTTTTGGGACTACATCGGCAGATGTTTTTCTAGGTCTTTCACTGTCTGGCTTTGACATCAGTGTGGTGGAAGTTAAGCGGGAAAACATACCAACAAAACCATTTTTATAGAGCTCTAGACTTCCTACTTACAATATATTTCAATTTAAACAAGAGGACTGTGTTCTAGTTTATTAATGGTCTAGTTTACCTAATTAGCTTTATCTTAATGTAGTGCTTATAAATATTCTGCTAAACAGTGTTGTAGATCAACATTGACTTATGTTCTATGAGATCTATGTCTGCTACCGCTTTGGAAAAGAAATGCATGCTGGAATGCACAACCAGGGCAATGTGTTTCTACAAAGTGCTTATTCATGATTGTCCATAAAGAACATTTTTGTGTGGTCACTCTGCATTGTCGACAATATTTTTTTTAAACGCCTGTCTCCTATGATTGTGTTCTGATGTAACACGTTTGAATGAATGAATGAAGCACTAAATTTATTAAGAGAAAGTAAGTCGTAAAGAGGACTGACAAACCGCAGACCCGAGTTTAACTCCAATCTCCCATGTGTGGTTAGGTTCAGGCAAGAACAATATTTTAATCTTTTGAATCTTGCTTATGATGAGACAGCATTAGTATTCCCAGGACATGTTGACTGACCTTAACCAGCAAAATGGAGGTAAGCAAGCTGGCTTACTTGCTAAACTTAAAATAACATGCATGATAATATAGCTAACATTTTCATACCTTTTCTATTGGACTAGTATTGGCTCAAGTTATAGATTTGATACGATTTGTCATTTTGGAAAAGTGGAAATGGAAGCTTCTCTTGAAAGGGTTGAGTTTGACTGCTCAATTGAATGTTGAACCTATGTTTGTAACTTGGGACAAGCAGTCAAACCAACAATAATTAGTTATACAAGAAAGATCAAAAGAAATACACTCATAAACAATGACGTCTATTCAGAAAATAATTTTTCACCATTACAATGTAAAATCCATAAAGCTGTCACTTATTTCGCTGTACACAATGTAGACAGTTGTGCTTGCTATGTGCATGTTTTCAGTATATTTTGAGTACTGGTCTTTATATGTTGAAATATTTTTGAAATTGAAATATATTGTATTATCTTTTCAGCATTTATTTGTGAAAAATGTACGTCATGCCGGTCTACGAGCATAGTCTGCCTCTAAGAGGAAGTTATCTAGAGAGAAAGGGGAAACAGCTGCTTAATAATTCAAGATGCTGAGATTAAAAAGTGAATTTGCCCAGCGCGTTATTAAAAGGCAGTGTAATTACTTCAGAACTCCATGTCACTGCTTCAATAAGAGGTACCTAATTTGGTTACTGCCACCTCACGTGTAATTGCTGAAGATGAACAACGCCTTCCACACATAGACAGTCCAACTGCATGGAAATCCCCACTACATGCAAGACAAACCCTTCAAAATCACAGTCTGAATCTGGCATGTTTTTTGTCACAGTGTGTTTCTGCATGTGCATTTATCTATATCTACCTCTGTTATCAAAGGGAGCCTCTTGTGTTGACATCTTTGCTAAGGAACTCTGGTGAGCTCATTCTGTTGATGTTTTGATATTTTTGTTTGTTTTTTTACTTTTCATCTAAAATAAAGCTTTTAAAATTAAGCTGATATCTAACATTTGAACAAAAAATTTAAAATCACAAAATCTGACCAAATTATATTAGTGCAAATGAATGCCAAATTGAGGACACTGAAGGATAAACTTAATTTTCAGGTCATTTTAACGCAAAGGTTGCCATATTTTGGAAATGAGCTTATCAGCAGTGCATCATTCAGATTGGCTGCTTTCCTTTAGCTTGACCCTGTCAAGTCAGCAGCGTATGTGTATGTACGCATCCATATTGAGACTGGACTCCTTCCTTCCACAGGCACTCCATCACAAAAAAAGAGGGAGTTGCTACCAGATGGTTAAACAAACACATCGCCCAACTGCCCATAACTCAAATCCACTTAGTACCCTCTTGTCAACATGTCTCTCACTCGTTCACTACCTCTCACGTCTTCTTCATATGCAGAGGAGAGGCGAGTAGAAGGAAGGGAGGAGGAAAGAAGAAAGAAAATAATGCAGAAATAATGAGAATCAGTAAGGAATTCCTGGTAAGTGTGTTTAATTTTAATCACCAACCCTATCCATCCTCAGTAGCTCTCATCTCTCCCTCCTTTCGCTCCCTCCCCCAGGTGTATTGAAATGAGGAGGAATAGCGAGCACCTGGAGTGACAGCACGTGTAAAGGTCACAGAGACAAAATACAAATGTGATGTTTGACTCAGACTTTTTTGAGAGCTCTCAGGGAGAGACCCAGGACTTAGGCCAGGGGTTAAGAGTTTGTAGGTCATTGGGTCACACAATTTTCCCTTTTCCCTTGGCCTCATCCCTGTGCTTAAAACCTCAACGGTGTACTTGAGAGGGTAATTTATTATGCTGAGCGCAGTCCAGCTTGGACAAGAAGTTTGGAGAAGAGAATTAAACTTCCCACATTTCTCTTTTTTTTTTCATTAAACAGAACCATTATAGTTTTATAATACTAGATTTCTGTCATATGTGGCATAACTTAAGAGTGCAGTGATATCAGATGCATTTTAGTTGGTTCCTTTTTTTAAACATTTGGTTGTTTTAATGAAATTTATTTAGCAGGGATTTATCTTGGTTATCTTTGGTGCCTGCAGTGCAATGCAATTAGTATTTCATGTTTTGTCATAAAAGCTTTTATCTAAAATACATTGCTCTGTTCAAATAACAGTATAATCTGAGATCAGGCATCAGCTTGATGTTGAACCTTCTATTACTCCACTTTCGTTGAGATTTTGTAACTTGTTTTGGTTGTATAACGAGACAAAACTGTTTTTTTATATTTCTTACGGATTTATCTCACAGGCCTAACAAGTTGGGGAGGGGTGAATTCCCATCAAGTGACATGACTTAAACTGTTTTCAGATATGCAGTGGAACCCTGAACTTCTCTAGCCATTACTCGAATGTGCCATGTTATGTGAACACAAAACACAAATGAGTGAGCAAGTGGGCGTTCCCTTTCAGTCGACCGACACCAGAAAGTATGGAAGATATTTAACATGCTTTCTGGTGTTGCTGCAGTTCTTATATAAATTGCACGTAATTTCTAACCACGCGACTGACTCTGATGTGATGTAAACAAAACACTATGCTTTCCACGCCACCTGCTCACCAAACCAGACCTGATTCTGCAGACATTGTCTGCAGTAAATATGTGAAAATGACTTAAGTGTAAGTTTGAGGCATTCTGTATGGTATCTTCACCATGCCGATAGTGCAGCCTTGCAGTGTTTCAGCACAGGTGAAAAGGTGAAAAGATAAGCATTATCGTGGACACATAATTGTCAGAGGCATGGATAATTGACATGCATGCCACCAATGTCCAAAAGTAAGTCTGCTGATGACAGCCAAACTGCATTTGGCCCCTGGAATGCACAGAGGCCGCTGTCAGACATCTGAACATCAAACGGCACGCAGCTCTGTCAATCTAATAGCCCTGGATATGGGATTTACTGGCTCTTGCAGGCCAAAAGAGACGAGGGGGCGAAAGCAAAACCAGATTTTCTCTCCCATATCAGTTTCTCCTCTGTCAGTCATGCTCCTGTAGGAGTGCTCAAGAGAAGAGGTGTGTTGTATTATTACTTGAGATTAGCTAGATTGAAATCAATTTGTATACATGTTCTCATGTGCTCACCGGAGTACACACAGAAGTAACAATGCACACAACCCAAGAGGTAAATCAACAATCAACCAACTAATGGTTTATAGATGTATTTGCTTTTACATTAACATAATTCCAGCTGTTCTGTGATACAAACTCTCTGGGAAACTCTGCTGCAAATAGTGCACACTTCTAACTTTTCCTCAATAAATCAAGAAGCTTCTAACCAAACTGTAATGTTAACCATTAGATGAGAAGTGTGTGTTGACGATGGAAAACATTTGCAGAGTAGAAGATAGGGATTCGTTGATCATCTTGGTGGGTCTTCCAAGATCATGTTGCACATAGGAGAAATCAGCTGCACTCTCACGTCATTAAACTTTATTCAAACTTATGGAACAAACACGAACTGCGCTGCGAGCATGACAACAAAGTTTGTTGCTGATGAAAACGAATGACAGGCGGCCAAATATGGGAAAGAAAAGTGGAAAGCGGGGCCAAAAGCTGAGGACACGAGTCAGGCTTGTCGTCTTCGAGCCTCGATAAAGACGAGGTTCTCACGAAGAAGGATGGATCCGAGAGGAGTTCTATTTATCTCTGTTAGCCCTCCGAAAAACTCCCTGGTCCCTGCTTAGATAGCCCTGCCAATGCACCATGATGTCATCCCCCTGGCGTGCGTTGATTGATGCATCCTGGCTGCCAGCTCTGTGCTAGCAGGAGGTGGGGGAGTGGGGATAGGAGCTTGAGGTGGGGAAGGGGTGAATTTTCCACAGATAGAGACATCCAAATGTGAACGGAGCCCAGTGTGGGGTCAGTTCAGAGCTCAGGCCAACTCTCTGCATACCTGCAGCACTGTGCTGTTTTCAATGTCTCGGCTCCCTACGGTCGATCAGTTTTGATGTTTCAAACGCGTTCACAAGCAGAGATTAGATGTGATGATCTTACTAGCAGTCATTTGACGGAGACTCAAAGGGGGAGAAAGGCCCTGTTCTGATTATGCATGTCTACTCCATCTTCCCTCTGAGTTCTGTTACATATCAAGACCAAGAGAAGAATGGAGGGAGTGTGGAGACGGAAGGAGTTATTGTAAGTGGAAGAGCAAGTGTTTCACAGATAGTCATAGAGACATGCTGAGAAGAAATCAACAGGGAGCACAGTCAGCAGGCCAAGTTAGTTCTGGTGCTTTAACGGCTCTATCACACACTGTTTCGTAACGTTTCATAATTCATGTCTAGAGGAAGAAACAGCATAAATTCCATGTGTGTTTGCTTATGGTAAGATACTGAAGCATAGAGGCTCTCAATTCCCTAGTGCTTTTAATTCATTTTATATTTTTTACTTATGCATGTAAATAAGAAATGGAAGTTTGTAGCAAGTGCTTCAAGTAAACATGAGACAACCACTCCCTGCAACTAGTCCAGATCTGAATCTAGGACCAAAAAATATATATAGGCCTAACAAGTGAGCAATTGGCTTGTGCATGCAAGCTGCAGGCTTTTAGTGTGTGTGTGTATGATCAACTGAAATTCCTCAAAAACCAAAGTGCATGCAAAATACAGTACACTATCATAGAGGGTATTATTCCTTTGCAGATCTGGGTATCGTCATATTGCACTAAAACATTCAAAACACAAACTACAGCTGAATACCTCATCAATGTGACTTTTAAATAGCATGTTTGCCAGAGGTGGTCATTATTACCTTTGGATCAATATCATTTAAAAATAAACATCCACACTGACACAAAGTCAATGATCCTTCACTGAATGTGTAAATGAGTAAACAACCTCATGCTTTTCAACTCGGTATTGACATATTCACAATTAATTAGGGTCTATTTTCTTTCCTCTTCATTAAAGAACTACAGCATATTAATGTTGTGTTTATTTAAACCTTTAGAAGTGTCTCAGATTTTATGATTACCACATGTTCGTTATTGTTTGAATTACTTGTTTTTTAAGTTTTTTTCCCCATCAGCTCTTTCTGACTAAGCAACTGCCAGTTTTCATTAGACGTATAGTATATACACTGAAATGTATAAACATTAACAGCAGAAAGTAAGAAGTCCAGTTTTGTCTTGTTTGTCCATTTTAATGTGTAACTGCTTGTATCATCAGTAAATTAACTGTGCATCAATAGTTTCTCCCTTTTAGTTGTAACTGACAAGTGAAATACAATATTCTGTAAATGAGACATAGCTAAAGTCTGAAGGTTTTACATTACAAATTTAATTGAAATCAGATTTGAGTGCATCAGTAAAGACAGAGTAATAACATGTTAAAGCAAATTTAACAGGAGAAAACTAATAAATAATTTTGATGTATATTTGATATATAAGTGAACAATGACTGCAGGGTCACAGAATCTGAACTATATAGATAGTATATTTTTATTTCAATGACAACCTACTATATTATTTCAGCATTATATGAGACATTATGAGAACAAAACTGAAGCTTTATTTAACTTTGCTGGAGTTTAGATGTTCTGATTCGGATGCAGAACGTGTACCAGTGTTTGTATGCTGTGTGCTCCTGTGCCTCTGCAGGTATCTAACTCTGCTCTGAGTGTGAATGTTTCTGTGTGTGTGTGTGTGTGTGTTGCTGTGTGCTTGTGCGTTTGTTGACACATACGCATGCTGCCTGCACATGTCAGAGGGAAGGTGTCCACTGCTACACAATCAGTATCGGCCCCTGCACCTTTTCACTGTGGTCCGGCAAGTGAGACTGAACATGAGGTGCTGGGAATTAAGGCGCATTGATCTGTCCTCTGCAGCGTCTCCCTGGACTGGTGAAATCATTAACCTCGCTGGCAGAGACACAGGAAGCAACAACAGGGTATCTTTGAGAGGTTAATTAAAAATAAAAGCACAAGGGGGAAGGGCAAAGGGTGTATTCACCAGGGAAAAGTGCACCGACTTCCAAATGAGCTCACTCCAATAGCTTAGTTGAAATGTTAGTGGTCAGGGTACAATAAAATATAAGGAATAACTGATTTATTTCTTGGTCAAATAGATTGATCGGGCTGAAGCTACTAAACTTTATTGACTTTCCCTTTTAGTCACAAATGACATATGGAATTGACATAGAGACAACATGTTAAACTGCCATGTTTAAAACCAAGAAGTGGAGCGATGAAGAGATATTGCTTTAGAGGTTATCAAATGACTTGACTTTAGTTTTGTAGCTTCTTATTTGTGGAGCATAGCTAAGAGGGAGAACTGGGCAGAGCAGACTGATTTAAAGTGTCATGCTACCTCTGGTCTGGTTTCCAAAATTGCAGATCACAGTTTTAACTAATTTCCATGTAGTCGACAAGAGAAACAAAAAAGGTGAAAGAACTTTCATGTTTTATGTTGTGATTAAAAGAGAGGAAGAATCAAACTGTGTGTTTATAAGTTGATGTAGATCATCATGTAGTAATCTGCATATTTTATTTTACTGTGTGTACATCTTTGCCGCTTATTTTAATTTCTTACAATGGCAATGCAATTATCAGATCAGACAGGTAGCAGATATACCAACGTTTAGGAGGTAAAACTGAAAATGAGTGTACCAAAAATGTCCCCACAAGAAAACTAGTGTGAAATCTTTTTACCACTGAGTTCCACTAATAATTGTACATTTTTTTAAATTGTTTTCTTCTAAATACACACGTTTGAATCATCAGATAATTGGTGTCATGGTCAAATGTTTCCTGCTTCATCAAATTTTAACAATTAATTTGATGCATAAAATGTTACTGATAGAAATTATGGCTAAAAATGTAATAAACTTTAAAGCCAAGAAACTGAAATTGGCTCATTTTCAACTATTGGCATTTACTGTATACACCAGTGGCAGCTGATGAAATTCTTTTTTGTGGGGGCCCACTTTTGCAAGTCCGTTTTTAGATGCACTCTTATCACATTCAAATTGTATAAACCAAAGCAACATTATCATGCATCAAGCTGCTTTAAAATATAAAATTAACACGAAAATACACCGTCTGTGTCATTTACTATAAGTACATTTCACCTGTCTCTCCTTCAACTGAGAACATGAAGTCAAGCAGCTCACTTAATAAAACTATAAGACGCTAACTGGACAATCACAGTCACTTAAATGTTGATTGACGCCACTTAATTAATTAGCAAGTCCGCTAATATTCAGCAGCAGGGGAGGGTAATAAACTGTATGAGTCTTTACTCCAAAAACTCTTCATTCTTCAAAACACAGCAACGTAACTTAAACATAATTCTCTGTCAATACAACGCATCCCCCCCTCTCCCTCTCTCTCTCTCTCTCTCTCTCTCAGCGTCACTGTCAATGAGACACTGACTTAACGATAACAGACGAACTTTGGTTCCGCTATCAAACTTCACATCTATCTAAGTATACATCACACAAAAGGGTTTTATTCATTAACACAAATTCGTCATGTATTTATCAGATTATTAAGTGAACTGAAATTGTATAACTGGTTTCTAACAGCAGTGACACTAATCATTGTAAGACACGTAGCAGTTAGCATTTATCATGTAGCTGCTAGTCTGTTCATGTTTTCTCAACTTATCAGGAAAATGTATTAAATCTGTTTTACCTGTCTGAATCCAGACTCGTTGTGTCCCTCACAGCTGACAGAGGAGGCAGGAAAAACAAACCAAAGCTCCGGTCTCAGGACAGACAGTTTGCCAGGACTTCTTCTCAGACCAGAAAGTGTAATCTCTCCCTCCGTCTGGTGTTGGTTATTTCATAGTTCTTAGTTATGTCCAGCTGGTGAGATCCACAGTCTTTAACCTTCTCCTGTGGGGTTCTTCTGTGAAACGGTTCAGTATTTAGGTTCTGAATTAGCTTTCTTCGTGACCAAAACTGCTCCTCAGACTGAACAAACAAAACAAAAGCGCTGCGGCGAATTTCCGGTTGAATTTCCTGGTCTGGAGTTGTGACGTCGGTCTCGCGCCCCAAGGTTCTCCTGTACTTTGTATTGAGGGGGTTCCAGTGCGCATGCACCAGTTATAGCGTAGATTTTTGCGCCCCAAAGGAACAGGAAATGCGTCACACGACCGCACAGTACAGTCGCCTTAAATGAGTGAGATAATTTTTAGACTACACTTGAATGCAGGTTATACACAGTACTCACGGTCTGTATAATATATAGATTGTTTATTTAAGTTCTAATGTTTTTCTAAAATGATTTTATGTCATTCCAATCTTCTTCTTCTTCATGTGACACTGTTGGGGCGGCGCCCCAGCGCCCTCTATTGACGGGCCGCCACTGGTGTACACTATAAAAGTTCTCCTTGACTATTAACATTCACAACTATTTTTTTTTTACTTTTTTAATTAAATAGACTACATAGGCGAGTCCAAGTGAAAGCTAATATATTTATTTATTGCTGTTTTAGTCATGACTGAGAGATGACGATAATGAGACAATGAGATAATGACAAAATGTAATGCAATTTTCTGTGGACTTTTCTTTACCTAAGTAAATGTGTGTCCAGTATATGATCAAATTCTTCTGTATTTAAGTTTGTGTAAGTAGTTCTCAGCTTATAAATTTTAATGTAATGCACAAGAGATGAAAACACGATTATCCAAATAGATGCACATGCAATGAGTTCAAAATAATTTGGCCAGACATTATCCAATGAAATGCCGTTCAGCTGAGACACCTCCAGTGTGTGTCAGTCTCCAGTAAGTGTGACAGCTTTGAGACAAACAACGGCTGATGTGTAAATGTCAATACGATGTCAGATCAGTCCACATGATGAGGTTTGTGAGTCCAGTGTTAGGAAATGTTGGAGTATTTCAGCTTCACAGGACAGTGATACAAAGTGAACTGAACATTTTGGCAAACCCTGTCGACAGCAACGGCCCAAGTTCTGCCTGAATTCATACATTCTTTATGAATTTGTTATTGAAAAGTCTCATTATGTTCATCAAAGACATATTGAGACCAATGTTTCTTTACCCAATATTGCGTACAGTACAAGAGCCTTCATTTAAGAAAGCACTTCATTGGATTACATCCATACAGCAATGAGTTGTTTTATTAGCTCTGCTGCTGTTGTTTACAGCATAAATGGGTTAGGTGTTTTCAGTTGCGTGAAAATGTGATGTGGATCAACTTGATAGGCCTGTTGAGTGGTGTTATTGCAGTCTGCGCTCTCTGGGAACACTCGGGAAATGATGCTCCCCCCTGCCAGCGCTGCAGAGTCTTTGGATCTATGGGTAATTACTGAGACTCTGCTGACTCAGGACACACACATAAACCCATTTCGACACACAAAGGCCTACACTGAAGCAAACAGCACAGATATGAACACATGGATGCACTGATGCCAAATCTCACACACATTCTAGACAGCAAGCAGGACAAATTGTGTTGTGCTGGCACAGACTGCAGATAGCACTTACACCTCGACTAACATTTTGTTTCAAAGACAGAGCTGCTCTTGATAGTTGAGGTAAACCACAGTGGTCAAGAACTTGCATTATTTGGAACATACGACATCTAACAGTTGAAAATGACTCCAGATGGAGACACTAAAGGACAATGTTCACCATCTTGGAAGGTCGAGAGGCTAGCTAATTTGCTCACCTAATGCTGGCGTACAGTATATACTGTAGTGGTAGAGAAATGTGCAGCCCATTTTGCCTTTAATATCAAAATACCCTTGTGTAAATCCCTATTTTTCCCTTAGCATTTGATTGGGGCATTTTGAGTTCAGATGTTCATCAATTCCTCAGGGGTTGCCAAGCCTGGTTGTCCAGGGTCACTGTCCTTTTTGTTTCCCAACCATCCCTGCATTTCCAGCTTCTGATTGAACACATCTGATCCTGGACATCAGCAGTGGTTAGGGCAGGGATATTTTGAAACAAAGCAGGACAGTGGCCCTCGAGGTTTGGGATTGAACACTCCTACTCTACACGCAATAATTACTCTGCTGGAATCTAGAGCATTTACTCTTTTTGATACATGACAAGGTAGATATCCCCAATCTTGTTTTAAAAAACTATCTTAAAAAATGTTTTTTTTACCAGAAGCTATCAAGTTAATTATTATTATTCCAACAACATATTACCGCCCAACAGAATTCACTAGTAGCATAGATAAGGTTGATTTTTCATGACCCAGGATTAGGGCGATTTTAACTTCTTTACCACTGGTAAAACTGAAACAACTGAAATCTACCTGCACAGCCACAAATTAGACTCTTAATGCATTAGTTTCTTTTACACTGTGTTGACATGACCTCTACACCGTTTCTTTTGAGCCACTTCTTAACATACAGTATAACCTAGTTAATACCATTAGTTCAGGTTCCTCACTTGTGTTGCCTCTAAATATTTATGTAAGCTCAACATTTGCTCAACATTTGTGTGGTAAAAATCTCTACCAACCATGTGTCCTCAAGATGTTTCAGTGAGTGAAAGCACGTCCTTTCTCTGGGATGAAACAGTTCCCAGGTTTATTAGCCTCTGGAAATTTGCTTCAGTGGGAGGTGGAAAAACAAATCATTTGAATACATACCCGGGTGTCCTAATGTTCATTTCAATGCTGTCACTTAGAAAACGGGAGGGAGGAGGGACAGATAGAGCGCATTGTGCTGCTGACAGGATTGGCTTTGTGTGTGATGAATGGGGCTGTCACAGACGGTGACAGGTTTGTGTTCAATACATGTGGATGTACAATACGCTCCGCATCCCGTGACAAGCTGGGAGGCTTTTTGTCCCGATAATCTCCAGATCGTTTCATTGCCGGCTGCTTACGGTGGATGTGGTCACTGAGGGGTGTGCCATGGCCGCTGCACACAGACTGTCGATCCCATGGAAGCAAAAAATGGGACACAAAGTTGATGAGTGATGTGTTCAAGTGTTTTCCTTTTTTTTCTTTTCTTGTTGTTTCTGAGATTCTGGGGAATGTGGAAATTTCTGAGGGCCTGTTCACACTGAAATGAACATTAACAACAAATATAACCTACACTCGATAGCAATATACAAACCACCAAACGTATGTGAAACACATTTTCAGATTTTTTTTTGTACACTACATATAGAACATTTATATTAAAAGTATGAATTTGCAAATATCCACGGCAAGTGTTCAGTTGAATATCCCTTCTTGTAACTAAAGAACAATTATGGTGTATTTGGGAGTGAAGTTTTCTATATTCTCAACATGTCAATATGATATGAATTTCACACATAATTTATTTATACAGAGTGTTGGTGGGTTTTTCTGCCTGGGGCAGTGAACAAGTGAAAAAGCAGTACGTGAATAGTTAAATAGTATCCAGGGGTTTTGTTGTGAGAGCTTATAAATTAATAAATAACAGAAATAACAGTTCCTCTCTGTCTCCCTCTCTCTGTACCTTCCTGCAGGTGTCCCCCGCCCCAGAGCTGTATGTTTCCGGTTTTCAGTTACTGGCCCTACCAACCAGTCAAATGTTTTCTCTGCTGCTTGTTGTTGCTTTTACTTTTCTTTCTCCACTTTCTCCTCAGCCCAGCCGGCGGAGGCAGATGGCCGCCCACCCTGAGCCTGTTTCTGCTTGAAGTTTCTTCTTCCATTGTCACCTAGTGCTGCTCAGGGAGGGTTTGTTGAGTTTTCTATTAAGAACAGTTGTATATGTTTTCCATGTAATTCTGTAAGGTCTTAATCCTTACAATTGAAAGTGCCCTGAGAGACTTTTGTGGTCATTTGGCGCTATACAAATAGACTGAATTGAAATAATTCATATTCTTTGTGCTAATTTGTTATCCAATAAATCCTTTAAGCTCATTTATGATTAGTGATTGTCTTATGATTAGACCATATATATAAATATATATATGCTCTCCTCCTGCCTCTTCTACTGGGCTTCAAGTCTGGCATTAAACCGTTTCTTTTACAATTTATGTTCCTTTTTCTGCTTCTAAAGCAGCTCTTTCCTTGTTAGTTTCACATTACTGTGTCTACTGAAATACCAGTAATAAGAAATGGTTTGTCCAGGATGAATCATTTCATCAAGTGAAACAAAAGAAAGACAAAAGGAAATAAATAACAACAAAGCTAAAGTGTATAGCAATAAAACGTATAGCAAGTCAGTTTATAAAAACAATTAAGTATTTTAAGTCTTTACCCTTTATTGGAAATGGACAGTAAACAGTCCGTTTGGATACAGATTATTTTATCTTTTGACGTTCTGTGTGAGCAGGGTACTGACACGGAGTCAAACCTCAACTCGATAGTGATTTGAAAAAGAAAAAAATAAAGCACACACACACAAGGTTTGACAGTCAGAGGATGCGGGAGTTGTTCTCCATGGATTCATTGCTCATAGTGTGAGTGTGAGCCTATTCCTAATATTTATGAACGACTGCGCCAAAGTTATGGACTCGGATCGGGCCAAGACCTTACTTAGTGTTTTTACTCCCTTAATATTTATGCTTCTCAACAGCGTTTTTCCTACTGCTGTTTTTGCTGTTTCCCTGTACATTAAGAAATTTAAAACTGAGATATGAAGGAAGTCAAAAGAAAGCAGTCGAATGATGCAAACAAAAAACAAAAGCTCAGGAAAAGTTCCTAAATTATCAGATATCATGGATTGTTCTAGTCTCCTGACTGTCTAAAGCTGAAAGATTAACACGTATCATGTTCTCACTGCTATTTCCTACAAGAAATTGGTCATTATTTTTAAAGGACCTCCAGTGTCTAGAGCTGAGAGTTTTCCCATAAAGCATCAGCATAGCTCTAACAGAAGACAGGTTTTATCATCCAGGTAATTTACTTACTACTCTTTCTCATGATTTCTCATGAAAAAAAAAGAAACATCTTCCAAAAGGAGCAACTTAAATTTAAATCTTCTATGATAAACACAGGACATTAATAGTGATTTAACAGCTGGCTAAAAACATCCAAACACGTTCCAGTAAGTACCGTACTGCACCTCAGCTGTGATAGGCTTAGTTTTACTGCTTATATTTCACCTGTACGGACACATTCATTGTTCCGTGAAGTGCATCACAAATGGGCCAAATAGCGCGTGTTTGCCAATAACTCTCAGTGTTTGTTTTATCCTGCTGAGGTGAGAGGTGATTTCTGCTTTGAGACAATTCATATTTCACATTAGGTGTTAATCACAGATGTGTGCAGCACATTTACTTTCAAAATGAGGAAACTTTCTGGCAGTCAGATTGCGCCGTTTGAGTATCTCCATCCATCTTGTTGTTCAAGTAGGCAATGCAAACATCAGGAGTTATGAGAAATCATTTTTTACACCTGTTGCTCTCTGCTGGGAGTCTAATCTGAGGTGAGCAGTGTGGGATGAATCATGATGCTCACTGAGTATGGACTTATTTTTACACTAATAACATCAGTTTGTAGAGGGAACATGTGCTGCCATGGGTCTGGGTTATGGTTGAAAGCTCCAGAAGATCTAATAATAAAAAGTTTTTGTTTGTTTTCTTTTGAACACATTGTCTCATGATGGCACAGTATGTATGATTTGTTGTTTGCTCACTATGACACTTAAAAACATGAGTCTTTCTAAAGGCTAAAAAAGCTTATCACTTACTAGCAAACCAACATTTTCTATAAGCAGACGGTTTATTTGTGGAGGTTTCCCATCACAGCCCTGTCCACTGCATATTAATGGAGTACTTGTAAATAATATGCAGTGTTTTCACCTTTAACCTCCACTTTAAATCAAAGATAACACAAACTCAGTCACTACTTTCCCCCATGGGGATCATTCAACTTTCATCAGGGACTCGTGAGACAATGACCGCATTCACATTAATAAAGCACTTTTAGAAATTACCTCATGTCCTGATTAGCCAAATAAGATTATGTGCGTCTTAATATCTATGACCATAAATTTTACTCAGTGCTTACAAAGTCATAATCAGCTAAAAGATACACTGCAAACATCAATAATGGGCCATAAATAGTAGACAGTAACGTTTCACAAGCTGCTTGCCTGTACATGAAGTACATGAAAATAAAAACACTTTGATAATGATCCGTCTGAGCGCGTTTTGTATTTTCAGGTAAATTCTGGTTTCACCTCTGCTCCAAATGACATCAGAATTTTAAGATTTGATTTTAAGTAAAAGCACTGTGTGTGTGTGTGTGTGTGTATTTTACCTTTTGTCAAATTTCTTCACTTCCCAAAAACAGGGCATACAAGAACACAAAGCATAACATCTCTGCAAAGTTCTGCCTCTCAGCGCTGCATATGTACTTATCCTAAATATTGTTTGACCTTCCCAGTGCCCGGCTATTACTCTCTCGTAGGTCCCCATCACCCCTCCTAACCCTCCTCCCCTCTCTGTTTTCCACAGATGGATTTTTTTGTTGCATTAATCCCACAGATCAGGTGGGTTTTGTCAACGTGTTAAACTTTAATACTTTGGGTCATTTATCTTTATGGCCAAACCCGGGGTCTGTCAGCAACCAGACGAGCTATTTCCTCATTTGGTTTGGGAGCAAAGTGGTGCAGGAGGGAGCAAAGAGGGGTGAGGGGGTGGTGGTGGTGATGACATGGAGTGAACTGGGAGGGTGGGGTGGGGGGTTTGCTGCTCACCACTTAATGAAATCCTGATGTGAGGAGGGAGAGAGGACTTGGTGGAGGGGTAAAGAGGTGATCTTGGAGGTCGAGGCGCCACACCATCTCAGAAAAACGGCGGCCCTCAAGAGATGTAACTTCACTTACTCATTTATTTTTTTCTTGTTTCAGGGAGTAAAGAGTGTCCCTCATTACCTCTTGGACGTTGCATCAGGGACCTGCCGGGCGCCCAAGTGGACAAGGATAGAATTGCAAGTGATTAATTTGCAGAAAGCTCCCCTGGAGTACGGTGCGTTCGCACAAGCATTTGTCTTCATTTGCCAAGATATGTACATTGACATGAGAAGATAGGCCTCAGGAGTCCTGAATGGATCCATGTTTTCTCTCTAATCTTAGAAAACAACAGTTCAAGCTCTGGTATAAAAAAAAATCCTTCACATTGGTTCAGGTTTGGGTCTTATTGCTGGTCCTGTTCACAGACTACTTGACTCATTTAACAGCTAAACTATGGAACTAATGCACAAATAATACATGTATCATAATGAGAGTACATACATTTGTTTTGTTGCCTGTGCAGAAGCAAGTGAAATGTCAGTTCTGTAATTCTCTGGTGTAATTGCTACGTATAAATACGAGTCTGTCAGTGGCTCAGAGAGAGTGACAGAAAGAGAGCATGTGCGAGCTCGTGAAATCTTCTCAGGGCCGTTTGCATTATTAGTGGACACGGGTGCATGTGGTCTGGGGGAGATTACGTTTAGTATGTGGGCATGTAAAATATGTTTAATGCAGTGTGTGTTTTTGAAATGATTAAGTCATGTACAGTGATGCACAAAGCTTCTCATCATCATTAGATGTGTTGAAGAATGTGTGGGTTTGCACATATGACAACAGGTTTAGAGCAGATCAGGTCAAATGAACGAAGCCTGATCGTTTCACTAACTGAGAGTAATTAACACAAAGTAAGTGTAACACAGGAAAGTTGAACATGGCTGTTTTTCATTGTCTAAAACAGTTGCATGTATTTGTGTCTACATCAAAGCTGGTGAAGGTCTCAACTCTGCCCCCCCCCACTGTGGCATGTTGAGTGCTCATGTTGTGGTCACTGCTGATCACAGGAATGACCACAACCACAACAGAGGAACTCAGTGGCCAACTCCCATGATCACCTATATATAGTCCTGTGTGTGTGTGTGTGTGTGTGTGTGTGTGTGTGTGTGTGTGTGTGTGTGTGTGTGTGTGTGTCAGTACACTATAATAATAATCAATATACTAAATTAAAGACATATTGGTCACAGACTTTTATCTCACACAAGAACCACTGTGATTTTAGATTTGTTGCTCTGTAATACACAGAGGTGATAAGTAACTAAGTACATTAAGTCAAATACAGTTTTGAGTATTTTTCAATTTGATGCTACTTTTACTCCACTACATTCATATTAACATCAGTAATTACTATTTAGTTACTGTTGCTGTTTTTGTTTCACAGTCCGAAAATTAATTATTTGCGCTTTTAAGAATTTGTCAATAAAACCTGAATTAACTTCTGAATCTGTGTTAACAGCATCAAATTCTTCATTGTTTAAAATACAATGGTACTTCTCCTTTTGTACTTTAACTAAGATAGTAAGGTTAGTACTTAATACTTTTACTTGAGTAGAAAATTAAGGGAACTTCTACTTGTAGTGTATTTTTCTGGGTAAATTGTTTTTGAATTTCTGCATTATATGTGCATTATATTAAGAGGTCTTTTTTGGCTATTTACCTCCTTATATAATACACTCCAATACGACTCCAATGACTCAGCCATAAAGTCATAAAGATATAAGATAATTATCCCCTTTATGACAGTTTCAACAAAAACTGAGTAAAGTATAATCTTTTCAGGTGTACCTAATAAAGTGGCCAGTGAATGAATAGGCTACACATTAAATGACAGATCACAAGCCACAAATCATAATGTTGTATTTTTACGGCTAATAAAAATACAATTAGTTTGGATCCATTTGTCATTTTAGTTGCTCTTCTTGGGCGAGTTGGCTTAGTGCCACTCAGACACACATACATCAACACTATAAATCTACTGTAATGTCTGGTATCAGATTCCACGCCGCTACCTCCACTCACTGCACTAATTACGCAGTAATGAAGCTAATCAAGAGTCAAACAGAAGAAACATTCAACTCTAATGCTGTAATCCTGCTTAAAGCCTCCACATATCATTCTTTAGGATCTTGAATATACCCTGGTGGACTATTAGAGAGCAACGAGGATGAACATGGTCCTGTCCCAGGGGACAGGGGGTCAGGGGTGGAGTGTGTTTGTGTGAAACAAAATGAAGCCAGAGAGGTCTACTGTAGCTCTGTGATAAGATCTACCATCTGAAGCTGTTTGCTGTTGTTTATTTGGAAATCCCTGCAGACATGCTGCAAATCCAAACGGCGCAGTCTATGTCAGGCAGAGCAGATCAATGGGAGACGGCAGAGGTGGTAGATCAGGCCAACAGAATTAGTGCACGGCAGAAAATCACTGACATGTAGGGTGAAAACAGCTTAAGTGAAGTTCAAAATGCACAAGATCTACTTATCAACCACTGCAGTAAAACAGTCTTCACTATGTCTGTGAGACACTTATGAACACAGCAAAGATGCACTGTGCAGTCACGTTGGAGAAATGACTTTAGTTTTCATGTTGTGCAATAAGGAAATGGTGCAACGTGTGTGCTGACAGATCTCAGTGAAAAGAGGGAACACTGCAGACTACACTGACAATCACCTTGTACTGGTGGTTTTAAAGGATCAACGCCATTCAGACGATTCGTCAGTTAATTCATTAATATATATCAACAGAATATTTTTCAAACAGAAATGTGAAACATTAACTGTGTGTGGAGTTCCAGCTTCTCCAATATGACAATTTACAGTTTTTCACTTTTATTATGTGGCAGTTCGTTTGATATATATAATGAGATCTGTGGGTGTTTAGTCCCCTCACCTGAGGGATCCAGGAAATTATATTTGCACTCTTAGGTTTTAGGTCACGTGTTATTTCTTTGGATGTTGTATAATAAAACTCAAATATAAAAGAAAAAGACCAAACAGCAGCAGATACGATGTTTCCTCTAAGACGACAGTTTGACGGCTTGTGTGTCTGCGCCTGCTGAAACAATCACATCCCGTCAGTCGTCGGTAATTGCTCCTCTCTCTCTCTCTCTCTCTCTCTCTCTCTCTCTCTCTCTGTCTCTGTCTCTCTCTGTCTCTCTCTCTCTTCAGAAATCCAATCAACGCCAGCTTTTGATATAACACATAAAGACTGAAGTATGACACCGAGTCGAAACAATACTGAGGATAAGGATGATGTAATGGAGATTTCTGGCCAATCAAAACTCACGACATCACCGCGTGGCCGGCGCGTCACCTCCGGAGAAGATGACCACCTGTGCGTCTCCGCCGATGGAGCGACGTGAAACTGTAACGGTGCGTCCGTGGAAAGCACGGAAAGAAAATTCTCCACGAGTGACACCAGTTTTAACACCGACACTCTCGCAATATGATACCCCCCCTCCCCTCCCCTCTCTTTCCCCGTGACGCACAGGCACAGATCAGGACAGGTGGTTTAAGTCGGATGCTGTTTCCTCATCATTACGCACATAAAAAGCATTAAAAGTGTAGTTCACACTCATCTTTTTCAGTTTGTTCACATGTGCTTTTATTGTTGTGTTTATTATTATGAATTTACATTTTATTCAGTGTCTTAAATTCACGTTTTAAAACGTTAGATTGATGCTGTAAAAAAATGTATTTAAAAGTGCTTTACGCTGTGCTGCGCATGAACCAGTTCGTTTGCCATCAGATGTGTTGTGCAGCCTCATCAACACACACATCTTCATCAAGGCCTTCAGTCCGCCGCACACTGTGTTTTACAGTGGAAACAGCCAGTTAAGTATGGAAACACACACACAGCGCCCCGAGCAGGCTTCTCCTGTATCATGTTATACTGCAGGCGTTTACAGCTGTTTTGCTTCATAATCTAGAAGGACGCGCAGCGCTGAGAGCTGCTTCTTTGCATCACCACTGCCTGCACGGCCTTCACAGATAGATCTATATCAGATTCTAACCCCTTCTTTTGCAGATAAACTCCTTGTAATAGTCTAAAAAAAATAACGCGCTGAAAATATCACATTCTCAATTATTGTGACCTTGTTCTAATTTCTTATTATTTAATCATGACTAAAATAGTTATTTATGTGGTAATATATGGTTATTTATATAGAGGATATAATAGTCTTGTAGATATGTGCAACTCTGTCTTTGGAATTATCTGTTTTTTTTTATTTATTTGTAAATTTCTTTAAAGATTTTTGGAAAAACTTTAATTATTTCCGTCTGATCGAATTTTCCAGACGAAATTATCGATCAATGAAAAACATGCTACTTTCTTTTTAACATGAGACACACACACCTCTGATTGCTTCTCCCGAAGGTTTTGACTGTATTTTCTAGTTCCTGCTATTTGCGTTTTCTCCGCACAGAAGAATCTATCGAAATCCGTCAGGTCCATTAAAAACAATATTCTCTCTGCAACAGAAATGTTTTATTTCAGTGGAAAAATCAGCTGAGACGCGGCGGCGGAGACGCGCGGCCTGCTGCGTGGGGAGCGCTGTAACGCGTTACAGCCCTGTAGCAAATTACATTTTCAGGATTATTATTACAGTTGTTGCATTTGTCATCACCTTCTCTAGTCTCCGATGGAGGCTGAATTTGATACTTGAAACATTCCCTGATATTCGCTCCGGACCAGTGAATTAATTTGGTGATTAATGACAGAAAGGCTGACCTTTACCGGGGGGGGGGGAGTTTTCCCACTGCTTTGATTTTAGTGAGCTAAAGGTGAAAAACTGCACGTTTTGCCTTCGTGATTGTTAGTAGGAGACTAGTGATTTTTAACGGAACGGGCAGTACGTGGTGCGGTGTGTGACTATTTGCTCCTCACAAAGATAAAATCTAAAACTGCTTCTGATATTAGTGGCTCAGTCCAACACACCGCTTCAGTGAAGAGCCCGGTGCTGATAAGCGAATAATCCAATTAACTCTCTCAAGAACTGATGATTGATGGCGTCAGCTGCTCTGCTTCTAATTAACGTTTAAATTAAACCACAAGAAAAAAAAAATCTGACCAGCTTCACTTCAGACCTTAAAGCCCATTGGATCGTTGCGCGGGGACGTCTTGGAGCTCTCACGCTTGAACCACACTTGAGGGTTAAAAATCTGCAGCCGCGATGATCTGCAGAGCTCATCTTTCTGAAGATCAAATCTGTAAAATTAAATTAAAAAGAGCAGAAATATGTTTCTGCCTTCCACATCATTCAGACAGGACGCCACAGGCCTAAAAACAGGATCAAATTAAAACACACGTGTTCAAACACGAAGACAGAAACATGCGTTGTCTAAAATATCATTTTATTTCAATAACATAAAATGGTTTCTTTTTTAAACTTATATTTTAAAACAGAATCACTGGAACCACCTCTGTATATATTTTGAATTCTTTTGATAATATCTGCTCAGACCAACACGATGTTTTCACCTGCACTTTTAACCAAACGGTCTAAATGTATCCCCACAAACTCCTGCTTGTTATGGAGAAATATATATTCAAAGCAGCCACAAACGGGGGACCTCCAATGCAGTTAATAGAATTTCCTACTGTTTTATGACTCTGTCCCTAAACCAATGTCACCATATGCTGCTGCTGGCACAGGACTCCGCAGTGGTTTCATGGACGCAGACGTTCTCCCAGTTTGTATTATTACAATTCTACATTTTCTCTGGCGCTTGTTTCATTCAGTCTTTGACTGGTTTCATCGTTTGACATGTGGGTAATTCTGCTGCCAAAGTGTGATATGAATTCATAACTTCTTATGATGCGTTTTGGTTCAAATGAAACGTCGATGTTATGGGTTTTTATTTAAGATGGTGATATATTCGTTACAGGTATTTTAAAATGTCATGTACCATTTTTTTATTCTTACTGTGTTGTTAATATTATAATAATCACAAATTATATGTAATCTGTAAAAAACATTAAAACGAATCAAAAGCTCAAGTGGAGACTGAATCAGACGTTCACGAGGTGCATTTCCTTTCTACAAACGTACCTGCTGCTCTCCTCGAGGTCCAAGTCGCCTCCGTTTCCTCTCTCTAATCCGTTTTTCTCTTTTAAATCCTAAAACGCCCTCAGTAAAATTCATCCTCCGGTCTCAGACTCTGAGCCACAGCACGGCGTCACCTTTATCCGCCGCTTAATTCACTCTACAGCATTAAATGAATCAGTTTCTACCTGCAGGGTCATATTGAAGCACGGGTTATTTCATCCAACTAAAAGAAAAGAATAGAAACGAACTCCACTCAAACCATACAGAAATATATATGTGCTATCACGAGGAACCAGAAAATACTGATGTGATGAACAGCGGGTTTAATGTGGTTTTAATATAATTATAAATCTGATCCATAAATGTACTATCGGGCTATTTTAAGACAGATTATTGTGCAACACGGTGCCCTACGCGCACATTACGCTCTATGCGTAATTACGCACGAAAATGACAAAACGAATATCACGGCTGGAGACCGTTGCTGGCTCAGAGTTCCGCCAAACTTTCCACGCTGCAAAGATGCTGGTGGCAGTATTTCATGGCCATCAACTCTCCCTTTCTGAAAGAACAGACCAGCAGAGGGAAACAGATGCATAAACATTTCAGGGCATCTTTCTCCTCTGCCGCAACAGACTCCTCCTATTCCCCACGTCCAATTAGTTATTATGGTCCGGCCCTTTAAGACGCAGCAGCGGGTCAGCAAGTAGTGTAGTGTTTCTCTAATTGAACTTCGCCCAATCAACAATAAGTCGTTAGCAGTCGCTTTCTTTTTCTTGCTGCTTGAAACGGCTTTTTCCCCTTGCAGGCATTCACCCCCCTCCAGTCTCCTACTTCCTAAAGATCTACATGGAGCTTGGCAGAGGAACCGCAACTCTCTGAGGGGAATACAGTCCGGCTGCCTTTTCAACTACGCCCGAAGCATGGTTATTTTGGAGGAAAGCTCTCAGGCGAGCTAAGTTGCGGCTTTCGTCTTTAAGTGTCAAAATATATTTGGGGTCTGCAAGAACTCCGAGCACCAGAGGAAACACTTTTGGACGCGTACACTGCCATTTGAATGAAATAATCAACTTTGCTGGGAAGCAGCGATTCTTCGGGACTGCGATGACCTCTAGTAAAGACATGAAGGCAGGTTCTGTGTTGCAGTCCAGCGGCGAGGAGAGGAGACGGGCTCCATTGGACCAGCTGCCGCCACCGGCCAACTCCAACAAGCCTTTAACGCCGTTCAGCATTGAGGATATCCTTAACAAACCGTCGGTAAAGAAGTCAGTCGCCAGTATCTGTCCGCCGAGAGTGCTGGAAAAAGTCACGGGCTCTAACTCGGCGAGGAACGGGATCACCACTCCCTCCTCGCCGCTGTGCGCGCTGGAGGAGCTGGCCAGCAAAACGTTTAAGGGTCTGGAAGTCAGCGTTATCCAGGCAGCAGAAGGTAAAGGCTGACATTTTGTATGTGTTCATGTCAAATGGACAAAGTTACTTTAACACAGAGCGGTAATCAGCAGATCCACAGCTGCCACCATAACTAGCTGGGGCTGTGTGGACTCATGCTGTGGACATGCTAGGAAAGCTACATCGGAATGTGTAGAAAATGTAACATGTGCAGCTGAAAATGCAACTTTTACGCAACGCTACGTGCACGTACACGATCTACAAAACGCAAAAACTAGTGAATGTCCTGGCTGTCAACAGGTCAGTGATAATCTACCGTGCAGTGACATGTTGAAGCCTGGAAGACACTAGAATCCTGTATATTCTGATGAAATGATCACAGAACTGTAGAATAACTGTTCGCTTCGAGGTTTAGTTGAGTTCTAAATATACTGGAGTGAATGATTTCACTTCATCTCATGACCAACCTGTTTGTGTGTCAGTGCTGATTTGCTGTTTAAAGTAAAGGCCTGAACGTGTGTGTGAAATAATTCTTAGACTTCTCTTAAAGGAACGAGGCCTGTTCTGCAGTGCCCTCTGTTGCTGTGTGAGTCGTGGGGGAAACGTGACCCTGTTTCATTCTTGCTGTCTCTTTTCTTCTCCCTCCCATCTCAGGTCGTGAGCATCTAAACACTTTCGGACAGAGGCAGACGTCGAAAAAGAGGAGAAAGTCGCGGACAGCCTTCACGAATCACCAGATTTACGAACTGGAGAAGAGGTTTTTGTATCAGAAGTATCTTTCTCCGGCAGACCGCGACCAGATCGCGCAGCAGCTGGGGCTCTCCAACGCGCAGGTCATCACCTGGTTTCAGAACCGCAGGGCCAAGCTCAAACGGGACCTGGAGGAGATGAAAGCCGACGTGGAGTCGTTAAAGAAAATCACCCCACAGACCCTGCAGAAGCTCGTCAGCATGGAGAACATTGAGGAGTCCCAGGGTGGGGGCCTCGAGGGCAGATCGCCCAGTATCTCCCCGACTTCGCAAGGACACCGGGCCTTCCCACAGTCCCCCTCCTCGTCCAGAGACCAAACCACGGATGAATTCTCGGAGGACGACGAGGAAATCGAGGTGGACGACTGACAGTCAGGGGGGGGCTGTAATTTTCATAAACAACAACAAAAAGATTATTAAAAAAAGGGGCATTTTTTCCCCCAAACTTTTGCACGGATATTGACAAGAACGGAGAATATATACATATATAAACCTTTCAGGAAGGTTTGCGCCTCATCCTCCTCTTCGGGTTTTGTATTTTGATTTTTATTTATTAATCGGACATGTACAATATTTGCGGATTATTCGGTTTCCACGCAAATCACACGCAAATCCTCTCAAACTGTTATGGTACAGGAAGACTGAATAGCGTGTAAACATTTGAATATTTCACCGTTTTATTTGGAAACGTTGTGCAATGATTTGTGTCTGACATGTATTTGCATTCTTCTGTTTAATGAATCGGATCAGCCAAATATTTAAATGAACCCCCTCTTTGTTCTGTTTTTTTTTTTTACATGCACAGCTGGGTTTCGACGTGTCGCTCCATCCCACCTTAAGTGTAATATGATTTCTTTTACCCTGAGCGAAGTGTCTCTGCACAGCATGCAGGCCTGTTCGCGGCGCGAAGGAGCCGTCGACGTTAGTGTCCGCTGCGAACTTTCACAGCTGTGCAAACGGATCCAACAAACCAATATGCGAGAATTTTATTGTAACATTCTATTTAATCAGCATCTATGTAAATAAAGGTTATAAGATATTTCAAGACGGTTTGGCGCTATTGGGTTTGTGATGTGCATCAAATTAAATAATCAGCAGTGAAACGTCTCACGGATGATGCAGAAACGTGGCCTCCTATATTATTAAGAACAGACAAAAATGCAGGCCTAGTGAATAGATTTTAAAGTTTTTCTAATCCCTAGAGGAATATTGTAGCACACCCATGAGTGTAAGATCAGTCAGAGCACCGGGGACTCTCCATTAACACGCACTCATCTCCTGTGTGGTTATTTGAATTAGTACCTTTAAGGATTAAAGGAATATATTAAATATTCAGAATCAAAAATCCGCTCTGCTTGGTTAAAATCGTTCCTTTGAAATAACTGAACTCTGCTTTCAGCCTTGAAGTGCCACGACTTCAATTAGCAGCCGGCCTCTGCCTTTATTCCCATTCTCTCGCTGGGCTTTGAATACATCTTGTCACAAGAAGGTCCCGGTCTGGCTGCGGTGTTAAGAAAAGCTTGCCTCCACCCCTGCGCCATATGTTTTCTTCCTCCTTCTATGAATCGTCTTTAACACAACTAGTCGACATGATTGATTAGGTTAACCCGCCTTTGCCTTACATAAAAAACAGCTTCCACCGGGCCGTGGGCAATAATGGCACGCATCTGCCAGAGAGAGAGAGAGAGAGAGAGAGAGAGAGACGTCTCCATAAATAGCAAATGGGTTAGTGTGAGGATCCTAATGAATAAACCTCAATGGGAGGCAGTGGAGACGCGCCGTGCTGCTGCTGGCTGACCATTTGCAGGAGGCTGGTGTCATTGTAGTTATTTAGTGATAAAAGCTCGTCACACGCGTTTTTCATACTGCTCTTATTTTTAATCTCATTAAACCAGCCGCTTCAGACATAAAGAGAAACTAAAGAAGAAGAGAAATCAGGGTTTCAGCTTCTAAATATTGGAAGAAAAAACTAATTTCAATAATAATATTTTCCCATGATGCAGGTCAACCCTGAAAATAAAGGATTTATTTCCTTTTTTATTTTAGTTCCTTTAAAAAAAACGCACTTCGTGAAACACATTAAATCGGACGATGTCGTTTCCACATAGAAAGAGAAGAAGATGGTTAGAACAGATCTGCAGACGGACACAGCAGGTTGACGCTCACAATAGAAGTAATCGGCTGGAATCGTGGAGGTTGAAAAGTCAAGTAGGCTTTTTATTAAAAGAGCCACTTTGCACTGGCAGGAGGAACAACATAGTAAGTGGAGCTTTAAATAACGGATTTAACTCGTCGACCTGATTGAACCTCTTGATCCAGATTTACCAAAAAAAAAATTACGGAAAAATTCTAATTTGATTTAATAATTTATGATAAATTGAAACACGCAAATGCTGTGTGACGTTTACTATGAAAAGCAGCTTTATTATTATTATTAGAATTAAAATACTGCATCAATAACTCATATGTTCACAGAAATAATCCCTCAATGATGCTTCTTCCAGTGGTGTCCTAACATCAGAGGGCCACTTTTAGACGCACAGTTTTCTATTTATTATAGTGTAAAAAAAAAAAAAAAAAAAAAAAAAGGCCAACAGAGGTAAAGAGGACTGTGTAAACTGTCTAAACGGGCTAAAAATGAAAACATTATCTTTATTAATGAAGCCAAGACAGGAGAGATTTCAGCTTCGCTCCCTCTGCTCTGCCAGATTTTTGACTTCCTCCAGGTTATTGACGTCTGTTTTAAAATAATAAAAAAACATTTTTTATGGCCTTAATTAAAATATGAAAGCAAAACTTCATCTGTAGCCTCTGACCATCATGACACAAAGAGCAATCACTGATATTTCATCTTCATACAGCTGTGGAATAAAATCCAACCAAGTCGCCTGAGAAGCTGTAAAAGTTAAACATTAGATACTTTAACATACAAAGTGTTTCTCATGAAGAGGCCTCTGTGCAGCTCAGTCTGCTGTTAGTCAAATGTTGTGACCACTGCAAAACTGTCTTCTTAGAAAGTGTAGAGACAGAATAAGATACGAGGTTTGTATATATTATCAGCTTGTGTCAGGTTATCAGAGTCTTTCCTTTCACAAAGTGTCACACACACACTCACACACACACACACACGGGCTTAACTCCTGCCCCTGATGTCTGAAAAACACCAAGTGTGCCACCTAGTGCTGATGTGGGAGGCTTGTCTCAGTAACTTGTGCAAAGGCAAACAGCTTACAGAGAGAAATCACCAAATGTGTACAGTTTTCTCTGCAAACATCTACAAACCTGCAGTAAAATATCACCACAGTTTGTGTGTCACAGAAATATTTTACACACAAAGCATCTTAGCTGCTTTTAAATTTTTGTGATGGCGACTATGCATCTTGGAGAACTCGCTCTGACACAGATTTTTCACATGAAGCCGAGTTTCCTCATCATACGGAGTGGAAACGGTTCTACCGCTCTCTGCGAGGCTGTGGAGGGAGCCCTCGAAATTAAACAGAAAAAAGTCTGATCAAGTAATCTCAATTGTGTACACGTTACAAACACATCTGTGACACATTTACTGTCAACTGTCTTTCATGGGGGAGAAACAAGACCATTTCCAATGTACTTATCATGGCTCATTTTTCTAAGTTCATTTATAAATGTGCCACAGGTGGAACAGGATGTGTTTCAGTAAGTGAAGCACACTCCAGAAGCGCAGGGAATGTAGAATCCAACAGGAGAGCAGACAAACCCAGAACAATCCAACACAAAAACCTGCTGCATCCTACACTGCGACTGGGTAGATTTATTTCAACATGACAACTATCCCGAACACAAAGCCAAAGCTGGACATCGATGGCTCCCAAACAGCACAGAGTGGCCAAGTCAGAGTCCACAATCTGTAGCAGGATTTTAAAATGAGTTAATTCCCCGCGCAACACGACAAAGCCTGAACAGCACTGAGAACAAGAGGGGGAGGGGGGGTTTAAGCATCCAGATGCGTAAAGCTGATACAGACGTATACACACAAGATTGTAATAACTGCCAGAGGTGTTCATACGTCCAACTGGCAGGGGCGAATGCTGATTTGATATTTTACATTTGCATTGTGTGATAAAAGTTTCGTTGTTGCCTTGTAATGAAGTCTCTTTAAATCTGCAAAACAAAACTCGAGGGGACTGCATAAAGAAACTGTACTAAACACACACTTCACACTTTTTCTCATTAACGTAACAAACCCAGTTTTTAGGAAATTGGGTTAAATTAACTTTTGAAGAGGAAGTTGCTGCTGAGCAAAACATGAGTAAATACTCTATTAATCACAAACTGTTATACAAACCAACCAAAACGTGCCCACACCAACATTACTGTAACTCTCATAACACACAGGAAACAACTAAGCATAATGAAAATGAACAAACCTAACGAGCAAAGATGGATTTGTATTCACCGTCAGAAGCTTGTCTAGAGGGAACAGTCGCTGCATTCAGCGTTTAGATGTCGAGGATTTTATGTATGCAGACTTTGTGTACTAAGGTTATGCTGATGAAAGCATATTATGAGTCATTAATACAAACTATTGTTCAGTTTAAATTTTATTTTCAAAAATACAAAAACAAGGAAAATAAGTATATGTACACAAACACTATTAAAATAGAATATGTATTGTACAAAATATGTACAGCTGTCGTCCAACTGAAAACGAGTCCTATCTGGTCCTTTTGTCCTTGATGGTGTAGTGAAGGACTAAGGGTTGGGCCTAGAGAAGAACAGATAACAATATTATTTGTGCATCTAGCACATTTTAAGTATTATATTATAATATTGAATTAGTGATGTTGAAATGCTCTGAAGTGATGTAAAAATTATTCTAACTATCAAGTTATGATGAACATCTGTGAACTTTCTCCCGAATTTCAATATGAACTACAGTAGAAAGGAAATCTGTTCAAGTGTGAAGGAATGTATGACATCTGCTGGCACGAGCTAACGGTGGTTGTACGGTACCTTGCCAAACCAGTGTGAGAGCCATAGCCGTTTCATGGTCATGTGATCGGGCAGAGACTCGTTATTGAACAACATCTGGACCTATAGGGAGACCACACAAACAGATGTGATGGGAAATCTGAAGGGGACATCTGTGATTATTTTTTATTTGCGAGACCTGTTTGCTGTTAGTAAAACATGCGTCAAAGGAAACTGGGACTTTTTTTCACCACTAAAATAAAAAACTAACTAAAAAGTTAGTCTGGATGACTCCGTCATAAACCAAAAAATATATTAAGAGCCACAAAATCTAAATTATTAATAAAATAAGAGAAAAACAGAACTCTGCAGTGATTCAGGACACCAGTAATTCATATGTCATAAATGAGGTGAATTAAATGGTTTATTCAGATTTACAGACGGCTGTTAAATAAAAATATCCTGCTACATGATAGCAACAAACATGACTAACACTGCTAATCAATGTGATCAATGCCTTTCTTGATTGGACATTGCAAAAAATTGCCAAAAACAATACTCTGCTCCCAAGCACATTAACAAATACAGTCTAATTACTAAACAATAGCTCTGACTCATAACATAGATACACAGGTCATATAAATACAGACAAGCCTTTAATGTGACGTCATCTCTACCATCGTATCTTTACTTTACTGAATCACTGACGATTACTGACCTGGTGTTTTTCCACGTTTAGCCGATGACAAAGCACTTTCCGTAGGTGTCTTACTTCTGCTCGGACAGAACAGCGAACAAACTTCTGCTGCAGAGACAAAGTGAAAACACACACACACACACACACAAGCTGTGAAACTGCAGACGATTGTTCACAAGAATCATGATCTGCTGTTGGTCCTTTACTGCTCCCACGTTCATGGTTATCAGGGAGATCGTTAGGGAGGTGTTGTGTTTTTTTGTTGTCTTAATTTCTGGTTCATATGACGGGTTTACTCAGACATTTAACAGGCAACGGAACCAAAGTATTAATCATTTCACCCTTTGTTGACTTTGCTGTCAACAGTATCACACGGTGTCGTATCACTGTTGGCTCACAGTGTTGACTTGCATTTTTGTTTTTGTCTGACACTAGTTTTTCTTGCAACACTAGAACATGCTGCCGTTTTGAATTTCAGCTTTATTTAAAAACGTTTTCATCCAACTCTTTAACAAAAAGGTCCCTAAACACGTGTCTGCCATGTAAGAAAAGCAAACTAACATGAAAACTGTACATCCACTTTGTGGAACAATGTTTTCCGGTCTCTGTCTTTTTACACACTGAAGCTATAAAACTAAATTTCCTTTCTCTCTGCAGCACAGAATTTCTTCTAAAGCGGATGTAGAAATTCCTTTTAACTAATTTTTCTGACATAAACACAGTACGATTCAGCATTTGCCACCGTCCAGTCATATTCATGACAGAAGAGTCAAATCCACAACATTGCAGGGACACAGTTTGTCTTGGCAAACGGATCTAACATTACACCCAGGAGTGTGTTTACGCTTCTTTTTATATTTCAATAAAAGGAGACCCCTCATCATCACCCAATCGATTTTATAAGGTCACACAGAGGTTAGAATGAAACCCAAGTGTAGTTCAAAAGTCAGAAATTGAACCAATAAAGCTGCAAGCGTCCGTTACTATTATTATAATGTAAGATGAGATAGGACAACATAATAAAAATAAAATAACATTTTAACTACACATAGCGATCTAAGAGGACATGGAGGGGATGATGAAGCTCTGATGTTTGAAACTCCTAATTCACATCCTGTGTCACTGTACAAGTTCTGAATATTTTTATCCAGATACATTTTTTTTTGCATAGAATAAAAATATCTGTTCTCTCTTTTAAACCCGTTTCTGCATTGCAGGGGTAGAAACATGTTGCTCAAGACTATCTTAAAATCTGCAATTCCAAAATCATCTTTACAGTAAAAGGAAAAATAAATAAATGAAAATCCCCAAACTTTGTTAAAACGCCTTCAGCGTCACACTGGAATTTGTTAAACAATGGTGCCACCTGCTGGCTGACCAGAGTCTTTGCAGTGCATCTACCAATGTTGTTTAAGCTCCTCTAAGGATAATAAGCACAGTAGATTTTCCACATATACCATCGGTTTTAATTAACAGTTCCATCAGACTGGACAAGCTTAACTGTGTCCAGTCTTGCTTCCCTGATACACATCTGTCCCTCGACAAATTGGCCTGTCAAGAGGATCTGGCCACATGAGGGAAAACTGAGCACAAACTGACAAAGTCGGCATTTTCTCAGTTTACTGAGCAATGTGTCAGCTGCACATTTGTATTGTCAGGATCTAAATTTGTATGTGTCAGCTTTAGGAAACATTATAATAATTAATATATTGTACTATAATCATGCAACAGTAAATGTGAGGAGTCATAATTTGCACTTTATTTGCATAAAATATAAGTATACGCCAGGAAGTATTGCACGTTTATAACTCTTTATTTCTCTTACACGCTACATTTGTAGAGCTTGTTTGCACAGGACAGTGTTCTGATATGTGGCAGATACTAAGTATCTGTTACTAGTATTTGTTTGACATCTGCTTTGGACATAAATACATCATTGTATGATAAAGTGAGGAGTTTCTTTTTTAATCTTACATCATACAAGTCAAACATTACTCCACATCTTGAAAATATAGTTGTATGACAAAACGCCAAACGTCATGGTGGAGAAAATAATTAATGATTAGATGCTTCACTGACACACTTGTCTCACTAAAACTGTAACTAACCAGCTGTGAGCGCTGATTTCTGCTGTTGCTGCAGATGTCATTTTGCCATGTATTTGCTTAGCACTTAAAGGCAGAAAATTATTCGTTATGGCTTTAAAATGAGCCCCTGGAGGGACGTTTTTGCACGACTGCACAAACTTGGAAGCCAAGTGAAAGCATCCATAACCAGCTCAACCTTTCTCAAGCACACTGACTTTAACCGAAATGATGGAAGATAGTTTATTGGTTTAAATTTCTTACCTGAAGAGTCAGTTTTGTCTTATCTTTTCCAGAAAGCGATGAACTGTAAAGACAACACAGGCTGAGCAGGTTTGATCTTGAAACTCCTGTTTATGTGTTCAGACTTATCTTTAAGGGACTGCGTTTTCTAAAAATGCACAAAGATGTAAGATTGTAAAAAGATAAAAATGATCGATTAGAGATTAAAGTCAAACTTACCTTAGCCTTTCTAAACAAAGTGAAACCTGCTCATCATATCTGTAGAAGTGGGCTTTTGAGTGGTCAAAGCTTGTGTATGGTAAACCTGTAGCATCTGGTACAGCATCTAGTAGAAGATAAAGTTTACAAATTAATCACTGTGTTGATCTGATAGATTACTGCAATGTGGACAACCAAAATAGATGTATCTCATTAACCGTACAAATTAAAACCATAAAAGAAAAAACTGTTCCACCGACAAAAAAGAAAAGAAAAACTAATGTGGCACAAACGGGATAAAAACACGTCACAGTCTAACACACAGTGACACGAAGACTTACCGTCCCCAGCAGGCTGAATGACTCTCTCTAACCCACGTGACTGATAAAACTCCTTTATTCTTTTGTCTTCACCTGTTTCCACGGGAACATAAGATACTATGAGATTATTCACACAAACACGCACAACGTCACCTAAAGTCAAATCTCGAGCACTTGCAGCACAACGAACCACCTCTGTTGGACGTCATCTGGTCATCACAGACTCTTAGCAGGTAGATGACATTGATACTCAACTTTTGTATTACAGTTCCTATTCAACTCGCACTAGATATCACAAGTATGTAGCACTATGGTTGCTAACGGTTACACAGAGAGCAGATTTAACATACTTTCTTGAAGCCCAGGCACCAGTTTGTAGACAATGTCTTGCATCACTCGGTCCAGTTTGAGGTTGAGTAAGGGTTGAGTTTCATGGATTTTGATGTTGCACATTGGACAATACTTGCTGGTTTGCAGGTATTTCACAATACAACTCTTGCAGACTGTAGTGCAGAAAGAAAGACATTTCGTTATTCGCCTGACGATTACAGCCTGCAGAACATTACTGTTGTGAAACAGAAAAACGAACAGTTCTGAACTCACAAGTGTGCAAACACTCTGTAATTGTTGTGGCGTCTATGAAGTAGCCCGCACACAGGTAGCAGACAATGTGTTCATTCAGGTCCTTGATCTTCAACTTGACCTCTTCCTGTTATGAAAAAGAAAAAGATGTTTGACATGTTTTAAACATTTGGTTTAAATGTTTATTTATCACCCAAGCAAAGGTCGAGGTGCACAGTTTTTCAGCACTGCCGAGGTTTTATTCAGCGGATCATCAAGACTGCTTTAGAGCAACAGAACCACGAACAGGGAGCACAGACACTCGGATGCTGTGCAGTGGCCTCTTATTTGGTCACACCGTACAGATACTTTTAACGCAAACTGCATGAGCAGTTTGTTTCAAAATTTTAGTATAACGTTGTTTGTAAGCCACTCGATGTTTGCTTCTGCACTGAATCTATGGTGAACCTACACCTTCGGCTACGCAACAGCACTAAAACACTAGTTAGTGGTGGGGTTTCCACTGCACCCTTTTTTATGGTGCATACTTCAAAGAGTGAAACTGAAACGGATCATGTTGGGAGTTCTGTTATTAGGCACTGAACAGCAGTTACTCACAGGAAAGAAAGAAGAAGCCGGAGGATGTTGTCTGTGCAACCACCGCAATGCTATACAACACAGATGGCACTGCACAGATCCAGTCATTAATCAGTAATCCTGCAGAGTTTGTCAGATAACATCACAACAATGAAGCAACCACTTCTTCTGCTGGCTGTCTGTCTGTCCCACCCAGGTCATGTGGCTTTCAGCCCCGGTTCCATCTGCATCGTTTTGCTCCCAACCACGTGTTTTCCCCTCCAGCTCCAGAAGTGCACCTCTGTAAATGACCCTGACCTTTGACCTTAAGTTTGAATGTGCACAAACGACAAACGAACCGGTGAATTATCATTTAAAAACTCTGCTAAATGGAAACGGGCAGGAACCTTTCTCAGGAAAATGAGTTGCGGGTTAAATACGTTCCTAGACTGATATGACACAGCGACACAACACATCCATCGATAGCGAACAAAATGAATTAAACTGCTACAAACACCGTGTGTAGTTATTTTTGTCAAACACCGACCGATAGCAGTTAGCTAGTTAGAAACAAACCGCCGTTAAGTTACTTCACTAGCGTTACACAACAAGCCGCGCCGGCCGTTCCGTTACCGTCTATTTCAACACTTACACAGTTTAAACAAGTAAACTCCAGGTTGAGTTTACGAATAAAGGCGCATATATGTCTAAAATAAGCAAAAAAAAATAACCGTTAGTTGCCAGGATTTCAGCACGTTGAAACAGAACAACACGGGTACAATCCCCCCCCCCGTCCACGCATGCTCACAACCGTCTGTCTTCAGCATCGCTCTCCTTCTCTCCATCAGCGCCGCGGAGACGACAACGATCTCCCGTTAGTGCGCGCTTTAAACTCGTCCCTGCCGCAGGCTGCCTCCTCGGCCGTTCCTCGCCCGGTGCGGAGGCGCTCGAACAACACGGCCACTCACCTCGTTCCTCAGTGGGTCCAGTTTGTAGACGGACTGTAGCTGATTTCGTAGCCGCATCGCTATGGCCATCGGACCTTGCTCCGCCATCTTTGGGAATTATGCTTACTTCCGGGTAAACCGGATGTGGCATTTTCAGCACGCTGGAGAAGGCGGGAAAATAAATAATCATAACAGAAATAATAAATAAATGGTGTAAATATAAAAATGTTGACCAGGCCAAAGTAAAACTAAAATAGTTTAAAAAATGTTAATGTTATGTTAAAATACTGCCCTGCTCAGAACCTAATGAACAGCAACTAACCTTAACATGCCTATAACCCTCAGCGAGTCTTAAGCTTTTTGATTGCATGTCTTATAGAGTATTTCTACAGTATGATATTGCTACCTTTACATAAAAGATTAGGGTACTTAGAGTCTATTAACATGTTAACGTTAAGCAGGTTCGCTTCTAACCAACCTGTACACAAGAGGAAAACTGAGGCCACCTATAAGCTAGAAATTTAAATGTTGACCATCAAGCCAAAATGGATAGATTAGTTTTTATTAGTGAGTTCTAATCTAATAGTCCTACTAGCTTCCAGACAGTAGATGACAGTGATACTGCTAGCCAAAGATTTGAGTTTACTATCGTAGAAAACTAGGAAATTGTCAGTTATTTCTGTTTGAGAAGTTGGTTCTGCCAATTGATTTCTTGTTTTATTGACTGCTCAGTTAAATGACTTATTGACTACCCAGTTATTGAATGAGTCATTTGTTCTACATGGCTATCGGTTGGTTTCTGGGTGCCTGGGGATGTAATGGAATTGCCATTTATAATGGAGGTCAGTAGGGGCCAAACAACTATTTTTTCCCCCCAGGGCCTTCAAGGCTGTTAATCCAGCGGTAAATACAATATCAGGCTTCACCACAATCAAAACCCTCTCCAAGTTGTTAAAGTTTGTACAGATACAAAAATGAAAAGACAGAGCAATTCTAATTTATAATATAAAGAAATTGAAAGTTAAATACTATATGCAGTCTCATCTGATTTATAGGAGCTGGTGGTTTAACAGGCCTGTTGAGTTTCTGAAGTAAAACATATTATTTATTCATCCTTAGGTTTTAAGGGTATTTCTAAATGTTACACAGTGAATTTTATCTGTTTATATTTCGTTTGGTTAAGAACAATCAGGGACATCTGTGTTCATTCATTGACTTTGCACATTGCACAGCGCACTCTATTTTCTGTAAATATTCTTATGTCTATTCTTTATTTAATTCTTTATTATTTTGTTTTTTTTACTGAAGTGCAATGGGAGTTATGTAGCAATAAGAATTTTATGACATAGTGTTTTACTAGGTTTATGACAATAAAGCTTGTGATTCTAATTCTGATTCAACTGTTGGTCTCAGTTCTGGACAATAGAGGGCACTGCAGGCATATACTTCAGTCAGCTGTTGCGGCCTTTGACATCTACTGCTATTTATTGAACATTACATGAAGAAATGTAATAAATGTAATATCCTCAGCAACCTGAATCCCACGAAACCTAAGGTACTCAGACATCATGGAGGGCAGACTGCATGCACTCCCAGATTGGGTCAGTTATGTCTGACAATATCTGATCAAAATGGACTAAAACTGCAATTCTGTCATTATTTGCAGGAAGTATTAGTTTTTTAAGATGCAATTTAACATAATTTCAGATAAAGTCTCAGCAAAAGTCGAAATTAAATTGGTTGGAAAACTTTATGTAAATATGTCTAAACTGAGTTAATTGGCTTTACATGTCTAATCTTTGCAGAGGTAACTCTTTTCACTTAAAGGAGCTTGTGACTGAAGTGTTTGAATCCCTGGACTGTTTCGGTGGTTGAATGAGTATTTTTCTCCCCTCCCTCAACAACAACCATCAAGGGGCTCTTGAGAAAATCACTGAACCTCAGCTGAGTGGCCCGCATTAGAGGACTGTGGTGGTCCAGGGCAGTTCCCAGACCTAAATATGTTTAAATATGTGTCAATATGAAGCAGGGTGCTGAAATAAAAGAATGTGTGGGTTTAGCTAGACTACACGTGGCTCGTGTATTTGGGACAAGATTATTTAAATCAACAGTTTGTATTGTATTGTGCTGCATTTTTGTATTTATTTAGGCTTTTGCATGAGGTTATTACTCAGACGCGGGCTAAAACCAGTTTATTTTTCCAAAAGTGACTTATAATTATTTAATTATGGGATGAATGAAAAGTGATAGCTTTGTGGAAAAAAATATTTTCATGTATGGGAGAGAAAGGTATTCTTGTTTGTGGCTGAGTTGAACTGAACTGAATTAGTGTCTACCCTGTTTCAACAGGTCAGTATATTGGTACTATATGTGTAGGTCCTCTTGATCCCTCCCGGAGGGCTTACAACCAATGGACCACCCAAAAGCTGCTGTTCAAAACAAAGACTTGCCCCTCATTCATCCTTTTGTAATTTCCCAGCGTAACAGAATGACTGGCAAGTTTGTCTCATTCCTGCCACCTCACTAACTCTGTAACAGCAGAGATATACCAACCATTTATTGAGACTAGTAAATTTGGCATGAATGCTTTGTTTTGGGATGTTTTTGACATTAAAATGACAAAAAAAAATGACTAAGGACTATGAGCTACCTATAACACTGGCAAAACAATTCTACAAAAATTCATTTATTCTTGAAAAATGTATTTATTGTCAGAGAAAAGTTGTAAGCCCTTGGGACTTTTCTTCCTCAGATGAAAAGACAAGCACTTGCCAGTGAGGACCAAATGAGATTCAGTCAATATAAATTGGGAGTTAGAAAAGGCACAAGCAATATATTTACATTCTTGGCAGCCTTTTTGAGTTTGAAGAGCTGTTGTGATCAGTCTCGCTTCACCGAGCCTTGATAGTCGGGCCTTGTGTCCCCTGCTGTCTGCCATTTCCTCTTGCCATGTAATGTCTTATCTGCTGGGTCTGTGAGGTCACTGCTCATCTGATTGACAGGGCTTTGACTCCATGCAATATCCAAATAACCTAAGGGCCTGGAGGCAAAGAAGGATCACAGCATGGCAAAATCCATCGGTCGTCAGAGAAAGAGAGAGTGAGTGAAGAGGCAAAAGCGCCGGCAAAAAGGGAGAGGATCAAGACAGATCCAAGCCTTTCATGTATTATCATTATATCATGTCAAGATCATGGATTTTAGAACACATAGTGTCTGCAAATCTGCCATCCCGTCCTTCACTTTAATTGGAAATTAGTTTATCTGAAGGATCAAACACCTGCAAAGACTACAAAGACAGTGCTATTATGAAGAATTTAGGGATTATTTATCATTGAGTAAAGCTGACAGATATAAAAATTGGATGATAAACATCTTTTGTGTGTCTCTCCTTAGGTTGGATGTTAACTATTGCTCCACCTAATGAAATCACGCATAAGGAAACTCCTCCAAACTGCAGGGCCATGAATCAATTGCTAACTCACAGAGCTGATGGAGACCCCTTTTACCTCTCTCCTGGACACCATTTGCCAAAACCAACCAAACAACCACCCTACCACTAGAATCTGCATTCTAGCATACCAAAAAGGAGGGCCCCATCTACTCTCTCTCTCCCCCCTCTCTCTCTTTCTCAGAGCAATCAGAGCATGGAGGGGTGGACTGCAGCTTTTGTCTTCTTTGCTCCAGCAATTGGCCGCCAAGTGGCAAGCTAATGACGAGAGCCCTCATGGAATGACTCCAGAGCAGTACAGCTTGTGCAGCTTGATGTGCAAGGGCATTATGAATGATGTAGGGCAAGCCCTTAGGCCTCCCTCCTGGCACAAAACCCAAACGCTAAATATCACAATCTGCATCACTTCAAATCCTTCAAAAAATACATGCAGAAGAATCTGCTTCAGTGAGACAATGGTGCTAAGCTGTATTGACAGAGACACAAAACTGCATAGCAATTTATCAGCTTATTTGGCATGGACTATGACACAAAGTTAGCATGCATGTTGTTAGTGGCTAGATGCTAATGAGGCACCACAACAATAGTACAGAAAAACATTTGTCATTTAAACAAACGGTTGTATGCACACACCAATAGCCAAATCTCCCTACCACACACCTGCACATATACAATAAAATATCTATGTTCAAATCATGCAAAATAAGTTGAATGGAGAAATGCAAGCACACAAGACAAGTCATATAAATATCATGCAATGATACAAATAAATCATCGAAGTCCAAGAAATCCAATTAGGATTATCTAGCTTCCAACAGCGGAAGCCAAACCGAATGCACTACATCTTACCACTGACATGTAACTGTAGCTCAGCACATTTCCCTGCCTTTCAGAGGCAGGAGACCTTGAAAACTGCAGTCCTGAGTTTATAGAAGCTAGAGGCCAAATAATGAATGACACAATTTTAAGATGCTGAGATAGGACCAGTTTGCCAATAAGAACAATTTGCCTTGTCAATGTCAAAAGAAAAAGAAAGCTCCATATTAAATGTTATTAATGTGGCACAATAGAGCTTTGTCTGTCATGCATTTCATTTGTATCTCTCATGCGTTTGTGCAGCTTTGTGCAGTGTTTCTGTATGCTCAGACCTGCTTGGCGTGTGCTTCTCAAGTGCACAAATGCACACATGAAACATGATGAGCTGTGATACGTGTCTTTGTTATTTCAGGATTATTTAAGAACTTTGACTTTTCTTCACAAGTGGGCATTACACATGAACCCAAGTGTACAGCAACATAAAAAGAATGTCATTGTCATATAATCATAGAAAAGCTATGCACCTAGGTGGTCTATGGCATTGGGATGTGAACCCTGAGAGCTCACTGGAAATATTCTCCAAATGGTACAAATGAAAAAGGAACACAATCTCCAATCTTAAGTGCTACTATTCCAGCACGTGTTGCCTCAAGTGCTCTTAATCAAGACAGAACTCTGAATTGTCCTAGTACTATGGTATATCCTGGAATTGGGTAAGTCCCTCATCCTCCCCAGACTTGTTCTCTCTCTCTGTCTCTCTCTTGCATGCACACACACACAGTCATGGTAACATAAGGTGATATGTTGTATGTACTCATAATCCACCCACTCATAACAAAAGGCAAATTATATGTATTGTATAGCAGTCAATTAGAGTAGCTTTTGTGAAGATAAAAATGTCAGTAAACCGCTTACTTCTGATTTCCATGATTGTTCTCTCTCACGTGATGTGACTGAAATGTTCTAGAGATCGCTGAGTCCATTCATACAAGATTCCCAACTCATCGTGCCCACACTGATCTCCAAGAAATGAAGCACACTTGCTCCTCTTGTTGTCTACTGTATCTGCCCCGTGCACGGAGGTGCACGGACACATATCACACGGCCCATCTTCATGGGCATTTAAGAGAATAAGGGTAAAGGCAAAACAAGCTCAACAGAGAGGAAGCATCGTTTAAATCCCGAAGAAGGATGCAGGCGAGCTGAGTGCCACCGTTATAGGCTGTTTATGCCAGGAGTGTACAGATACATTGATTTTTGTCAGTACTGGGTTTGTATTAAATCTTACAGGTTCCGATGAGGATTCCCATTAAAATGTCTTTGCTAATGATTGTGATTTTATTTATTTGAAGGTATTTTTTATCATTGTGTTATTTAAAGGGGTCCAGTGAAGCTTTTGTCCACTGTTTTTGTTGTGTCTCATGCTTTACCCGCACATGAATGAAGAAGGATGTTCATGGCAGACACATATCCATGCACCAACAAAGGAAACGACTGCCAGTATCTGATTGTGCAAAAGCAAAAATTGATGGGTAATCTGCAGATGTTTAATGACAGAGAGCCCCCAGTATATCTACTGTGTTTAAGGGGAAAAAAAAACAGCTAAAATACATTTATGCAACTAAAACAATACAATTTAGCAAGAGATTAAGACCTAAATTGCTAACTGCTAATGCTAGCTCTATCAGTTTACATTTTAGTGTTTTATTTTCCTAAAAAAGTCAATAAGAGAAAGTAAATGGAGGATGATATGCACAAAACATCCGCAGCTGGATATTGTGATCATATGCTCTTTCATGAAGTCACAAAGAAACATCTACATGATGGCCGATTAACGTTTCAGTCTCATTCGAAGAACTGTAAGTCAGTCCACTGTTTAACATGGCGGCCAAGTAACACCAGCTTGCAACTTCCAGATAAGTGCACATCAAAGCTGCTCCAGGATGCTTCGGAGAATGGCGTGAGCTTACGTGTATGTTTGTGTATTTATGTGAGATAATGACAATCCTTTGATGCCGGAGAGTGATTTGATTCAAGCTTTCTGGTGCTTTATTTCCCTTTTGGCCTCCTGTAAAGAACTTTGATGAGGACCCAGAAGAGACGACCCTTATTGCCTGCACTTACTGTGTCAGTAATAGAATTGTTTTGGAGATCCCCCCCCCCCCCCATCTCATCTTCTCTTCCAGTCTCATCACATGCAGGCAGTCTTTCATCTATTTTTGCCATCTTCTTCCGTAGCATGCCACTGCTGCGATCACCAACCTGCCGTGCCACCACCTCTCGCTTTTGGAGGAAGTGCTCTATCTACACAAGTCGTCTGCATGACGCGCGATGTTCACTCTCACTGACATACACAGGAGAAGATGACGAGTGCTGAGTTTATACAACACATTCATAGCACGCAATAGCATATGATTCAAAGGTACTTGTGAGTGAAGTGACTCAAGAGGACAGACAACAGTTCTTCTCTTTGTCAGGGGAGGTTTAGCAGCAGAAGGCCTGTTGTCAAATTGACATTAATTAAATTATTCTGATGACTTGTGTTGTGTACAACACAGTAAAAAATGTTTCGGGGTATCCCCAGGTCTGGTCCACTAATACTGGCTTTAATTGTCCTATACGTGAATGGGAATCTACTTGTCTCTTTGAAAACAAAGTTTGATTTAACTTCACATCTTACGAGTCACGTCAACTTTTTTTCTTTTACGTCTAGTCAAACCTGTTCTACAATGACACCCTCTGTCTTCAGCCCCTTGAACAGGATGAGGAAAAACTCTCCCAAAAAGGCCTTTAACAGGAAAATAATGGAAGAAACCCGAGGAAGAGGGGATCCCTCCTTCAGGATGGACTGGCTGATGTCACATACACAGCGCAGAATTTGTCGCAGAAACAAAGTCCACATAACAAAAAATAATACAAGACAAACTGAAACCACATTAACTGAAACACCCACATGTATACTGTATACACACATACACACATGCACATTGTGATCTGTCACATAAACCAGTGCCCCAACTTTAATTATTCTCAAAATTAAGAAACTGTTAAAAGCTGTATATCATTTTTCAGGCCCCAGTGCACAGCTTCAAGTAATTACAGGGAATTAAGGTTTAAGTGGTGCAAGATCAAAGGAGGGCATTCTTCTGTAATCCTGGGGTGTTGCAAATCGTTTGTAATCTGGTTGCTGTGCTCCACCACTGTTTGACATGTATTTACTGTATAGAAAGGAACGGTGCCATCAATTATGGGCCTGCTAGTGCTGTTGTTTACTTTTGCCAAACCCTGAGTGCCGGGGCCCGCTTTGTGAGGTATAGATCTGCCCTCTCCCCTGTTTGCTCTCCACAGTCGAAGGTGTGCTCCCTTGCTTGCGCTTGGCTTTGGGTTGGGGGTTGTCTGGCTGCTTCCTGATATGAGATGTAGGCTGAGAGAGTAAAGGGGATAGAGTTTTGGCGGCTCTCTGGTTTTGTATGGGTAGAGATGTGGAAACGGACATGTCCCTGACTATCAAGGGGATGCTGTGCTTGCACAGCTGGTTGCATGATTTGCAGTTTAACCTGTAAGTTCGATGAGACTGTTATTACTGACACATCTTGTTTTGGTTAAAATTTTATTACAGATGAAATGATGATTATATCTTTTATATTTATTTATTTTATATTATATGATATTATACTATATTATCAGAATTTGCTCTATTAACGCAGCCCCCACATGTGCACATTCACTGATATGTTAAGTATCTATGTATTTACAACTTGTCATTTCTATTAATTGTGAACATATGATCATTATGTTAACAGAACGTTAACTGACAATCAGTTTGCAACATATTTATTTTGTTTTCCTCTTTTGTTCATTGTCTTCCTATAGAAAGTGTATCATTGGCTGAGACTGGCAACAACACACCAACAACAAGAAGTGCATTAAATATATACAATAGTCCTCAGTAAAAATCTCCAAGTAAGATGTTTTACATGTACAATACAGCACCTAGTGCTTTGTAGTTTCACGGTGTAACTGAGATCTACATCAGGTGGAAAGCTGAACTGGTGATTAAAATTGTTGTGTTACGGAAGTCACAATCAGCGGTTAGTATCTTGTTGAAGTGTCTTTGAGCTCCTGGGGGATGTGGATCTTTGCCACATATCATCTCCATCTCTTATCTGTCTCTATGAGCAGAAATTCCATAAAAAATTATCTTAAAAGATGCATTTGTATCTGTTTGCTGAAATGCAATCATATAATCACAACATCCTGCATTCGGACGTTGTCTCTGATCCTTGCTGCGTGTCATCTGTGTCTCTTTAAATGATCAAATAACCTCTTTCCTTTATTTGATATAAAACTTTGTTTGTCACAAGAAGACACGGAGATCAAAAGAAACCAAACCTTAGACCGAGCCTCCAACCTGGAGTCAGACTGTGTGTGTCTATTGTCTGGTCATATTCCTCTGCGGCAAGGCTTGGCCACAGCTGGTAAATGTAAAGGTTTGGTGTGAACAACCAGTCCAGTGCACACATACCTCAGCTAATGGAGAATTTGTGAGCAAGAGCCTTTAATTTCCCGATAGGTGGGTGGATCAAAGATATGATATGATTAAAGGAGAAATAGTAAAGTAAGTGGACCAGAGATTCTTGCAGAGGCTCATATTACGTGTTTGTTGAATTGTCTTTTGTCACTATCTGAGACTGGCAAAAACCATTTTGATGCCATGTGTAAAACATGAGTTTATTCTTTCCCACGTATGTGCTTTTTTAAAAAAATTATTGATTTCTATATTTTATATCAATTTGATCTTCTGTTTGTTACTAGAGCTAATATGACACCAGGTCACCTTCCCTAATGCTTTGTGTATGGATTCTCAGTGGATTGACAGCATCATTACTTAACTCTAAATTCAAACCACCTGCGACCAATACGGCCAGTTGTGTTGTGTAAGTGAAACTGATAACTGAACCTGAAAATTAAAAAGCAATGTATGTATGAAAAGATGTTTTGCATAACAGTGCAGGTGAGGTGTTGTGCTCAACATAGTTGCTCAAAGTAGCAACGGCGTGAGGAAACAGCATAAATCCAGCATTTAAAAAAGCACAACTGAGCCATCCATCCATCCATTATCAACCGCTTATCCGAGGTCGGTTCGCAGGGGCAGCAGCCTAAGTAGGGAAGCCCAGACCTCCCTCTCCCCGGCCACCTCCTCCAGCTCCACTGGGGGGACCCCA
>JAUYWH010000002.1:19620716-19637978 GCA_034779795.1 Ctenopoma multispine
CCGTGACCAGCACAGAAGTCCAACAACTGAACACCACTCGGGTTCAGATCGGGGAGGCCATTCCTCCCAATCACGCCTCTCCAGGTTTCACTGTCATTGCCGATGTGAGCGTTGAAGTCTCCCAGCAGGATAACGGAGTCCCCAGGGGCAGCGCCTCGCAGCACATCCTCCAGGGACCCCAAGAAGGCTGGGTACTCCGAGCTGCTGTTAGGCGCGTATGCGCAAACAACGGTCAGAGTCTTCCCTCCAACCCGAAGGCACAGGGAAGCAACCCTCTCGTCCAACTGGGAGAACCCCAATGTACAGGCACTGAGCCTGGGGGCCAACAACATGGCCACCCCTGCCTGGCGCCTCTCACCCACAGCAACTCCAGAGTGGAACAAAGTCCGGCCTCTCTCGAGAGGAGTGGTTCCAGAACCCAAACTATGTGTAGAGGTGAGCCCGACTATATCTAGTCAGTACCTCTCAACCTCTCGCAAAAGTTCAGGCTCCTTCCCCGTCAGAAAGGTGACATTCCATGTCCCAAGAGCCAGTTTTGGCAACCGAGGATCGGAACGCCAGGGCCCCCGTCCTCGGCCCACAAGAGGGCGGAACCACATCTCTCCTTCGGGCTGAGCCCGGCTGGACCCCGTGGTTGATGGTCCAGCCACCAGGCGCTTCCCGGCGAACCCCTACCCCGGGCTTGGCTCCAGGTGGGGCCCCCGGGTACCCTTTCCCGGGCAAGGGAAACGCTGCTTCTTGTTTTTTCTCCATAAGGTTCTTTTGGATCAAGTCACAACTGAGCCATGTTTGGTTATTTAATGATTCCAAAATGACCAACTAGGATATAAATAAGTTAATTAAACCTTGCTGTCAGAGAGAGAGGGGGTGACCGTTTGCGTCGTACCACTGGCAAATTTTTTCAGTCTTTTATACATTAACTAAATTTGCTTTTGCCTGAGATGGCGAGGTAGAGACGGGATGAAGATGGACAAAATGGCCTACAAGAAACAACAATTTACATGATGATATTATCTTATTCAATGCTGCGTTGGGCTTTTTGCTTTCACTTGTAGCTTGTTTTCAGTGAATAATTACAGAAGAAAGGGAATTATAATTTTCAAATAGTCTCCATTTGTTAAATAGTGACTACTGAAATGTCCAGCTGTCACGTCTGGATCTGCTGATTTAAAATGGCATCTCATGATCCCAGTGTCTAATGGGCCTCATGCAATTCATGTTGTAGAAAGAGTTACCTCATTTACATTTTTGATAATTTCACAGATATTGGAAACATAGTTCACGTTCCTCTCTGATTTCTAGCTTGGGGTAACAGGTGGTCAGAAGACTATATAAACATGAAGAATGAAAGTACATTAATTCATGCTTAATTAACCAAACCTAAACCACATTCCTGTTTAATCAGAGGTCCTTAATCAGTACTCCCGCTGCAAGAACCCTGATAAGACAATGTCCACTGATAATTTAGTAAATCTCCTTGACTGGGCACTGACTCATCTGTAGGTGGTCTAATCATCTCCGCTCCTCAGCTACACTCATCCTCACACATCCATCATAGTGACTTCACTTGACTCTGTAACACACACACACACACACACACACACACACACACACACACACACACACACACACACACCACATATGTGGTGCTGCAGACCCAAGAAGATAAATCTGAAAAGCCTCAGGGCCCGGCCTGCCCGACCATAGAGATGAGGTCATACGATAGAACCTCATTTTCCTTCAAATTGCACCTCTGATCAGCGCAGTGTTTCCTGCAACAATTACACTGACCCCAAGTTCTCATTAGCAAATAGTGTGTAGGAGAAAAAAAGGGACAAAGACCACTTGGTTTTTGAAGAGCAGGATGTTTAGTTCAGAGAGGCTTGCAGTGTTTTTTCTGTCCTTCCACTTTATCTCATCATGTCTTGAGGCTTCTTCTCAACATCACCTTTTGATTAGCGAATCCTGGGTTCTGCATCATGTGCCGGAAGATCAGAGAGCTCACGATAACGTTGAGGTCGGAGTGCCACATCCCTCACTAGAAGCCAGTTTCGGTTTTTAACAAATTACTGATTCCAAAAGCGCATTCTGCTGTTTAAAACAACACTCAACATTAGGAACTGATTTGCAGACATGAAAAGATTTTTAAAGTAGTGCAATTAAGTGGTTTGCTATTTTGGGTCTTTATTTGTAAGGGTTGAATCACCTACAGCACTTTTTTTCTTTCTTAGTTTATTTCCTACAACATGAGGTACTTGATGAAATGTGAGCCCACTTTGCAATGAAACCACAACTCTGAAAACTGCTAAAAAAGTTTTTCATCTAATTAGGAGGCTCATTTTTCTCCTTACTAGGGTGCACTCACCCACACACCCACACACACACACACCAGCCGGCTTTTAAAAGACAGTATGCAGCTGCTCTGTTTGAGGTCAGACAGTGGATAACTGCAGTGCCAGGTATTTATTGTTTTGTAGCATTTGCAGCATGGGTCTATGATGGTTGACATTAAAATATACCAGCACCTGATTTGCCATCTAAATTCATCCAGATGTTCATGGCACCCAAAGGGCTAATTCTACTCGACTACTCTAAATCATGACATTGACATTCTTGGATATGGACTGGCATTTGGTTTAGACGTGAATTGTGCCCAGAGGATTGATGTCACCAACATTTCCTGAATACATTTATCTTTAAGACTTCGGTGATCAAGTGAAACAGACAACTATTGGATGGACAGCCAAAAAATTATCTACACTTCTGTATGTCCCTCAAGGACAATTAGCAATACCTTTGGTCATTTCTTGACTTTTCAGTGTTGAATAGTTTGGTTTATGTCAAAATACCTGCAAAACGAATGATGACATGTTTAGAGCTGATCAGTAAGCGTTAGCGTTCTTGTACAGATGTACTTTTAATGACACTAACCAAAACACCAATGCTGCGTACAAACGATACTGATACTTTAATCTATGTACGTGTATTATTACTCTTAAATAATCACCCTGTACTTTTTATGCCTAACAGAATTCATGAGCGTCAATGCGTCTTCTTGCCGACCTCTTGTTTGCCGAAATATATGATTTCAGGGCCGAGTACAAGGTGATTTGTTGAGATGGACAGTTTGGCGATGTAGGAACTTGATTCATCTCTAAAACATGGGGGCCCTCCAAGAAACTATTATAATTCATTTATGTTGCTCCAGGCCAAACAGCTCCCACTTGAGTCAGTATGATCTACGAGTGTCCATGAGCCCCAGACGCACGTAAATGTAGACCAACTAATTGGTGCAGCACCAGTCAGGGGTTTTAAATCAACGGTTATATCACCTGTTGTTTCAAACCAGAGGAGATAGAGAAGAGAAACAGCTTCTCAGATTATCTATATGTCTTTTTTCAGGTTCGAATTTATTTGAATCTGTCCACTGCTTGCTATTTGATCAGCATTTTCCTGGTATAACTAGTGTTACTACATTTAAAGACGCAATATTTTCACTTTTCACCGAAATAATTTTATCATTTCATAAAAACAGAATCAAATTACTCTTTTGGGGGACTTAGCAGAGACATACTGTAACAGGAAAAGAGGTAAAAGCAACATCTAAAGAGAACAGTATCAGTTAAGCCAATGAACAAGGTACAAGCCTGTACACACGGATTAAATATCAATGCATGGTCCAGCCAGCAGCAACTTGTATCCATGGTGGTTATACGTACCTGTAAAGGTGATTAGCCTCAGTCCACAAGGTGGCAATGTGTTACTGAACACTTAATGAACGTGGCATCATGCAGGAAGATCTACTGCTGCAGGTGATTTATTGCACAAAAGAAAAGAAAAGCATTTCAGTTAAGCGTTTTTAATTGCATTCCTGTTTGAGATGAAGGATAATGAAGTATCATAAGTATCCCTGTTCAGCTAGCTCGTTGGGCTGGCAGTTGTTCTGAGTAAACGTTAACCCAGACACGTGTGGTCGACTTTCTTTTGGTGCTTTATGGTATAATATCACTAACGTGTCATGTTTATGTTGTGTTGGGATTTTTCAGGTGACACACTTAAGAACGCAATGTGTGAAATGTGTGGGAAGAGTCTCAACCTGATAACTGCCCAACTCTTCTGTAGTTCTCATTTTTCCACGCTTCTTCTTCTTTTTTTCCATTTTTCTTCATCTGTTGCTTTTCTTCTTCACCACAACAAATTCACGGGACTCTCCAGTTTTAACTCACAGTCCCAAACCTTACATTACAACATCCCACCATCCTGCACTGATAAAACACTTTCGACACTCAAAATGTTTTGCCGGCCTCATTACTGCCTCATTGTTCATGTCTTACAGTGTCATTGTATCAAGACTGTCCTCTGACAAAATCTCACCCAAAAATGTCCAAACCTGTCAAACATTGTATGCTTTCATTTATCTTTATTGTACAAACTTGACACCATACCTCAACTGTCATATCAAAAATGGGTGGGGATGGATTAAATATTTGACCTTTGCTAGAGAAAATATTTACATATTTCTATAGTGATGCTGTGCGGGCTGCCATGCTCATCAATGAAAAATAGAAACTCTCACTCTATGTTTGGATGACATTGAATCTAATGTTCTGGCTGTGCTCTTTGATGTCCGAAGTTCTAGTATTAGCTTGCAGAAATTGCTAATGCAACCCATACCTGAACTATTTGCGGCTGGCAAAACATGTTGGAGAAGCTGTGCATACTGAAATGATCATAAAGAAACGTTAGAAGACAGACACATGGATGTCCTGAACATTTAAACACTCCCTTCGTCAGTTAAGCTGTTACATCAAGGGACCGTACACTAACATTATTTGCATTATTTTGTCATGGTTAGAAAAAAGTGCAGTTTTAGTATAGCTCAGGGCATACGCAACATTATAAGAGCTGGTTTTGAGTCATCACACTCAAAAGTCAGACTTTAAATACTTAGATAATCCAAGCACACTGAGTGCATACATCACTTCTGCAGATAACATTTGCATTGTAGCCACCATAACAGACATTTCAGCGCAGACACATATTTTTGGGTTGCACAAACAATCCGCTCAGTCCATCTTAAACCTTATGAACTTGAGAGCTAACTAGATTTACATCACAGATACAGCTGCAAACACAGGGATGCATAAAATATAAACTGGCCTGAATAATGATAATTGTATTTAAAGCCATAACACAAAGACAGAAAGGAAAGATTCATAAATATCTAACAATATTTCAGTGAACTAAATGTCAGGTTTAAAGATTTGCAAGTTCATAACACCGGCTCTTAAATAGAAGTGATAATTCTGGGATCAATGCAGCAACAAAAGCCCCAATGTTGTCTCTTATCTAAAAAACCCCGAACATACAGCAAATTGTACAGCAACAAAACGTTTCCCTCATTTCTGTGACCTTCTGTATTTTTCATCCTGCCTAAAACTGACCATATTAGCTGAGTTTGGAGAACAGAAGTTCCACCATACTATGCGTACGTTTCATGCAGAAACATATCAAACTCTGAATGTAAGTTATGATCTCCCAGCTATTTGATGGTACTTATAAAGGATTAAAAGTTACACCAAGTATATTCAGTTCATTATATCTGAAGCCCTGAACTATTCTGTTACTCGCTCTGTTTTTGTAAGCACTTCTCAAGGGTGAAACATACCTGGCTTCTACTAAACGTACGCTGGCAAATGTTTGACAGCTCTTAGCAGTTTTTTTTTGTTCCTTCCTGCACTGCTTTTTGACAGTACAAACGGTATCTTAGATGAGCAATACAAATGTCCAAAAGATTTGTTGCGATCAAATGCATATGCCATGTTTCAGTCACTCATCTGTCTGACGTGTAAACTTAGTGGCAAGCTGACACCGCTTTTGTGTTCCTTCAAATTGTTTTTATCCTTTTCTGTTGAACTGACACATCGGTTGACTGGTACGCTGATCAGGTGCCTCGCACATGCTCGTGCTTGCACCCTGATACACGTTGAAGCTGAGTTTCCAGCAAAGACGGCGATGCTGTCACTACAGACACGTAAATAAAAAATGTTGCAAATACTTTGCAAGCAGATATGTGCTGCCTCGCTGGCAGAGTCGTGGGGCTTTTGTGGTTCAGCTAGAGGCAACTGAAACCAATGAGTGTACAGATGAAAGACGAGTAAAATGCTTCTATGCTAAGGTAGAGAAATGCAGGCACGAACACAGACACACAAACAAAGACCTGTGTCTGAGACATCTCAAGGATTCTCAACAATGGAGGGGATTTTGTGAAGGGGAGTATTTTAGGAAATACAATCTAATTCAGTCGAGTTTGATTATGCAATTATCTAGTACATGATTCATACAGCACATAATCTGATTGCATCATGCATTGTTTGAGTTAGAAGTATTACTTTTACAGAGCATGGACTTTACTTGTTTGTATTCACGTGGATTGAGCTCCTGTGACTTGCTGGTGCTCACTCTAACCCCCAAGTTTATTTATGAATTGCAAACAACCAATGTTGGGCAAGTTAGGTTAATTAAAATACATCATTAACCAAACATGTCAGTAATTGGAAAAGTAATTACTACATTTTAGTACTTAGCAGCAAACGTAAACCGAGCTAGCTGGCGGTTAGCTAGTAGCTAAGAAGACAATTAAATGCTACAAGACAAAGGAGAGCTGTTTCTCCAGCTTTGTTGTGACTACAGCTTCCCTGTTGTTCACTGCTACATGGGAAAAAACTGTTGTGTGTTTCAGGGGAAATCATACTCTTGCACCCTGGCAGGCCAAACAAAGGGTAACAGTCTAGCATCTACTACTTTGTCACTCCAGAGAACAAATATTTGCAGGATGCTCGTCAAGATGATATCCCATGCCACCCAAGGACCGTAACAAATGACTCAGTATTTCTGAGCGCCAAGGCCTCAGTGTGCAATGTGGTGTCTGACCTGCGAGATCGCTGCACTCCATGACATCAGACCCAGTATCACGTCATGGTCAACCTCAGCCCCTGGGTGCTAATTAACACCAGGCAGAGGGATCATGGACAAAGCTCAGAGCATTACCATTCATGACTGAACAGCTTAGTTTGTTTATTTGCAGATGTAGCAGAGAGAACAAAACTGATTGTGCAAATTAAAGTGAAGAAAACCCAAGGGGTATATAAATTAACAAATAAAAATGTGGGTAAAGTTAGTTTGGGATGTTTCACTGTCTGCTACATCCCAGCATCCCTGCCACAGTCTTCTCAGCCAATTGCACTGCAGCACCTCACTCCAGGGCCTTTTCTCATGTAACCCAGTGGTCCGTGACGTGTCATCAAGCTTTATGAGAAGGAAAGGCCAAGAACAGAGGCCTAAAAGCATGTACATGAAAGAGACGATGTTTGCTTTGCTCTGCCTTTAAATGGACTCAGCAAAGAGAGACATGGAGAAAAACAGATGTAACTGTTTTGTGGAGTATCTTTCTCTAAACAGTGGGCAACAAGTCCTCCCTGTGCTATTAAACATGAATTAATGTAGATTCCTGGCGTATTTTAAGTCCGTCTGTGACGCCTTGACTCACCGACATGGTGGAATTTCGTAGGGGTGCGAGAGTCCAGCTCGCCAACATTACCACTATTTCCCAACAATCAATCATGTGTTCAGGAGGAGTAAAACAAGGCTGTGTGTGTGTGTGTGTGTGTGTGTGTGTACACTATGTAGGTGGTATTTAACAAGTAAAACAGCTTATCTAATGTCAACAAAGCTGTCAATCATATAAACTGAGTCCACTGCATAAACTACATGCTATTTAAAGCAGGCCTGAGAGGAATGGAGGAAGAGTACATATTTGTACACCCGATGACCAGTTATAAGACCTAGAATAGATTCTCATACCCCCGGGGGAGTTATCTTAAGCTTCTATATATGTCAGGTAGGAGTCATTGAGGTGTGTCAGCAGTTTACCTCGCTGCAGGGGGCACCTACATACAGATTGCAGTGCAATCACGAGTACATCTTATCACAGATAGCTGCGCCACGACGTCAATCTTAGGGAGGCTGACAGGAGGTTGCGTGGGAGATTAATTAAGGGGAGTAAATAATAATATAGTATAAAACTACTGTTTTGTTAAACAATTAATGGTAAAAGAAAATGTTCTAATTGTTCAAATTAATTCCACTCTACTCATGTTATATCACATGTCAAATGTGATACAGGAGTACGTGCACTAACAGCCAAATACACATTCAGGCATTTAAAGATTCAGAAATGGTTGCAGTGCTGGTCTTTATGAGTAGCCGAATCAGACGTTCTGTCTGTCCTGCGTGCTCTCTCGATCTCTCAGCTGTGTCTCTTGTTCTCTCTCACGTTAAAACGTGATTGTACCAAGCTATTGTGCAAATAACAATCAGCAAAACCAAGTTTAAGCACATTATTAGAAAGTCAACAGTAAAGATGTCCCACCACACCGAACTAGTTAACAGGATTGATTAATCAATAACTGTGACTAGTTCACCGTGTTGTGATTCCTGTTATCTCCTGCCACCAGCAACATGCAGCTGTAAAGATTAAAAAGCCTTATTATCAAACCATAAAAGGAAACCACACAGCAGCTGAATCTTTGCAGCATTATGCATCACAATAAACTGCCAGCTCTGCTCCCACTGGCTAACCGAGTCATCTCAGAGACTTCCATCCTACACTTTGATATCGTTACAGCAGTGGATGAAGGACAACAAAGGGTCTTACTTTATAACTTGCTGGCTAATACAATGTGTTCTGTTGTATATTAGAACATTTATATTGTACAAACTTCATAGTGAAAGACGGCTTTATCATCAACATATCTTTTTTTTGGGTGTATAGTATATGTTTTCTCCAGGTGGATTCAGTCAGGCAAACCTTTTGAGGACCCTATTGTTTGAAAAATGACTTGATTACTTGATCTTGATGTAAGTATGTGTTTTAGGGCGGATACAAAATTGAAGCTGGGCAGCGCCCGACTATTTGACAGTGACATTGCACATACGCACCTTTTGACACCACTGATGGCCGGCGCATGTGCTCCTCTTGCTGTCAGATCGCATTCAACCCAAATGAAGGAGGGAGGCAGACGATGTTGTGAAGCAACACAAGAGGGTGTTCACCGCTGTGTTCTGCACACACACACACACACTCAGCTAATCAGGAACTTGCCTGCTTGGAGACACAGAGTCCACTCAATAACAGCATGCAATGATAAGGTCACTAAATTAACTAAAGCTGGAATAAAGAACCTGAAGCCTTTTCTAATCCGTGACCAACGAGATTAGAGGGTTTCCACTACACACATGGTTTGCTAGGGGAATAACTTATGGACCCGGGCAATACTGGACACAGAGAGGAGTCAAAACTTCAAGATCCTTATTCCAAACACGTTCAGTCTAAATGTTATCATTTGTTTTACACATTGGTGAGTTGTATTGTTTGATGGTACTCCATCACACAGTGGACTGACAAACCCCAAAGCAAAAATCCCAAAAATGTGTTTTGTAGTTTGGGGGAAAAAATGCTCATCTATCATTTGTGCAGCAAAAAGAACACAAACTGTGAGATTTAAAAAAAAAAAAAAAAAGGCACCCTTGTCTTTGAAAACATGAGGTGCTGAGAAGAATGACACACAGGCGAAAAGGACGAACCAGGGGGAGGAGAGAATACGCTTTCTCCCACCCTCTCCTTGCTCACTGATCCAGCGCACTGGACACAAAAGCTACTGTTTGCCGGCGTGTCACAGAATCCAACCAGGTGCCTCAATGAAAAAAGTGTTTCCCTTAGAAAACCTGTAAAGCTAAAGATCAAAACCACAGGGAAATGTCTCAATGGAAAGATAAGACAGAAAAGGAAAACATTTACATATTGAAAACAATTAGAACAAAATAATACATAAACATAAATTATTTTATTATCATGAAATCATAATAATTCTCTCATATTTTATTACACTGGTTAGACGTGAACCAGCCACTTTCTTTAATGTCAGTATCAACAGGAACAGACCTGATCAGCTTGAGCGTTGCTGCAGTAGAAACAGTAGAAATCCTCTTAAATATCAAGTAGGAACAAATAAACTATAATTAATTATATGTTCAAATTTCTCCTGATTCAGTATTTAGCTCAAACGAACATACATTTAATGTAATTATGAGACACACATATAAATTCCACCCCAGCTGCACAAGTAGGTGAAATAAAGGTGCTGATCAAAAAAAAAATCCCCTTACACACTTTTGCAACACTTTCCTATTTCCTGGTCTTTGTGCCTGTTGAGAGCCACACACAGCTCATGATGAATCCTCGGTGCTTTATGCTGCTTTTAGAGGAGCATAATTCTTTCAGGTTGGTGTTTTAATCAACCAGTGTTTATCCTGGGGAACACATCCTCACCAGACAAATTTCCCATAGGACCAGTGGATGACATTTATCTTCATCGGAGGGCGATCTCACTGCAGATTTGTGCCTTTTAACGGAGCATTTCAATCTGAGGACAAAGAAGTATTCACAAATAAGAACCAAATTATGAACAAGATAAAACCTGATATGCTTCACAAGGACCACCTCACAGATGATGTTCTTTTCTATCAATAGCATCACACTGCAGCATTCACCTGATCACCCAATGCACCATTTATTACAGCTTTTAATGTATTTGGTTATCAATCCCCACTTTTCTATTTCTTGATTTACAGTACAGAATTCTTGTAGAACCAGATTAGATGTTACATATGATAAAGATTAGGAGCCGTAAAAGTCAGGTAATTCACATAAAAACAAATAAATGGCATTTCAGAGAAGACCATGGGTTTATTTTATTTTTCACCTGTAGCAACTGTCTGTCCTGTATTTTATTTAGTCTTTCATTCCAACTGGACCACATTTAGAGAAAGGTTTATCATACCTGTCGTGCTTTCAGAGCCATTTCCCTCCCTTATGAAGCTTAATCTGCTCAGTCACGTGCTCAGGATGAGACCACACAGCCTCTTGTTCAACAGACAGTTGCAGCCAAGCTACCTGATTGGTCAGTGATACTTTCCAGCCGTGGCGGTAATCCCACAACGCACTGGCTGGATATTATGAAAAATAGAAATGGTTTCAGTACTAACTCATGGTAGTCAGAGAGCTTAAAGGCAATTTGTCTCGCTCTCGTCACTATATCAAACCTCACTGCGTTTCCCCCCCCAAAAAAAGTATGATGCTGTGTAACTGTCCACAAAGTCATGTTTAATAGTTTGCTTTTGGATTTTACAGCTGTAATAAAGAATGTGCACAAACTTCACTGGGACCGTACAAATTTCAAAACTCCTCTGTAATATGCTTTTTCCACTGGACTCTTTTGTTATCCTGTGCACATGCTGCACACTGTGCAGTGTGTTTTTTAAATTATTTTTGGGAAGAGCAAGATCATTATTTTGTAAATTGTTGTGTCTGCAAATACATCACAATATATCACAATCAGCCATCAGATCTGATGATCACCGTTTCGTTTTCGAACACTACATTTAGTAAACAAGCTTGATTAAAATAGAGCATTAGTGTGAGGATGTTTTCTTGATTAACATAGCCATAAAACATATTTAATGAAATAATGTCTGTGAAGATTCTCAGTCACCCAGGTGAAGTTGAGTCATGGCAACTGGACGTCTTTCTTGTAAGGTAGATATAGAAGAAGAACATTTTCTGGTGTAGGTTTTTCGGCAAGTCCAAATGAAAATGTTTTTCTGATCTTACAGATACACTCAGTGGACGTGGATGTAACGGTTATGTCATTCAGCTGACGCTGGATCTAATTTCAAAGGCTTAAATTCACATACCAGTTCAGCAACAGACATCTGAAGACCAGCTTAACAACAGGCCATTAAAGCTGCTCACTGAATCCTGCTTATGAACATATTTTTCTCCACCTTTCATCAAAAAAGCACAGTAACCTTAGAATCTGTGAAGACATTTAGGGTGTAGGTTTACCTGACGGTTTCTGAGTCCACCAGATCAGTTTAAAATATTGCAACGTCACAGGTTTATCGGGTGTTTTCTTAAACAAAGGCGGGTTTGATTCTAAGCACATCTTGGCACTTCAACTCCTAGGCATTACATAAAGTGTGAGACTCGCCTTGGCATTGTCCACCCATAATGATGCTCCATTAGAACATGACTAAGCAATGCTAAAGCCATGACCCCACTTGTACCCCACGTCACCCAGCCACCCCTCTCTGCAACTCATTCTCTCCATTGCAAATCTTCTCCTCCCTCCCTAACAGCTCATCTGGTGTTGGATATAAAACTGTAACATCGCTGTGGAGGAGTGCAATGCAGTGTTCATAATGCTGAGTAGTGGAAGCGGCATCAGTATTTGAGGTAAAGCTGCAATAACAGTAGCGCTGCATCACTTGTAATGATAGCAGCACCCCTAGTGGTGACATTAAAAGTGTAAAAAGTATCGTGGCATTATTGTAAGTAGCAGCAGAAGTGCTGCAGAACCTGCAGTGTATGATGACGATGTGTAACGATGGTTTTGGTAGTAGCAGTGAAGCTGTAACCTGATAGACATGCATGCAGCACTGCTAGACCGGTAATGCTAAGAATGAAGCAACAATACTTGATTTTTTCCTATATGTAAATGTAAAATATTAAGAATTAACAGTATTGTGTTTTGATCGCAACCCAAAAGCTGACTTGCTCTAAAAGTGGGTCAAACTGAGAGCTACTGTGCGATAGTATTGTGGGATAATGTAGGAGTACATCCTCCCTGTCTCCTGCCTGCTAAGACTTGCGGTATTGCAGGTCCAGTTTGTACACTTTGTACCGTAACATAATCCATGATCCTGTGGCTTCAAATCTGCCTAATCCTATTTGTTTTGTGCTTCATGTTCCCTCATACATCGTCTCACATCTTTCCTGTCACTCATTTAATCGCACATCAAAAAGCCGCTCAAATCGATCACAGTGAATTACATCACATCAAAGTGTCATCGCCGTCACCAGCTCTTTGTTGGAAAGACTGATGACGCACTTGTCCTCACTGTTTGCATATTTTTGGTGGAGCCGAGCCAAGTAAAGTAGCAACAGTGATATCACTTAATATTGTTTTCAGGCTCAAATACACTTGTAGCTGCCATTCTGAACATGGCAGTTTCTGGCCAGACAGAGAACAGATAATCAAAGGGGAAACCACAAATACACTGAGCAGTTACCAGCCAGTACAGTACATATCGTGATTAGAAACGCTACTGAAGTCAGTGAAACAAGTTGAAAAGTCTCAGGGATTCTCACGTTTTTAGTGATGTTGTTTTCAGTGTCAAACTGTAGTGATTACTCCATAGACTGCAGAGGATGAAGAACAGTAAACAGTAAATGCCTCAGGGCTGATTACTGGCAGCACATAGAAATTAGCTGTAGCTTTTCAGTAGTTTGTATTTTGTCGCCTTGTAATGCAAGACGGTTTCTCTATGTGAGGAGGTGTCACAATTATTATTAGTAATTATAAGCACTGTCACCTCACAGCTATAAAGGCCACCAGTTGGACAGGTGCCTTTCTGTGTGGAGTTTAAATGTCCTCCCTCTGCCTGTGTGGCTTTACTCTGGCTTCTTTTACAATGATTTAGGGTATAAATAAGAATAAATTCAAATGAATGAAGCAGGTTTACAGTAGGAGCACAGTGGTCACCTTAACTTACCATAGTTTCCTGTAGTTAAGCTGTTACGTTTTAGGCTGAACAGACCAGGGGTCAGTTCTGCTATTTTCAGTGCTACTCTGTTCAGTTAAGATCACGACAGGTTCGGTGTTCTCGTAGCCACGCCCTGAGATACTGAAGATCTGTCTGAGCTCAAATCAATACCTCGGCCCGTCAACCCTCCCACCCACTGCCCCACTAAGTGACAGAATGATCATTGTCTCCCAGCCTCTGCTGCAGCCGAGGATTCTTTGGGGGACTGAATAAACACAGGTGAGTTACTGCTTTGACAGGGAAGAGAAATATTCCTATATTGTATAAACATTACATCACCCACCATATAAGCTGTAACTGGCAATTGTCCACAAGTTATTAGATGAAGGAACCCGATGCTTTGTCTCTGGGGCCTTGATGTGACTTTATAAATAATTCCAATGAAACCTAGAACTACTGAAATCTTACAGTGGGCTTTTAAGGTTTATGTTTTCACCTGCTAATACTGTTAAATCTCTGAGTTTCTGGACCAGCAACCTTTTGGACACTGTATCTCTGAATTACCCTTTTCTACAGTCAAGGAATTGAGCCTCTTGCCAATGGACAGTAACTGATGACAGATATACTGTATATTATTATCATCTACAGGATAAGCTTTAACAGCAGGACATTTCTTTTATTAACTCTTGGCACTTTTAAAACATTCCACCTTTTTATCTCTCCTTAAATCATCCATGAAAGATGGTATTATACCCAGACTTAAACATTTTGAAAGCAACCAAATATCTTCTTTTTTTGGTGCAAGTCAAACAGTATGTACCTTCTTTACTTCATTGGGGCACTCTCCACTGTAAACAAGACATTTATTAGTTTAAGTGGACCTGTGGGAAAAAAAGAAGACACAGCACAAGACCCTATTCAAAACAAAGGGTCACAAATCTGTGCAGTCATTTCTATATTCGCCCTCCCCAGACGAAAGGAGTTGACACAGGCGTAGATCTGACACTGTCAAGTGATAACTGTTATGGTTATGCTTAATAAATGCTTATATTTATGCCAAAGAATATGTGAGAAAGTGTTTTAACATCCCTTCTCATGATAGTAGAAGGACACGGGATTGTTATATAATTTTAATTGTAGGTGAGATATGTGCTGTATAGATTTAGTGCATGAATTCTGTGCATCCATCTGTCTGTCCACATATTTTCAGGACAGAAAATGGCAATTTTAAAACTGTTGATTTATAAAAAGTGAAATTGTTTTAAGGACCTCTCTGCCACATCATTACAGGACTAGCAGGCTAACACTACCTGTCCTCGCTGGAAAGTTCTGCAAAAGCATTGCTTTGCATTTTCTGTGTGAAAAAATTACAGTTGTGCCACAGTATGTTTGAAATTTCAATGAACTAATCCCTGTAAAGTAAGTTTTTGAGTTTTGATAGTATAGCTAGTAATGAATACACAAATGAAGGATATTTTGGGACACAGTCATGGTTTGGTTTTCCCCTAGTGCATTGTGAACTTGCTAACTGTTACGCCCCAACATGTCAATTTGAGTTGCTAGTGCAGCATATTGTCATCCCAGAGAACCTGCAGCCAGAGACTGATTTGACTTCTTCTCTTTATCACTGTGCTTCTGTGGCCATTTTCTCACTACAAATAATGTCAAGTAACTTCTTCCGAATGTAAAATGACTCATCGTTACTGCTGGTCGCAATGTCTGCTGCACAGGATTCCCTTCAGTTTAGTCGATGCACTGTGGAGCACTATGGTTGCTCATCTATAACTGCCGACGGATCAGCAGGAGCTGTTGTCAATTGATCGTAGATAATCAGAGGGTAATCTGTATGCTCATACATCACAGCAGAATGAAAACAGTATCCGAATGTGAACTCCTCCAACTCCTTTGACAGCAGAGAACTCTGTGCAAACAAAAATCCTCTGATGGGCCATCCGTCACTATCTGTGCAACCTATACATGACAAAGCAACAAATTGACTTTGAATTGCTTGTTGCGGGTGAAATCCCAGCTCCAGGGAAGAGTTTTTCTCCTCTCTCAAAGCAATGAATCATAGAAATGTGACAAATGTAGTCTGACATTGCTTTTTGGGGCTGATTAATGAGTGTAGCTATAGTCACGGTGGAAAGTCCCACACAGACAGGTTTGAAGATTTCTCTTTAGCGCTGGAGCAGTGAAGAAAAGCCTCTTCATGTGCGTCCTGGCGTTGAGCACAGGTTGGCTGTGTGACATGTAATCAGGCTGTTCCCCTTACGTGAACCTTAAAATTTACTTTAAACTTTGCTGCGGTTTAACTGTGCCTACAGTAACAACAAAATGTTCAAATCGCCATTTCTATATTGAAACTTCCACTTGTAACAGAGTAGGTTCAGTCACATTTGTCTTGAGTCAACAAGATTACCCAGCACAGACAAAGAATGCACTACTGTCATGGGTCAGGAGTACTTAAAGTAGTAAAGAAACACAAAGCATAGTGATCATAGACTGTAAACAGTCTAGAAGGCAGTGCTTCAGCATGTGAAGTATATTGCACAACAGTGATGACAGACTATTAGAAAAATTACTCTTCAATTTTTAAACACAAGACACATTAACATAGCACAGTTTCATCAGGATGAAACCTGTAGCAAAACACACTGTAAAGTGCCACTTGTTATACAGTGAATTCAGTTTTTTAAAGAATATTTATACAAGCCTTAAGCGGGAAGAAAAGGTAAGTGAACTACTGTACGTCAAAGGTACTGGTTTTCTGCATAAATTGGTCATGAAATGTGATCTGATCAAAGTCGCAAATATCAACAAACATAATAATTTCTAAGCTGATTAAACACATGATGTCATGATCTCAACACACCCATTAAACATACAAAGTGATGGTGGAAAAGGTAAGTGAAGCAGTGTTTTAATAACTGGTTGAACCACCTTCGGCAACAATAACCTCAAGCAAGCAGCAAGCTCTTCCTGTAGCTGTGGATCAGACGTGCACAACATCCAGGAGGAACTTTAGACCATCCTTCAGATCTCTCTTTAGCATCATTGTCCTGCCGCATTACCTGACTGCTACTGAGCCTCAGCTTACTGACAGCCACAATGACACTCTCTTACTTACTTACTCACACTATGCTGTAGGATATCTTGATAAAGTTGAGTTTTACCCTCCACGATGGCAAGTGGCGCAGGTCCAGAGGCAGCTAAGCAGCCCCAAATCATGACGCTCCCTCCACCATACCTCACTGCTGGGATGATGTATTGATGTTGGTATGTGGTTCTTTTTTTTTTTTTAAACCACATGTTGTGCTGAGTGTTATCTTCCAAAAAAACATTGCGCCGCACCTGAAGTTCTCCAAAGAGCTCAGGGCTACAGTGTTTTGTGGACTGACTAGGCCTGTTCTGTTCGCCACAGTTTACCAGTGGCTGACACTGGCCATGGTCAAACATGTAAATGTAATGTAGTGGCAAGCTGTGTTGCTCGACCTCCCTCTCTCTATTAAAGGCACAAAAACAAAATTATATTACTGGGATTTGTAACTGGAATGTAACTGTTGGGTTTTCTACAAATATTCTGTATACATATATATA
>JAUYWH010000002.1:19638078-19681707 GCA_034779795.1 Ctenopoma multispine
TATATTCAGTGTAAGGTAAGTGTAAGTGTACATATGAATAAAGTTGAACTGAAAAGTTTAATTGAATTACAGTATTTAAGTAATCACCTTCCTACAGTGCAATACCAATGAATGTGTTACTGCCCAACAGCAGCAGTACTGCCACTTGCAGTTGCAGTAGTGGAGATGTAGTATTAGGATAACAGAGTGATGAGGACTGTTACACTGGAAGTTGCGGTGATGAAGCCTTCTGGGAACAGGGAAAGTTAGGGTCCCTGTGTTGTTTCACAGCTTCACCACACACAGAGAGACACAGTTTTTTTTATGCTTGGTGGATATTTTACAGTTGAGGAATTACAGCAGTTAAATATGAAATCATCATCTTCAGCTATGGTATTTCTGATGTCAGTGCCTGAGATAGTAACCATGACTTCATACAAAGCTGTTTGGAAACAACCTTTTCATATTCACTAAACTCTCACCGGTTTATTTTATTTGTCACCTGTAGCAACATGTTCGTCTGTGTTTTATTTAGACGTGCATTCCAACTGGACTACATTAAGAGAAAGGTTTATCATAGCTGTCATACTTTCAGAGCCATTTTCCTCCCTTATGAAGCCTAATATGCTCAGTCAGACCACACGGCTTATTATACAACATCCAAGTAAAATGATTGATCAGTGATGCGTTCCAGCCACGCCGGTGATTCTCAAAGTGCACTGGTTAGCTGTGCTTTATGAAGAATATAGGCTAACCAGTTGCTGTGGTGACCAATGGCAAGGAGATGAAAAGAGAAAGCGTACTTGGTGCAGTTTTTAATGGATTAATAACATCACATAATAACTGATATGCCAGCATTATCCATCCTTATATTTGACTCATGTAAAATATATTTGAACACTTCCAATGCTCGTAGTTTGCCAGGAATGCTGATCTGTGAGGACGAAATATCTTCTGAAGCATCGTTTTGTGAAACTAAGATGTATTATGACCAACGTTACGTCATCTTTCACTGAAAACAGTGCATCTCCAAGTTTGGTAACTGACTTAGACTCATAAAATCCTTATAAAACCTGGATGATAATTCAAACGTACGGCATCTGAATAAATGTTTAAACCAGGCATGTTTAAAAGCAATGACAGAAAATGTTAAACGTCAAGATCCTAAATATTAGTTACTATAAATAACAGCAAACACAGTGGAAATCACTGATTCTGTTTTTCAGTAACATCAGCTCATGGAGAAAAAAAAAGGTGCAGTTAAGACAAGGCAATGTTACTGTCATAGTTTACTGGGACACTTGAACAGAACAAAGCCATATGGTATGGTAGTATAATAGTATACTAGTGATGGTGAAATAGATTTACAGTCTTTCTGCAACAATCAGAGCTGCCATGTTTGAGCACAGCAACGTGGGTGGTGTAAAGACGGCATTTTTGACTTCAGGTCTACACAAAGGAGGAATGACACTTTCACAACAAAAAAAAAATCCCTGCAACATTTATTGAGTGAAAACCTGCCTGTTAAAATGCTGTAATAATTGCATAACTGCTGGCTGTCAATAAGAAAATAAACATTCTTTTCATTGTTTTTTTTTGTGGTTTTGTCCTGCAGCTGCAAAATGGCTTTAATATACCTCGTCCCATTACAACACACCGTGTGATTTCAGCGTTGTTCGGGAATTTCCCTGAAGAAGCTTAATATTGCAGAATATTATTAAGCCACAAGACTGCATGTAGACTTTGGTTTTGGAATGGGTAGAGACAATTTTTCAGATGATTCAGCTGCTACAATAATAAACACTGACATTCCTTCCTTTATCTTGATATCTAGAGTTACACATACACTGCCAAAATGAGCAAGGTATTTTCTTTTTCAATATGTGATATATGTCATTACAGTGAGTATATCTGTTATATACCGTGTCAGGACACCGTGTCCTTGACCCTCGCTCTTTTTGTTACGTGTAAATGTTGCTAATAAAGCACGACGCTGTTGAGATTTTGCTTACATGTTCATGCATTCTTTTCTGAACCTTATCAGTAAACATGATATTCCAAATGCTCACGCTGAACTTTTCTGCAAAACATTCACTGCTAACATTTTCAACTTTGCTTTTGGCAACTAAAGCACAGTAAAAGTATAATTAAGGTACAGTAACCAAAACAATGTTTTAACTAAGTTTAACCAGGTCCATCTGCTGTAATTATGGGCTTTTAGTGATGTATTCCAGCTTTGATGAGCAGCCTCTGGCCGTGCTGTGTGCACATTCTCTCACTAATGAGGACTAACACAGGTGATTGAAATTAATCTTGTTTAACTTAGTCCAGGACACCGTAGTTAAGACATCACTACTCAAAACCTGAAGTAGGTTTTAGGAAGGATTAAATGTCAGAGAGTAAATCCTAAACCTGGTTTAATTTATATCATTTCTGGGAAACAGGTCCAACTGGTTTTAGGAAACCTAGTTCTTGTCTGTGTCGTATTTACTGAAGAAGCTAACACAGCTAAAACGAGACTGAATATTGGACGTTACTGCTAATGTTGAACAATGTCTGCTGGACGTGTAAATACATAAGCAGCTCGGTGATGGCTTTGGTAAATGGGTAATAAGCTTCGATATGAGTGACCGCTTCTGCGTCATAATTATTCAAAGAAGACGGGGTTTTGGACTTTGAAGTGGTTGTCATCATTTTTGTTGTTAAACCTGTGTATAAAACTACATTTTCACATTTCAAGTGTTGATGAATAACTCGTCTAGTGGATGTCACTTTATTCTCTATTCAAGCTCTCCCAGTGTTCGCCCAGTCGTAGCAGAGTGCTATTGCCAGTTTGTGTTTCTGTGATCGGTGGTGTTGATACGTTTCATTAAGAGGTAACTCTAGCTGCTCATATCTCTGTTTCATCCTCACAGCTAGAAAACAAAGGCGGCAGGGTCCTTTGTGGGGTACACTTAGGACTGGTTCAGTTTACTGTAAACACACTGGCAGGGGCATTGCAGAGGTCACATATGAGTGTTTGTGTGTGGAGGCTTTTGTCACGGTGCTTTCCTAGAGTTAGTTTGCAGTGGGTGATGGAAAGAGGAGAAAGGCTTTTGTGTTATGCTTCTTGCTTAAATCCAACAGGTAGATGTAGAAGAGAAAGACATTCTTCACCAAATACTCTTTGTTAGATCATGATATAAGTTAAACACGTACGAAACTCATTTACTTACAGTTTTTTATCATTTTAAACAATTAAAGATAGGGACATAAATATATATACTGACTGTAAAGGGATTAAACACATAAAGATAAAATAAACATTTATAAAAGACATACATGCCTGGAAAATACATTGGAACCACATCAGACTGTTAATATATACTGTAGTAGTAGTAGTAGTAGTACAAAAGGTATAAGGACAAAAACTGTGGTTGGCTCTTGCAGTGACCCAAGGCATATCCAGAAAACGCAGGTTAATTGTTGGCTGGTCAGTTAGCAGGTGATCACCTTAGAGAAGATTTATTTGGTCACCTTGACCCTTCGCCGCTCGACAAACACAGTGAGGTACAGCCTCTGATGAGGTTCTTTGTGTGTGTTTGTGTGGGTATGTGTGTGTCCACGCATGCACATTTGTACCTTTTCCGACACAGAGGTCAACCAGTCAACTAGGTGCTGAGGGAACAATTTCTTCACAGGCTTTGATTTGCCTGTGAGTAAGTTGGCAAGTATGCTTTCAAAGTCCAGTAGTCTGCGGTCCAAGCAGACCACCACAAAGGAGCTAATCCCCCGCTATCACAGCCAGCGCAAACACATTAGCCACACAACATCAACACTGCACTCAAGAGCCCCATTGACAAATCCTCCCTTCTTTCTCAATGAAATTCAGTGTGGGAGCCACAGTGTTCTTTTCCCAGCAAATCAAGGAGCTCAGACGGTGAAATTTAAGATGCTGTGAAGAAGTGTGTGTTTATCATGAATCTGTGTTTCTGACACGTTAAACACACAAGTTTAGATTTTTGCTGGTTTTTGAAGGCCCCCTCTTGTTGTGTGTTGTTGCATTTTCTGTCTGTCTGCTACACCTGCTGCTTTCACAGTTGCAGGTTTCCTGACCTTCAGGCTAGATTTAGTTTCAAGACACAAAGGCCATCAAGATGACTGACAAGGGGCATGAACCTCACCAAGATTACAACCAACTTCCCTAAAGCCAAAAGACCTGTACTGTAGCGCTGAAGGTACTACTTAACATACTGTTACTACTAACTATTAAACTATTAGAGATTTCAGCCATAGACAGATTCTGAGACAATGACGTAAAATGAACCTCTTCCCAGCTACCAGAGCATTTTTTCTCATTTGTTAAAACAACTGCACCTGAGCTTTGTGATTTTGTTCAAATGACAAGAGAATAAAAGCTGTTTCGTGACAGATCTGCAGTAACCACGCATTTCAGTGACAATCAAATTGAAAACTCCATCAACTATATAACATATTACAAAATAAGAGGAAATCAGCTCTATGTGTGGAATATTTTCTTTAAGCAGAACAAAGAATTTTGCTGACGAACATTAAAGTGCTGTACATTTAAAGTATGGATACTGTAGCCTGCCTATGTTCTGTGCAAGAAAAAAAAATCCAATCGTTATCTTTATTAAAAGACCAGGACCAAGCTCTTTGAAATGAGAAATACTGATAAAAGGGACTAGTTTTTGAATCCCCTGAGGTTTTTGTTCCCTAATGCATCAAGTAATTCAATTAATGTTCGAAATAATCTTGCTTCCACATTTGCCTATGTGGAGGCCACAGAGAGAGAACAGAGAACCTGTCAGAAGCACTCTCTGTAACTACACCCTTGTGTCTTGCCAGCAGAGAATCATCATTGTAGTCTGAGCCACGGCTCACTCTGACTACATTGGCCCCTTTTCCTTGTCTGACAGTAAACTTTAGTAGATATTTCCCTCTAGAAGCAAAGCAAGCACCACCGCTACACGACGATCTGCCTCTCCGTGTGATTCTGTTGGCACCACACCTCGTAATCAGGCCACTGAGAAGTAGAACGCCGACGTGGTGGTGTGAACGCAGAATTAGTGTCGAGCTCTTGAGAGGATGTCATCAGAGGCACAATAGGGAGCCGGCAGTGGGCCCTTGGGCGCCGTGGGGGTTGCAGGCTCCTAAGTGAGAACCTCGTGGACTCCCAGCTGTTCTATGCAACATGCTGAACAGTAGGGGGTCGCCTTGTGTTTGTTTAAAACTAACAGGAGTCCCATTAAAGCCCTGACTCCCCTCATTTAGGACTGCCATGGGGACACAAAGGACAGCCATGGGAAGCGGCACGTTGCAAGGGATACCAATTATTGAGGCGAGGACACAGGCCAGCTTGTTCCTGCTCAGGGACATGTCAACTTGTTGGACGACCCCCTCCTTCAAACCCATTGACCAGAGCACACGGAGAGGCATCTTAATTGGTGTTGGGCAAACAGATTTTGTCACAAAGTTGCAAAGGAAGCTAAGTAGCTGAATGTTCACATTGTTCAACCCCTGACCTGAGCTTCAGGGGCCATTCCGAGACATCATTATGCTCCATTACTTTGAGTAATCGTCTCAGACTCGTCCTATAGGAATCCAGGACAGCAATTAAAAGCAATATTCTGGCAATAACGGCAGCGTAAATAAAACGTGAGCCCTTTTCTCTTTGTACACTGATATGATAGTGGCGAGGGGTAAAATTTGGCACAGAAAGTAACTGAAAGTGTCTCTAAGCTTCACAGAGTTGAGATTTTTGACAATATGGGAGTCATCTTGTTTTTATTTTTTGCTCCAGACTGTCCTCCTCTTCTCTTCAGCTCCGTCCTCTCACTGGACCCTCATACCCCCCCGCCCCCCCACCAACACACACACACACACACTTCCCTCCCTCTGTGCTTCTTTCATTCTGTTTTTAAAAGGGATTCTGTTGGAGGGAATCACTTGACATCATTAGTTTTGGAGTGTGGCCACCATGGCAGGGTTGCTTGTCTTGGCTCATGAAAACATTTGTCAGATTAGCAGCAGAGGACTCGTATCTCAGCCTCAGGTGAAAGGTCTGCGCATGAGTGATGGTTTTTGTTTGTGCTTTCTTTCATTCTGTTCTTTTACCTCCCTCCTGCCACTAGAACCAGATTAGATATTATTCCTACTCTTTCTGGCATTGATTGAACTGGAGTTTTTACCATCATGTTGAAGGCAGATGACTGCTTACTGTTTTCTAGCTGTGTGGTTTGTGGTGCTTTAAGTGACTATATTAACAGATGAGGTCCTTGCCAGCGGCCCTTGTTTTATTCAAGCACTCACTGAGTACATCACATTACGTAACTCTGGATAAAAGTGAAACAACAGTGACGAGGGTTCTTTTAACAAATGTTTTAAACAGACATAGAAATTTAATAACCATGACCTACAGTATTGTTCAGCTATTACTGGTTCAATCCATTTTCATTTCATATCTGTGCTGGTAAAACAAACAAGCACAGGTGGGAAGAAAAGAGGATGATAAAAAATGACATGAAGGGAATATTAACATTTATTTTAACCAATATAGAGCTCCAGACAGGTGGAGCAACAGATTTCAGTAGTTCAGCACTCAGGACTGCTCAGGTTTCAGGTACGTTTCCGCTTCATGAACCATAAAGTGATCTTCTGACGATAAACCAAACTTTTTGCCGCTTACTGCTTTGTTTTACATAACAAACTGCAGATCAGGCTCGTGTGCAGACTAAAACAAGCCGTCATAAGTCTTTTCTAATAATATCTTACTATGAAAAGCCACTAAAAGGATAAATTGTGAAATGCATCAATTCCTTTGTCGTCTCAATTGTAGCATCCACTCCTGAAAATCATGTGTCTCGATATTACCATTACTGGAAAAAGGCGTCACTATTTAAAAATTTGGCCTTGATAGAATCAAGCAGCTTCTGCTTATTGGTGGGAAAGTGCTGATTAATTCTGTCATAGCCCTGTGAGAAAGTACGCCCAGCGCAAAGCACTAATTATGGGCCCTGCCTGGCCGAGAGAAAAGGGGGCAAAACTCTCAACAAAGGCTCATCTCATATCTCAAGACAATGAGGAGCCAAAAGAATAGGAGAAAGGAGAAGTTAATGAGCTGCGTCACCTGGCATCTGTTGATGCTGGGACAAGGCCTGACTGGGGTGTGTGTCTGTGTTTCTGTGTACATGTGTGAGAGAGTTTAAAAAAGGTTGTATGTTGTTATGTCTACATGCGGTTTCATCACTGCCTCCTCACAGCTAGAAGGCCCCTCATTTTAATCCAGGCTCGTCAGCGTGTTCATCCCAGTTTTCTCCTGCAGTCCAGAGACACGCAGTTAGGTTCATTAGTTTGTTTTTTCCTTTCTGACATTTCAACATAAATGGAGAAGTTATAAATTTGTAAAAGTAAATGGCAGAGCTGCTGTATTGAATTGCATTAAATTACAAAGCTGTACTTAAAGCCGGGAACGGTGGCGCAGTAGGTTAGGGCAGTTGGTAGTTAAGTGTCTAAGACCTCCAGGGTTGGTGGTTCGCGTAAATGGGCAAGGCTGCGTCAAGAAATGGCATTCAGTGTAAAACCATTGCCAAATCAAACATGCAGAGGTAGATGCTGCGATGTGACCCTATCAACCTGTAGCTGGGGAAGTAGTTTAGACCACCAATCAGTGATAAGACTAAAAGCTTGTCTACAAATGCAAAGGTTTTTCTTTCACAGTGCATGTTACTTTTTGGTTGTGAGAGGTTTTTATCTTCCATCAGTTGCGATGTTTGTAGAATTTCAGATTTCCACAAATCTCTCATTGGCGCGTGGACATTTCCTTGTGAAGCCAAACCCCAAAATGTTATAAATGCATTAAATATTTCACTTCCATAAAACTGAGAGAATAGTTTTTACTCCATGCTATGGGTTCCTCCCTGTTGTGTCTTACATTTCTGGCCAGTTTGTAATGAAAAATAGTTTTTGAAATCATTAGACTGAACTGAGATCATTTTGATATCATCAGGGTAAAATCTCAGGAGGAAAATTACTTTGCTGAGAACCAAATTATTACTTTTGCAGGCTGTGAAGTCAGTTTTGTGACAAATGAACGGACCTCCATGTGTAAAATTGAAGGCACAATTTTGTACCACACTGTTAAATTTTGACCTCAATCATGTTTTCCAATGCTGTGATTAACAGACAAATAAAAAATTAATTTAATGCCAGTCAAACATAAGAGTGAATAAACTTTTTAAATATAAAATAAATGACACATAACTACTTGATCCAAATGAGTTAAAAAAAATTACAATTTAAAGTAGAATAATATGGAATAAGACTGACCTTTATTTCTGACCCTTATTCATAACAAGCCGGCCACATGTTGTTATAAGAGAAACACAGCACAAAGAGGTCTGGCTTTCCAGAAACTGCATGTACAGTAAGCACATTTGTAATCCTGTAAAAACACAACTCAGCCATGTGTTCAAAAATACATTTTAGAATCAGAGTGTTTTCTCTTTGGATTCAGAGTCATGAAGGGCGACCAGTCGACTGTGGTTTAGTGTTTAGCATGAGTTAGATGGGTGGTAGCTGCAGTCCTGTTTTGACAGTAAATGACAAGTCGTGAAACTCCAGTTAATGGCACGAGGTATAATATATCTTGAACTCTGTTTTGTTTGGCGTTGGCGTTTTGTTTTTCACTGACCTTGAAGAACAATTTCAGTAACATTCACGGAGACAAAACGTGTTTCATGTCTCAAACTGAACAAATTTCTGTTGACACTGCTAATTGTTAAGTGTGTGGTTGCTGATCTCAAGGCCAAAGAACCACTTTTGGTTGTTCCACTAAAATTTGTATAAATTGTAGAACCACAAAGTGTTGTGTCTGCATTGACACCACTCTCCGGTCATACTGTATCCATTGTGCACAGCTTCAGTGAGCTGAGATTTTCTAATAATAGAATATAAACTACTTGGCAAGTGGGACTGCATTTAAAGATTCCACCTCTTTTGAAAAGGGGCTGGATTTTGCAAAAGGGAATTCTATGTTTCATTTTGAAGTTATTGGTCCAGTTCCAAGACCATCTAGCCTCCAATGATCAAAGGCTGAGTCTGAGAAAAGCCTAGCAGGAGGCTTATGCAAAAATGTCGTCTCCTTATTGCGAATCGGCCAACACGCTAGAAACCATCGGTGCTCGTTTAAATGTCAATATACCCAGACGCAGTTCGGCTGTGCTCGGTCAAGTTTGAAGTATGTGGATGGGAAAAAAAGAAAAAAAGAAAAGCTTCTTGCTCTCATAAAAGGAAATTGGAGGGTTTCAAAAGTTGCAATGATTAAATTCCTTGTCATGTACAAGGCTGATTGAACTGCTGGTCCTTTAGAACACCAAATGTCTATAGACAGTGAAAGGAAAAAGGAATCATGGGATGCACTGCTTTTCACTTCAAAGTTTCACCTTGTTGCTCGGCACATTTGATGCATATTCCTGTCTGTGGTTGCTGCTGCTGCTGCTTCCTCTCAATACTGTCATCATTCTTATACAGAGGAGATAATAAGCAGTTGAAAGAGATGAAGGTACGATGAGCTGCTTCTTGTTGCTTCCCCGACCAGACAAGCGTTGATCCATTATGTTGATGGCGAATCACTGGGTCACGCATCAAGCACTATGCTTCTACCTTTAAAAGCAGGCCAGACATCCGAAATCCTTTGACGGAAAGGGGGACTTCTGGATCTGTTGGAGGTAACAACCAGAGTGGAGTAAAGGGGGGGGGGCTGATAGCATCGCTAGGAATTTAAACAAAAGTATTTTTTCTCCCTCAAAGCCGCTATCTTTCAGCCTGACGGTTACTGTAAACATCATTCCAGCGCACAGCATTATAAGACATGCTACTCTACATTCCTTTAACGCTTTTAAAAGATGGGAAAATGTCTAAAATATTGTATGTTTACTGGTCTGGAGAACAGAGCATTTACATCAGAGCATGTTGTGTTTTAAGTGCTCAAAGGTTAGAGAAGATACATCTCTGATTATGTCCTTCATTCTTCATTCTCTCATTGTATACTACGCTACTTACTGCAGTTGCAATTGAACGATTAATCCAGCTTTATTTTTAAGGTTACCTTTACACGTTTACGGATGAAATGTTACTTTCATTGCAGAAAATAGTTAAATAATTATGTAATTCTTTTTGTGTTTTAAAAAAAGCACCAACTGTGAACTCTCACTGCACTTCACGCAGATATAAAAAGCCTTCACAGATGTTGCAATAGACTTTTGTCAATTTAAAAGCCGCTGACCTTAAAAGCAGTCCTCACGCTTTGGGTTTGTATATAAAAATACATACCTTGGCAGTATGCAGAGAAGGGAATGTACTCTATGTCCAACTAATCGCTACCTGCAGCATTTCTCTTTTAGGCAGTTCAACGTGCACATCATCAAATTCCAGTCTATACCAGTACATTGAGCAATAAAGACATAAAATAGACCTTTTTTTAAAATATATTCCTCATTTTATTAACAGAGGCCAAATAAAACTCATCACATTTTATTTACAAAGGGAGGCAATAAATATTTTAATAATAGTCATAAAATTATTTTGCTTACATTTGTTTAAAAAAAAATCATAAATGTGTCATGTTGTTAGTAGCAACTCATACAAAAACCTGCCAGCAGACAGGTGAATACATACTAATGGTGAAAAGAGGCTGAGTGAAAGAGGGAACAACAGAAGAACAGAGTTTTCCCTCAAGGATTCAGACACAAACTCTACCACATATTACTGAAAGTGTTCCCTGAATCCAGGTCAACTTGGTCATCTGGGTTTCTGAGGAGAAGTTGTCATGTAGATTTGCGAAGTGACCAGGGGTGAACGAGCTACAGCATTCTTGCCTGTGGACCATTGATCTCACTAACAACCACAGGGCCACAGTTCAAACAGCATCAACTGAAGGTTTCTTGAGATTAACTGCACACAGATAGTCACGAGTAAAGGTAAACGAAAAAAACACAGAGGTAGAGGAAGTCTTCATCCCCAAAACATTAGCTAGCTCACACCCATAGAATCAAGGCTTTTCTGGAACAACTTTAACACTGTGATGAAGAGGTGTTAGAAAGCGAGGCCGAGGAGAGACGAAGGGCTTAACGTTCGTCTCCCAAGTGTGATGAAGTTGGAAGATTTTGTGGAATTATGAATCACATCAGCTGTTATTTTTTTGTTTGCATTGTTTTTCAGTGTGCTTAAACAAGACTAAAGCCACGGCTGGTGCCTGACTAGTCAAAGCATGTCGTGTTATAGCTGAATCACAGGCTGCATGGAAACGTCAAGGAAATCACACACAGCACTCGAAGGGTTCAGCGCATTCCAGGAGCCACAAGTGAAGCTGAGGTTGAGAGACATATGGAAAAAAAAAAAAAAAGAGGAGAAAGAGAGAGACCTGTAAAATATTGCACTCAAAGCTACACAGTTATCTTGGCAGCACAGTGTCACCTGCAACTGCCACCTCTCCTCGTTTCATCTCCATGGTGTCTGATTCCAGTGGAAAGTATGGGATCCGCGTTGTCAGGGGCAACACAAACAAAAACCGACAGGTATTCCAATAAATCTCTAGTTGGCTGATTTTTATAACATTGCGGCAGGTCCTGCTCCGGCCCCCGTTGCCAAAAAGAAAGTACGCCTTCTGCTTGCAGCTCAAACGTAGCTGAGAACGACGGCGACAGGAATTCTCTCAGAGGTCCTTTAGTTTATCCAGTATAAATAACATGACAGACACGGTAACACAATGACATCAACCCAGAAGAATCCAAGAGTTAGGAAATATTCAGTCATCCTGAAATACAAAAATAGAACATCTTTGACTTTTTTTTTGTTCTTTTTGTATGTCTGTCTTTTACAGAAGTGAAGTCTGTAAGGTGATTCTTTTAAGACAGGAAGCTTGAGATTTTCCACAAGGAAAATTAGTGCTGTCCCATTGGTCCCATCAGGTTCTCTTGGGGTTGGATTTTAATCGCCGAGCCCTTCGTGTCCGCTTAGTTACTGTGGTGAAACGAAACTCCTCCAGCGGGTCCACCCTGCCCATCGGCGGGCGCTTCATAAAGTGGACTTCCTGTTGCCTCTGCGTCGTCCGTGAGCCTTTCTTGGGCTGCCCAGTCCGGTTGAAACCAAGGTACCATCCTTTGTACTTGGCTGACACGAGAGCTGTATAGTTGTTCTCCAAGAATTCCTCGATAAAAACACACTCCTGCTTCCTTCCATCGGGCTGAAAGAAGGAAAAAGCTTATGTTAATTATTATTAACACATAAGATGGTATCTTTAACAGCTAAGAGTCTGGCTTTTTCCCATTAACTCTGTCAACATGATCTCTGAACCTCACTGCATCCACACAAGTGAGTTCTTGCAGTAGCCACCAGTTACCACCAAAACTATGGGAAGCCTGGGAGATTTCTTTGCCTTCATAATAAACTATGTTAGCGGTTTCCCATTGATTCCACTCTTAAAGTAACCATCTCCTTCTGTATAGCTTTGTAACTAATGGACATCCTACTAGTCAGGGGTCGAAAGAACCCTTTAAAAGCTCTCATGCCTATACTGAATCTTACATTGATTGATTGTTCTGTTATTTACAGTACAACTTATCATTAAAAAGACTGAAAACCAAAAACTCTAACCATCAATGATCACTGCCGTTTCATTTTTTTTTTATTGATACAATGGTTTAAAGTAGGAAAACGAAAGAACATTTTTAAACAGGCCCCTGCAACAAAAACTTAAAATGCATGAGTCTAACAGATGACCTTGATGAGGGAGTGAAAACGTGTGTGAATTACTGCAGCCACATTGACGCTGACAGCATGAGTTATTAATGCAACAAACTCACACGTGGGCCTCTGCAGTATACATTTTCAAATATTAACTTCTTTTCCATATCGAAGCAGTCGTCCACAGAGTCACATGCAATCATCTCGCGCTTGTGGCCACCTGGTGTGACTAAGTGATATAATTGCAATGGCATTCCTCCTAAGTGACCATTAGTCTCTCAATGCATTGTGGTGATTGCAGTCTGTAATTGACTGATCGAGTGTCAAAGGAGTAGGCCGATTACGTAATGGAAGAATGGCTGTGAGTTATCAAAGGGGTTTTGTTAGGGTGTACAAAAACAGCAGGAGAAAGCAGATCTGAGGTGGCGTTCAACTCGGCCTGGATTAAGAGCTCCGTTTAAAATATTCATTTTGAAATTCAATTAAATATTTCTGTTAAAAATGTTATCAAAGGAGAACACTCACCCTTCCGACTACTTTGCCCTTCTTGTTCATGCAAATGTAATGTTCGCTCTCTTTTCCTTTTATTCGAACGTGGCTCCCGAAGGTCTCCGTCTCAACAACAAGAAGAGCTGAAAAAGAGAAGAGAAAAAGCAGACAATGTTAAGGATATGACTACTGTACATACTTTCAATCACATGAATATAGCTTAAGGATTCCCACACATTTACGTGGTTTTCATCATCAATCATTAAGACAAGCACCAAAAACTCTAAAGGAACCCTGCAAAGTATTAACAATCAAAAGGCTGGAGAGCTTTTTAAAGAGAGTGTGATAGAGAAAACATAGATATTTGGCTAAAAATGTGCAATAATGAAACTGTCTGCGTTCTGATTATTAAGTTGATGCTTCGTGAATAAATTCTGATTTGGCATCGTCGGAGCCGCCACAACACATCCATTTCAGAATGCTGCATAACTATGGTGTCTTCTAACAAAAGCTGTTGCATTATGGGTTCCCAGAGCAAATAAATCTTCAAGTCTTTTAAAGGCATATGAAGTGTAACATCGCTTAAACATCCTTTATGTAAATCCATACTGTATTTGCACCAAAACAACAATGGCCCCCATCACATCATCCTGACACAGCAGTAATCCACTCTAAAGATGCATCCCAGCTCTTTTATTTTTCTGCCACCCCCTTTCTCCCCCCTCCCATGCCAAATGTTAACCCCTGCGAGGTCACCTTTGTCTCTGTTCGCCCCTCTACCAGCAAAGAGATCTGCCAAACATTTGTGGAACGGTTATGTGCCCCTCAGGATTAGGTTTCAAGTTCCCTTTAGTCTGTGCTCACTCAATCAAAAAGTTAAGATGATCCATTTGTTTAACACACAGGGCCATTCAGTAGCGCTCAAGGGAGTAGAGGAAGAATAGGCGAAGGGGACGGGACGGGCTTGGGGGCAAAAGTAATTCTCCTCCTCTCCCCACCCTACAATCCAACCTTGGGAGGAAAGTGGGAAGTAGGAAACCTGTCTTAAAGGTGAAACTGGGGGGAAGGTACAAGTTATTTCTTCTCTTGTCTTAAGAGATTTCTGTGTTTATGAGCTAAAAAAAATTGCATTTCTGAGTTTGTTTTACAGTTGGGAAGATCAGTCTGGTGTGCTTAAGAAAGAAACAAATCCGACAAGGCTGCTTTTCACATGAAGCGAAAGATTTAGAAGACACATCTCCTTTCCAAGTCAAATCAGCAGTCGTTTGACAACACTTTGGCCGTCTCACTGAGAGCTGGTTTTCATGTGGACCTAAAAAATTCAACCTCAGGTATGAAGGCTCGACCCAGAGCAGATAAAACAATATTTCCCTCCTGACATTAAGTTCTTCTTTGTATGCGACCCCTATTGTTGCTCTCTTAAGGTAAACTACAGCTGGTGTCTTGCAGCTGCACGCTCAGGCAAACTTAATTAAATGCTTAAATCATAGCTTCAGTCAAATACACACAGGCGAATCATGCTGTCACCAATACTGATAACAAGTAGCATTTACTTTACAAAGGAGGGAAGGTGTTACTTTATTTAGAGTGCAAACACTTTAATACCGTAATCCATTTAATCCACAGCCTTAAATGTATGAACACTACACTTCAGTTATCTCTGGGATGGTGTGTGAGCGGTTCGAGGCTGCCCTGTGGTGGTGATACAATAATAAGAAAAATGTCATGTTAGGTTCTGTATATTTCTTTTTTTTTTTTAACTGACCTCAGATTTAAGAAGCAGCCACAGTCGTTTAACAATAAAATATTTTACTTCCACACTTATTGTACCTTTTAAATGTTCACTGCAGCCTATCTGTGGGGTTTGGGCCATATTTCACTGGTGCAATATGCAAATGCAATATGAACAACGTGGGGCGTTTATCGACCTCAGCATGGGGTCGCCAGTCACAGACAGTGTTTTAATTCTATACTGCAGCTTTTATCAGTTTAAAAGCCTTTGCAGTAAGAAACCATGTGCTCTGAATTTGAATGGACAACGTGAGTTATGAAGGATTGTTCTGGAAAAGGATTGTTCTAGTCTCTTAAAAATAATGAATATGCTACGCTAATGCCCGAGAAGAATGAGTATGCACCTTACTTTAGCTGCACAGATAAGGAATTGAAGTGATTTATTTCTTCTGTGGTGGTTTGTGGCCCTATTTTGTGAAGCTGCAGTGACTGAGAGAGGATTAACGCAAGGAGAGTACCTTCCTGAGCATTATTAATGAGTGCAAAGGAGTTCACAGGTGCCAGGTACTGCAGCAGGATGGGGAGGAGAAGGAGGAGGAGACGGGTGGAGGGCAGAATTGGCAAGGCCTCATGGGAAAAATTGGATCTGCTTCCACTCAAGCTCTAACAAGCAGTGAGGAAACTTCGCCTCGGCGCATCTGTGACTGAACACACTCAGTCAGAGGCATTCAGGACCAGCAATTTTAGAGCCGTGAGTCAGCTGTTATGAGCAAAATATCTGCAGGAAAGCAAAACACACACACACAAGTGTTTTTGCCTAATGCTTGTGCAGCTGCATCAAAGAGTGCTTCAGTGACCAGTTTAATCATCTGTCACATTTGTTATCTGGTAAACAAACCCACACACACAAAAATAGTAAATTAAATGTTGACAGAAGCTTTAAATGTTCCATTCAGTGACTAAAAAATCTGTCACCTTTATGCTTCATGCGTGACATTCTGAAATTGGCATGAAGCAGTTTTGCACTGTTTGACTAAAGCAGCATAGAGTTGACGGTGTCAAGCAATAAATGCAACAATGACTGCAAAGCACTGTGTAACGAAGCAAGTAGAATAGTATTTGGTTTCAGTTTCCTCTCTTGGCCTTTCCTCTTTTTTGTCTTAGGAGGCAATAAAATTCAGTCATGCCACATGATTGGCCCTAAAAACGCATAATCAAAAGCTCAAAAACCAGCAGAAAAGAATATTTTGAAAAAATGCAAACCAACATTTGGCCTATATTACACAATTGTCCAATAAATCAATGTAGATAAAAATAAACTTGCTCTGGATACCCAAATGCTGCCATAAACATCGACTGCAGGGTCAGCAATTTCAACATGTTTTCAACCACCCCAACCAGTAGTTGGTGGCTTCCAAAAGGTCATGATCTACTGTCGCTCAAGCCAAACACAGAGCATGGAAAACCACTTCCAAACTATGAGTAGTAAATGGCCAAACTGGCTGGGGGAGTAACAATAAACCTCAAGAAGCACCAAAACTCATCTGGTAGGTTGTGGTGAATTCACATCCTCTGATGAAAGACTAGCTAAAGTGTCAGGTGAGATGCACAGGAGTTCTCCCATACCATACTTGCCCCCATCATCTCCATTGGCGTTGATTTTCTTTCCCAAGATCTGGACGTGTTTCCCTGTGGTTCTGCTGTACAGCTGGTAGATCCGGACCTGCTTCCGGCTCAGGTCGTCCGGGTTCCTTGTGTGGTTTTCGATGTAAAACCTGAAATCAGCAGAGCTCTGCTGGGATTCCTGCATGGAGGTGTGAGTAAGTGGAAAACAAGAGCAAGAGAGAGAGAAACAGAAGATGAAGAAACACAGAAAGACGGAGCGAAAGACAGTGATAGATTGTCAAAATACAGGTGTTGATAGTAATCTGTGCTGTTGCTTTTATGGGCCCGATGTCAAAAAATGTGCTTTAGGGGCTAAAAACTGAGATTACAACCTGGAAATTGTGGCATTTTAATCGTTCTTTCCTCACTCCCAAGCAGCACATTTTATATCCATGGTATTTACAAGCTGCTAACTATCCAACGAGATGTGTTAATGAAGTCAGTGTTGGAATAAAAATCCCACAGAACAAGTGTAAAGTCAATAGTGCAGCCTTCGTTGCTTTGTGTTGAGACAGCTGTATACTATGTGCCTCGGGCGATATTGAGAAACCTGTACTTCATTTCCACAAGCAAGCAAGCCACTAGCAATTATACACCTGAAGCATCCAGACCTGTTGCACTATCATCAAACAAATATCTGCCCGCAGGCAAAGTAGGGTCCATAAATTAGGAAAAGCAGCAGACGGAAGACTCAGATGGCAAGAAAGCACCGTAAACCGCAAAAACACTCTCGCAAAAGGAAATTTTAATCGAATTACATAAATCTGACTTACGGGATTCACTAGCCTGATGTTTACAAGTCACCTTAGACCTGACATGAAAGCAGGAAATCGTGAACATCATGTGGACGAGTGAGAGGAGAAACTTATACTTTCAGAAGCACTGGAATCTCACTTCGCGCCAAGATCTCATTTCCCCAGCTGTATGGTGTGGTAATTGCACAGTAATGGCCTTTTATGTGGCTGTTCTCAGGTGGCTAATTATATACACATTACATACTCCGAGTCCTTGTTTTTCTAACTTCAGTAAATTAATGACATATAACAAACATGATGGGAAACTGTGACCACAGCAGAACAAATCCTTAAACTCGAGGAGAAGAAAAATAAACAACTGCTGCAAATCTGAGGGCAAATCATGCTGAAGATGCTGAGACGGCTCCTCTGAACCAGGTGTCAAACATGTTTTGCTCCATCCTTATCAACATAATGTAATGTCTGAAAGCTTTTCACAAACCTTCACATGTCGAACAGACAGTGAGATGTAGCATTAGGCAGCTTTTCTCAGTCTTTGAATTAGGGAAGGACTTGTTGGCTCGTTATGACGTATTTCATCCAGAAATGTGGACCTTGGAGAATCCAGCCCCTGAACTGGAAAATGGCTTCTGTATCTTGACATTTAGGAAACACGCCCGTAATGTTACTTTTGGATGGATAATCTATTGGTGCAACAAATGTGCCTGTTGTGTGCATCACAACCTATTAAGAACAGTGAGAATGACTTCCCTACCTGCCTAATGGGACTTTTATTGAGGAAATAGTTTTTTGTTGGCCTTATCTGTTGGGAGTAGCAGAGTATGATTTCCTCTCATAATATTTTCAGGTTAGTATCAAAGATTCGATTGGCTCAAATTTCTCTCCTCTTAACTCTTTTAATTCTAAATCAAACAGGACTTAGTCAAAGGGTTTGCAGGTTCCCTGCTTTTTGCCGACCGGTCCACTAATAACCGTGTGCAACTTATTTAACTCTAGACAGTGATTTGACATTTTCTATACACCTTTGCACTGACTTGAACTACCAACCCCAGCAGTTAGTGGACAACCTGCTGCCCACAATGTCCACTAATAATCAAATCTAACGTACACATTCATAATCTAAATATATTAAAATTAAATGGATACTGAATACGCCTTAACAAGAACAAGTACAACACTGGTGTTTTATTTACTTTTGACCCCAACAGGGAATTCACATTTGCTGTCCTACGTAGTCATTGTCTAGTGGATGTTCCCAGAGGAAACTCCAGATAAGTTAGACTGAAAATCAAAGGCCACAGTCGAGCAAACAATGCAAAAAGCTTTTCTCATCTGAGGAACAACACGTCATCAAAGTACCTGACTGACAAGTGACCTCTGCTCTGCAAAAAATACTAACGCAAACTGTGTTAGACACCTCACCACTAAATATGTACTGACGTGAAACTGAGCATTTCATCTCCACATGAAAAAAACGTGAAGAAAACGATGCACCCATTTCAAAAGTCAAACATTAGCATCATCATGTTGTCAACTCTCTCTTAAAATCAACCTCAAAGCTGACGAGCAAACACACAACAGAACAAGGCCTAACTGGGCTGCTGAGGGATTTATCCCAAATCTCCCCATCTCTAAACAAACACAAAGGTGTGTTTGGTAGACAGTTGCATTTCACGTCGAGGGAAAGACAAGCCTAAGCACATGGCAGAGGTGAACGCTAGCGACAGGTTTTTAAAAATCTCCTTTTTTTTCAAAGACACAGCGTGAAAATGGTTGAAACTTCAAAAGTCTGGTGCTCGTCTTCAACATGGAAACTTTAGTTGTCGCACAATCTTTGTAGATGTGTAGACACACACACACACAGACAGGGTCAGACACACTCAAGCTAATAGACAAAGACTAGTGTTGGCGGTGTTTTCAAAGTTACCTTCCAACTCCTTCTGTTTTCGTTTTTGCTCATAAAATCTCAACCACAGCATGACACGTAGGAGCCGTGAACTACATCAGGAGCAGAGTGGGATGATGACATGAAGGGGTAACCTGACAGGAGGATAAAGGGCTGTTCCTGATATTATTTTTTATAGTTGGATTAGCCACAATTCATTTCCTTTCTTTGATAAATGCCATCATCTGTAAGATGACTTTTAGTTAAGTACAGTCAATATGAAAATCCTATATTAAAATAACCAAAAAACAGGACAAGTACGATAATTATCACATTGTTTCATATGTGAAGAGAGTTCAGTGAACACTATGCAAGCTCTGTTGGAATAATCCCAGCACATGGATTTATATATTATTAGATTATCCATACTGCACTTTTGGACTTGGTCTCAGGGACATTTTATAAAGAATCCTGGAAGAGAAGGTTTGCCTAAGACGTTTATTTTGACAGGAACAGACTGATCTCATCAGCACTAAATGGAAACACAATTAGAATTGTGAAATTCTAAATAAGATCTTAACGTTAACTCTGAGCCGGTGATGTCTGAGAACATTTTTATTTTATGTGTTAAATATATACACTCAGTGGCCAATTTATTAAGTACACTTGCGCAATCTAATGCAACACAACACGGCAGCCCTGCCATGAATTCTACTCTCACAAAGGTATTATTCCTCACTTTCTGATTGAACCTGTCAGAAAGGTGATAAATCTACTGTTTTTTATTAATATCATAATGGGTGGTGGAGTCAAACTAAAAGGCATTATTTTAAGACCCCCCCCCCTATAAATGAGGGGGTGATAATGATGATAAATGAGGAAACTCTGTCCCGTTTTAATATCTTAAATCGTAACGACGCCTATAAATTAATTTCAAACAGCACGTGCAGTATTAGGATCAAACGCGTCATAGCAATAAAGTGATCAGATATCTTCACGAGAGGAAGGAGCGCGTCCTCTGCGTCGCGTCTGAACCGCGGCGCGCGTTCAGTTAGGTAAGAGGATGCCTGCAAATCATTATTGTTCATAGTGAGACGCAACTAATAAAAAAAAAACACGAGGCTACAAGCGCCAAAAGGAGCCCATCTGTTCAAAGAACAACTTTTAAACCCGGGGATCAAAATTATTACACAATTCTGCTGTAAAATACGGACGCTGCTACTTAAACGCACAGGTTTTCATGGACTGATAGTGTTAATTGGAAATACCAGTAGATCAAAAATAAAATGATAAGCTTCAGAATAGTTCAATATATTTCTTTATCACTACATGATATTAGTCTATTTGTAATATTCATCTAGTATATCATAGTGCTGCTGTGACATTAATCCTGGCAACTGCCGCGTGTTTAATATTGAGTTTGGTCACATTTTCACTGAATATTAAGATGATATTGCTCTGACCTCTATAGTCAATACATCTACTGTATTTTGTCATTTCCCATTGTAGTTTGTTATTTTTGTATTATTGTTGGGGATACTCTTCGAAAATCGGGGACCGATAATAATTTGTCTATTTTTTAAATATAGATTTAGAAAAAATATATATTTATATCTAAAAAAAAAAGATGTCGCTCAATAGTTTCGGGGGCGACTCTGAGAATAACCTGTAGCCATTATCAGTATTAATCTCAATTAACAAGCCGCACAGTGACATGCAAGCACATAGAAACAAAACAAAAAGGAGCTGAACAAGGGAGTACACATACCTGTAGCTGGAAATAGAGTACCAGAAAATGTAAACACCTAAGTGGAGAGAGAAGGAGAGAAAAAGGGAGGAGGGGGAGTGAATCACACAGGGAATTACAAACGCAGCCTACCTGAATGACAACAAGGCCCAAATATGAAGCTTTTAGCGACTTCTATTGGTAAGAATGTATGATTTTATGTGCATAAAGGCAAACCGAGATGTGGGACACTTACAGGTATATGAACCTCGAAGGCAGCAGAGACATCTTGACTCGCAGAAATACACCTGCTTCCACAGATTTAGAGCCCCAGGAAAGGTTGGCGAAATCGCCCCCCTCTCTCTCGTTTTCGCTCCCCTGCGCGTCCCTTTACGCGCACAACTGCGGGTGCAAGTATGAGACTGGATCCCAGTATAAAGATCGATCACTGGAGAGCAACAGCAGAGTCACGGAGTACAACATTAGGTGCTTCCTTGTTGGGGGAATTATCCAGAAGCGTCTCCCTCGCTCCCTGAAATCTCCGCAAATCGGTGCCAAGCGTGGAAAGGAATCACAATTTGACCTCTCCAAAAAAAAGCCCCTCGTTGCAAAAATATCCTTCGAGTTTTGCGCACCTATAGCCTTTTACCAAGATGTCCCACAACCCTAATCCTGCTGTTCCAGAAATCACAAGCTCCTCAACTCCGTCCGTACCTGCGGGGGATTTCTACACCTTGCATGGGTCATTTTATTCTACCAAGTGCTGCGGAGGAAAAAGTAAAAGCAGTGTATAATAACACGCCCTTCCACCAAAAAACAAGTCGCTAAAAGTGGGGGAAACAAACTTATCCAGGAACTGAAAAAGTTATGTTTTAGTGTGGAAATCGCAGCCACAGCAGCGAGTCCCTGGAGAGGTTTTGGGGCTGATGATGGCGCAGCAGTGCCTGTCAGTGGTGTTTGTGTGTCTGCGGCTTGAGATTTGGGCACAGTGAGGCTTTTTTGTTGTTGGTGGGTGGAAACATGTCAGCGGTTTGCACCTGATAGGGTAATCTTGGAAAGACCATCAGCTTGCAGAGGGCTTTTTTCCTCTCGGTGGGCAAAGCACGCTGCGCAAGAGACCTGAACAAGGAGATTTAGTTGTTTTCTTATTTTATCGGATTTTTAAAATTTATTTATTTGGAAGTAAGTTTGGGAAATGATCTAACTAGTTTCTGATATGAGCATGTATGAGATGTAAAGAATTATAAGTGCATTAAGGAGTTCATTTTGAACAATTCAATATTATTTTTATGTCGGTGTTTTTATGTTGAGGTTGTTAATTACGTTTAGATCTGTTATTGGTATTTATCTTATTTTATCCACCTTATTCTTATATCGCCGTTACAGTCAGTAAAGTTAACAGCTACAGAAACTGCTTCTCTCTCAGCATTTGTGCTGCTGGTTTGTGGATTGGCCTCGCTTTTTCCAGACACTATTCAAATGCAGGTTGTTGTCGATTTTCTTTTTTTCCAATAATGTGCTATACCTTATCCCGCATTTAAATGAAAGAGAGGTGTGAATGTGTTTACAAGCGCTTCAAAGCTGGAAGCAGTAAAGTGAGCCCTCATCCCTGCTGCCATTAAAAAAAAAGAAAACCTTTGTCGTTCGCCTTTTATTGTCCCATTAGAACTGGATCCTCGACATTCCTGTCCCATTGATATTCACAATGATGCTAAATGATTATATACATAACTTCCCACGTTGAGGATTTCAAAGGGGCTCCTGTAGGGAGGTTAGCGGGAAATGAAGTGTCACTAAGAGATCCAGCTGCTGATCCACATCAGGCTAATATATATCAAAATAACCACAAGTGAATTATATTATCAGGTAAAAAGTAATACTGTGATTTTATTGAAAAGACTACATCAAAGTCTTTATGACTTAGGCTGGAATCATAAAGTTTGTGTTTCGTAAGTATAAATGTGGATAAAGTGGGTTCATGTGGGTTTACCCAGTGATTCATGGCTGTCTGCCTAACAAGAAGGTTTGATCCTGTCAACCATAGCGCACTTTAATAATCTCTGAAACACAACTGATGTATAATGTCATTTAAAGCATGACTAATTTGGCCTCGTCTGCCTCAGGGAGGGAAATCACAGCAAAATGGAGCAAACTGTAATTACACACAAAGATAATTTGATGATTTCTTTACAAATACAAGGCTTTGAGTCCACTTAATCAAATAAGGCTTACGTTAGCGGCAGCTCTCTACTGAAAAACCCTTCTCCAGGGAGCCCAAAAGTAAAAACACCTGACAATTGATTTAAAGAAGGAAGCACGATAAACAGCAATTACCACACCGATTGTGATCGCGCCAGCATTGTGGAGTCTCTCATCACGTCTTAAGCACATGTTTGTGACAAACTTCTCGGAGCATTACTGTAAATGCACAACTGAGAAAAGAGAGAGATGCAGCAGGCTTGGATGTGGCCACCTGTGAGTCACGAGGAGGAGGAAATGTATTTCTGCTTGTGGCAAAAAGAATGACTCCTATTATTCAAAGGGACTTTTATCATTTATCAATTATAAGGCTATAGTAAATTAGTAATTAATACAGGCTCATTTTCGTTGACTCACTGTAGCAGCAACAAATCAAAAGTCATCTTTATTCTAACAATTTAACACATTTGAATAATGTTGTCAGCACCACAAAGACATTTTATGTGGTTGTAAAAACCAAACCACCAGCAACTAAATAGAAAAAATGGTGCTAGAAGTGAGCAAATAATAATAATTTTAGCAACTTGGGTGAACTGACCCTTTAAAGGGGAGGTCAGAAACCTAAACGTTTACACCTGTTGGTAGATGTTATATCTCCTACAAATTTCCAGCCGAACGTATTCGAAAAAAGATGCAAGATTCGAAAGCAGGCTGCTGCTGGGTGAGCAAAATGAAAGTGACCTTTGTGAATGGGTAGAACTGTTTTAGTCCAGTTTCTGAGGCTCAGGGGGTGTGGATGGAGGGCTTGGGGGGTGGAGGGGGGCAACCACTCAAGAGCTAGGATAAGGTTACCCACAGAGATTAGCTGACAAGAGTGAGGCAGTGAGAAAAACAAGCAAGCAAGTTAAAGGTCTTAGTTTACCTGGCTTGCTGTGCTTGGCAGCCAGTGAAAGCGTTTTGAAACCACAGATTCAAATGGTGCCGGAAATGACATTCGCCAATTCTATTTCAATTTGGTTGACAACAAATTCAGCTTTTAAGTCAAGAGCTGAAAAGTCTTGAATGATGTTATAGTACTAGACTTCTTTTAAGCCTTTGAATTTGAACCTTGCCGCATCAGTGCAGCTATGCATGTCTGTCCGCAGCGACGGGACTGTGGGAATGTCACTGAGGACATCTCATTGAAGCTAGAGGAGGAGGCATCTGAAGGCGGGCGAACGCTCTGCGGTTCAAAGGGCCCTAGCAGGCATTTAAGGCTTGACAAAAGAACTTGGCAGATCAGTAAGTGAAGCCCAATGTACTACATTAGTGTCAGGACCCCCTCTGCGTCCCTCCCACTTTGCACTTTCATCTCTGACACGGACATATTGACTTAAAGGAAAGGAGGGGTGCCAGGGCCGTGAGGGAGGGGTGGGTAGTTGTGGTGTGTGTTGTGGGGGGGGGGTGCATGTGTCCCATTCAGTTCCCAAGGTGAGGCGATTGATGCCGATGGGTGACCACTGACTCATATAAGCCACCCAGAAGCCTTTTTTTAACTACTAGTCACAGACCGACAAGCGTGTGAGACCTAAACGGGACGGCCCTCTTCCTCTCATCTCACTGAAATCAGTCTCACCCCATTAGTATACGCTGACCCCACCACCACCTCTCCAAACATACATTCACATCCCTTTTCACACTTGCGACCATGCCCTTCTGCGAGCTACCGATGGTCCAACGGTTATCTCGGGTTCAGGTCGTAAGGGGTCGCGACACCTTGACATTGTGGCGGGTGACAGAGAGAGGAGCCAGAGGAGGGAGGATCCAGCTAACTAGCTACCTCAGAAATCTTTCAAGTATAACCTGAAGGAGAGGGAGGAGGCAAAAAAAGTGGGAAGCGTTTTAGTAATTTGTTGCCCGTCACACATTGTTTGCATGGAGTCATTAAGGAGCAATTAGTTTTTGCCTGGAAGGGAAGAGGCGAGAGAATTTGGGTGCCGGTGCTCAGAGGGAGAGGCCATGGGAGTGAAGGGTGAAAATTCAAGCACTGCTCTTCAACAAATCATCTCTGAGCACCGTGGTACATGCAGAACATATTGGTGTTCCTGTTTGACATTAATGATAATTTCTTCTATCATAGTCCAACAGGGAGTCTAGAATTGTCCAAAAACATAAAAAGTATGGTCTGTCTTGTTGCTAGTTACTAACACATGCAATAACTTTAAGTGACTACATACATTTTGAAGACATCACTAAACTATTTCTGCTTGGATGAATTCTTTGGCCGTTGCTCAGTTCATAGAAACTGCCAAAATGTGTCACAGTGCTAAAACTGAAGAACAATCGCACGACAGACCCCTTGTGCTCTAAGATTTTGGCCCATGTTTGACAGATAAATGTCTACTCCCTTGGACAAGCAGAGGTAATCAACACATCTTGTATCTGTTCTCAGACTATTGCTGAACTATACGAGTATCTTAATGACATAATAAGACTTAAGAGCTGGGTGGACTGGTGGTGAAAGTTTGGAAAGTAAAATGATGTAAGTGTTTTTTTCTCTATATAATTTTCCCCCCTGAATTGAATAACCCCAAAACTGTTTTGTTGGAGGGCCATAATTAATGGGTCGGTTGTTGATAATGTGGCATTAAATTGCTGGCCAGAAAGTTTGACTACATTATTTGACAGTTATTAGAAAACACTAGCTGTCCTGCCGTCTTTAAGCATATCTTCAAGCCTTCATGGATGGAAATTTATAAATCTCATTAACGACACAAATGGCCAAAGTAAACTATAAATCAGCTAGAAAACAGCTTTGAAAAGGTGATACTTCAGAAACAAAAGGTTTCTGAAGCCCACCAAGCGCGTGACCCAGACTCACCCACATTTGGTGAGGACTTTGATTTTAAGTCATTACCTTCATGTTAGGGGTGAGATGTACTAAGTGAGTGTTCAAAGCTAAAACCTGTCAGGTTAATGTTTATCTGATTACTGCGCTGTCTTAAAAGCACTTCACCTCAGGTGCAACTGGACTGTTGTCCTCGTTGCAATAACACAGATTAGTTTCATCTTGTGTAGCTTCATTATATTCAGGAACTTTCTTTTAATAGCCATAAATCATTCTATATAGGAATTATTATCCAGCAATGTTCTTTCCATTTCTAGTTCAATTAAAAATCACTACATATTTAAAATTTGCTTTTCTTATGCCTATATTTAAGGTCAAAGTTTAATAGGCAATGTTGCATTTCTACACCCAAACTCATCAGGTTTTCGAATTACAAACCAAAAAGAAAATCATGAAGCAGCTTTATGACAAATGACCAAAGGGACAAAGAAAAAAAGTCCAGGTTTCACCCAACCATTGTGTACAAAACACTATCATGGGACAGGGTAGTTAGGCAGAGCATCGTCACGGCAATTAGTTTGAAACAACAAAACCTGAAAATACATTTAAATTAATAGAACAAATTCATGCCATCACATTTATGCATGATATAGTGGCATACATACTGCTTGACCGCCTTTTAGTTTAAGACCTACATGTGCAGTTTTAAAATTGGATTCAACTCAGCTCAACATTCGGGGGGGGGGGAATAATAGTATTATAACCCTATAACCTACTTTGCACCAGGGGGAACTGGGAAATCACTGTGATCCATAGTTATGTTAGAGCTAAGTCAAAACTCCTGATGCGCCTCCCTTACAATTTCAGTTCAACAATAAATTGCAGTGAAGTGCAGCTGCTGCCTACAAGACCTCTTTTCCCAGTCACGAAAGGTCCCGTAGCAGTTGGAGTGGAGTCCCTCCTTGAGCTGTCTCAGTTCTTGTAAGCTAGCCTGAACCTGCAGTTCCACTCATCCTAATCGCTGAGCCCAATCCATCCCCCTGTCTAGCACCTCTTCAGAGGCCGCTCACCCCTTTGTTCTGACAATACACAAACGACCATTCAAATGGAGGGACTCTGTAATCAGTGAAATACTAGCCTCTGGGCTTTGTAGAACAGAAAAAAAGGGAGAGAGAGAGAGCAACACAGAAAGAAAAGAGAGAGAAAATCCATCCATGACCAATCAACTCTAACTACCTGTCTGGCTTTTTAGCTGCAGATGTTATTTGGAAAAAGGGAAAAATGTGCCCGTTCCAGATGTAAGACGTACAAAGGAATGGCAGGCTGGTACCTCCACCCACCGAGAAAAAGGTTGGACCCTTCCACACCCATCCAGCTTTGATATGTCTAATGCTGTTTTTGCTATTGCCTATGCCATTTCCTTCAAAGAAATATGTGATACATTGCGTCACTTTACACAGAATTCATGCAGTATGAAAGACACAATAAAATTTGATTGATGCAGTCTCATTGTCAGAGCATGCTGGAATCTTGTTGCGTCGTTTTATGCTGAACTTCACTTGGGAATATTTTTTTGGATCATTTATGCTGGTAGAATATGTATAAAAAGGTGTTTCGTATATAGAATCGTATCTGTATTTAATGCAGTGTCACCTGATGGCCTGAAGATTACGGTCATTCAGAATTTCTTTCAGGCCTTGCATACAGAGACTGCTCTGGAATCTCAGAATCTTTTAAATATATTATGTACTGCTGAAGAAATCCACATATTCTGTGCAATTTTTTGTAGAGAAATTTATTCTTAAGTGGTTGAGCTATTTGCCCACACAGTCATTGAGGGAGTGATGAACCTCCTCCCAGCCTTTAGGCTAATTCATACTTTTTGCTTCTGCATGTCTGTATCCATAATGTAAATGTCATCACAACTCCAGCCTCTCTACAGACATGCACGTGAAGCCCAAAGTTCCCAGAGTGACAGCCCTAGTGAACCGACTGGACATGTCCCAGAAATGTAAACCACCTACCTGCTTCATACATTAAAGGTTAAGTTTATTTTAACAGTCTAGACACTGCTCTTGTAAAGCAGTTACACACGCTACTCTTACTTCACATTGTTCAGTTAAAAACAACAAATAAAATAATTTGTCTCGCTGTTGCCACAGTCCAGAATTGTCATTATCTTATTCAAAGTCAATAGATTCATACCTTTTTGGGATTATTCTACTGAGCAGACAAGTGACAACATACTGTATCCATTCTACTATTATAAATATTGGAAAACCCCAGAATAATGCTCTAATCATTAACTAGAATTACCACATTTCAATTGTTATATGCATCTTATAACCAGTAACATAGTTTAAACAGGTCTGTGCAGACTCGCATTCTATGAAGTTAATTCATGAGTCTAAGTGGATTTTTGTGCCGGATATAACTTCCAGGCATTTCTGAGATATAGCATTAATGGGAACGGGAGACACATGAGATCAGAGTTACCTTAAACTTTGACCACTAAAATGTAATCAGTTCATCATAGACCCCATGTGACAATTTGTGCCAAATTTGAAGTCCCTTAAGTCATACCCAAGACATCACATTCACAACAAGAATCAAATGAACATGAGGTAACTGTTACCTTAATCTTTGACCTCTGGCCACCAAAAACTAATCAGTTCATCAGTGATTATAATTTGACAGTTTTACCAAATTTGAAGAAATTCCTTCCAAGCGTTCTTTACATATCACATTTACAAGTATGGGCCACAGAGAGACAGAAAACTCAAAAACATAGTGCTTCTGGCATTTACTATCATTGACATAGAAGCATAACAAAATCGGTTTGAGAATATGATAAAACTTTAAGAATCTAAAAATTAAAAGAATTGTTAAGCATGTCATGCTGTGCTGATGCAGTCTCCCTGACCTGTCAAAGAACATGGAAGTAAATGCTATAAAAATACTGTAAATGCACATTACACTTAGTTTATAGTAATTCATTTTCATTTGTAGCATTAAAATGTACTTAACATAGTGAAGAGACAGGCCATTTTTGTCTCTGTGTCATAAATGGTAGCCCAGTTCTGTGGTGGTACTTGTAAGTGTATTGCAGGTCAAGAAATGTATCAACTCTATCCAAATAAGTGCAGGAGGTTTTGAATTTTTAGTGTTAACTCATCCCTCCTCCACACTCTTGTGAAAGCCATTTTTCATTTGAATCATGATCATCCAAAGCGCTGCAGTTTTGCCTACCTGCAAAGATGCATGGTTGGATGAATATGTGTCTTGGGGTTCAGGAGTTTAGTCTACATTTGCAGAGAAGGATTAATGGGGACGGTGTAACAGTTCATTTAGTTTCCTATTATGTGGTTATTGTATTAACTGCATGTATAACACAAAATAATTGATTGACTGCAGCGATAGATGTTGCATTATATTCTGCTTCAGCCATTAACATATGTCACCATGTATGCCCTTTCTTGCTTTCTATTTTGTGTCTTGTGAGTAACCATACAGTGACAGTATTTGGACTAGCAGGGAGAGAAAACGACAATCATCATGGTTATCATGTTAAAATTGTTGTTAAAATATCGCAGGGGAAGTTCTCAGGTCAGACAACATGCAAGGTGCATAATGTCGTTGAAGAGCTTGAGGGCTAAAGTCATTACAGATATCAGGTTTTTGAAGTTTGGGGAGGGACAAATTACCTTGTTGAACTGCAATGGTGTGAGTGAGGCATTTCTGTCATATCTGGTGAAAGTGCTGCCTAAGGCTAATGTTGGACTGTTTTTTGACAGATGTCAAAAATGATACATTTAAATTTACATGTTATATAGGTAAATTAATAATTCAAATAATAACATGTTACTTACCACTTAACTGCACTGATCTGGGGATGTGGTGAGTAAGAACATCCCTTATGGCAATAACAGAGGCCGTCCCACAGACTGACAGATAGACCCTTCTCTATTCCATGTCCCCAAACTCCCCCAGGATGAGGTGAAGACCTTGTAAACATGGCACTTAACCACACACATAGGCTGTTGCATAGAGACTCTCATTCTCCAGAGAAAACTTCACCATAGCAGCACTGAACAAGGACTTCCAAATGCATTCATCCACCCAGGATGACTCTAGACGAGGAGCGAAGCCAGCTCCTCAACCAGGAGTCTGGCGTCCAAAAGACCCGGCTCCATCTCTGACTTAAGCTTTGGCTTACTTACTACCAGAAAAACCACATCCCAAGAGACAATTCCTAAAGATTTAAATTTGAATCTGTTTTAGTCACCTGTCTCTTTACTTGGAACCAGTTTGCCTTAGGACACCCTCCGAATGCTATTGACCTTTACAACACAACTCCCAAAGTGATGATGGAAGACAAGACTAATCCAAGAACTAATTCAAGTACCTGTGGTACACGAGACAAAGTTATGTAAGCTAAAAAAGTTATCTTTTGAAAGAGGGCACTCAGGCACAATACCAGACACAAATATTAAAAAATATTTAAAAATATAAAAAATTAAGAGTCCGGAGGGTTTGAAATAAACTAAATTGTTTGAAAAGGATGAACTCATGCTGCCAAAGGACAACTAAATATATTTTGGTTTTTGCATCCAAGTCCCTGCCCTACTCAGCAATCTGAAGTGAATGCAAATGGAATACAAGAACTCACATATGAGCATTAAAAAAAACATCTCATGCTCATGTGATGAGCTTCATGATTGGGGGATCCTGTATATCCACATGTTGCAGAAGCAGACAAAACACAGATATACAGTATATAGAGGGTGGTAACATATTGGACATTTTGGAACAGATCATCTTTTGAAAAAAAATTAACTACATAATACCACTGTTCTAGTTTGTCTTGTTCAACCTTTACTGAACTTTCTTCAGGTATACATATATACCAGACAGTTGTTGTTCCCTAGTCAAGTAACAAATTAAAGGTAATTTCATGAAGCAAGTATAATGTCAGAAAGGTGAATATGTGAAAGATAAGGCCATAGAATACAGTCTAGGACAGCCCTCAAACAACCCTGGATCTGAGTGGAGAAATACTCAGAAGCCTCTCCTCTGTGTTAGGGAAAAAAGCTCAGGGTTTGTGGGCAGAGGAATGTAGCTCACATCTTTGCCATAGCAGCCGTAGAGGTAATGCACTCGCGTGTTGGCGCTTGTTGAGGTGAGCGCACCTCCCTCTTCTGTATTAATAACCACATGTCCTATTGCTGTACCAACTGGGCTGTGTTTTACTGGGCCAAGGTTTTCTTACGGGAAGATAGATGGTGAACACCCCCACCTCTTCCTCTAATTAACACAATTACTTCCCCCGATGTCTGTTTCATTGAAATGTTCCCAATCCTTGAATGAACAACTCTTGCACACCACCACCCTATCACCCCCCAAATACGCCAAGAGCAGACTTGAAAAAATCAGACAAAAAAATTTTAGAACACAGTGAAAGGACTTCATTTATCACTGAGAAGACGACGTTGACTGGCCAAGTTAAAAATAGCTCTCTTTAGTATTCACAAAATTCATGATAATGCCACAGAGTTCACAAATGCTGACAGGGTAAGAGTTGAAGAGAGTTTTTCGTGAGGAAAATGTTTACATAAGCGCATCATCCATGACAATTGACTTATACATAGAAGGAATTGTTATTAAGATACAGTCAACTGTCAAAACCGTGCCGTGAAGAGAAAATCACTGGTGATGACAATGATGGCTTCCTTTCTGTCTAATATAAACATACCAGCATGATCACTTTTTCCCCTCAGGGCAAAGTCATTGTTCCATTTTGAAAGCTCTCTGTGAATGCTTGAAATGTTCCCTTGATATTTTTCCCTCTGCTCGTTTATTTGCTTGTATCCAGGTGATGTGCCAACCTGTCACATCAAGCACAGACGGCCTCATTTCCTCAGAGCAAAGGTCAAAGCAATCGTCATGGGAGGGATGGGCGTGTGTGCGTTTGGTGAGCATGATAGACCACACTAAGTAGTTTCTGACGTGCTAAGTACAGACTACCCCAGGAATTGTTAACAACATGCTCACTAGAACATGCCTCTGACAGAGATTTTAACTTGCATGAAATGGCAGAAATAAGAGATCCATGATATTTCTATGAAACTACAATATTTTATCAGTTCAAATCACCAGCTACACTGGAAGGAATCAAGACAATTTTTTGCCATATTTGTGTATTTAATTAAGTTCACCTGGTTCATTAGTGGGCATGAAGAGCTTAAAAACCAAGAATAATGACATCTGTCCAAATCACATTTGGGTAGTAAAGGTTAATGCAGTGCAAAGATAAGATTTTTACTGCCACTTGAGGCCGCCAAAGTGCAAATTTGACAGTGCAGCTTAAAAAAAAAAAAAAAAAAAGAAAGAAAAACACACACCATGTTCGCACTGAAGGCCAAATACTGTGGTGCTTTCCTATTTTGCTCCATCCTAATAACAATACTTATCACCAATGCTGACCACATGCCTTGACCCCAGAATTAATATATAGTATTAGCACAAGTCCACAACACCTGTTGCGAAGTGAGTTTTTCTAACTAAGTGCACAGATGTGTTTAAATTCACACATCCCTTTGGGTCGTAAGAAAAAAGTTGGGCGGAAATGTACATGCCTGCAGAGACATGACCTTGCATTTCTTTCCAGCAGAGAAGGAGTATGAAAATATTGTTCTCAATTAGTTGTCCTGCAGGTAAACCCTAGGAAGACAATTTGACAGACAATACATGATTGCCGTGGACTCACTAACTTTTGCAGATCTTTTCTTGCAATGTTCACTCTAAAAAAGGCTCAGATGTTTTTTAAAGTGAACACTACGTTTAAAAAGAAAAGCAATAATTACAGTAGTTGTGCTTGCCATCACTGCTTTTAGCTATCAAAACTGGAGTTGTAGTAATGCAGGCTGAGCCGTTGTGAATAGAGTGATATCTTGAGCCTGACAGTATTGTTAGCATTCCCTAAAGGCAGTTTAAAGAACAGTGTAGGATGAGGTTGCATAATTTGTGCCTGAGATTCAAGGAAAAGAGTGGCTGGTGTTTGAGAAAGCTATGCTGACACTTCCAAGACGTCTAAAGAGAAGTATGCGAAGTAATGCTCTTGGCAGCAAGACGGGTGATTGTATCAAATAGAAATTTGTACCTTAATTGATACTAGTTTCTACAAGCCATACTAACAAAGAAGGTGATGAAGCTGTGACAACACATGTCAGAATTTTAATGCGTATTTGAGAGACAGTTTCTTCAGGCATATCTGAACATATTTTTAAGAAATCTGATCTTTGACATGGATCCAAATTACAGTGACTTGTGTCTCAGTCCTCACAGGAGCTTAAAAGCTGCACTATTTTCCAATATTTTTCATTTTAAATGAAATTAAGTGAAAATGGAACAAGACGTGTTGTCTTTCATCTGTTGTAGTTCATATCATATTTCTAGGCTACATACAGGCCTTCTGTTGTTATTCCAGTGAAATTAGCCTTGATGTTGCCTACGGCCCACACATCAACCCCCTCCACCACTTGGCAAAACCTATGAAAAGAGTAGACCCAACTGCAAGGTTTCGTATCAAACAAATGCAGGAGCCAGTCAGGAAAAACCCTGCTGGATGGACGCGCACTGGACTTGCTGAATTCTGTGTTACTCCGAAAATGAAAACAACCCCAACACTGCTGTAATTATCTGTGCACTACCTAACCTGTTATCAACTAGTTTCTGTTTTCAGTGTTTGCTGCGCAACCTAAGATTAGTTGACTTGAATTAGCTTAGCTGCTTTCGGTACTAGCATCTCTTCACAAAAACAGACACAACAAAGTACACAGATTTTTGGATTTTAACAGTTGAAGCAGGTTACTTGTGAAGATACAAGCTTCTGCATTTGCATATTTTTTTGCGCATAAGTATTCAGTGTTTTGCAATCATGTCATGGCTGAATGACCAGGCAAATCCAAGTGAAAGCTCTAACATGTTACTGCTTAATTAAATCCTCTGCAAACAGACTGAATAGAAAAACAGGAAACTGGTAAGCTGAGACGAAGGGCATTTGTTAAAGACGGTGAAAATAAATATTAGTCTGAGGGTAGAAAGAAAAAAATAGTTTTGGTATGAAGTATTTAAAAATCTATAATAACTTAAATGAATGATTAATGCACATTAACTTGCTGTATAAAAGAGTTTCTCAATATTATTACACATTTTGCATCATAGTACTATTACTGTGCTAATATGTTCAGGTTTTCTATTTTAGTCTAATCAGATGTTTTTCATTTAGCTTATACAGTTACTTTTATAACATGATGTACTAGGTGTTTTACATAAGTACCAAATTCTTTCAAAGGTCCAAGGAAGTGTTTTGACCAAACAGGATCTTCAGATGTTTTAGCCGTTTATAGATTTCATGAAAGCACAGCCTGAGCCTATTAAGTTTTATCAAACCAATAAACACAACATGTATAACAACTATTCAAAACCTAATTTGTAAGAGTCAAAACAGAGTCCAAAAATGGAGCACATCACTCCCATCCACACCTCCCTGAACTGGCTGCCTGTTACTGCTGACTTCAAAATCCTGCTGTTTTTCTACAAAGTGTTAAGTGGTCTTATCCCTTCTTATGTTGCAGGAAAACTTTTAGCTACTTCTACATTTAAGTGTCTCTAAACGAACCCGTTTATTACTCTGATCCATTTCTTATCTTATTTACGGTTTTGTCTGTGTGTGCTTTAAATCACTTTGGATCAACTTTGTTGTGTTTAAAGTGCTAAATAAAGAGAGAACCCAAATCATGTATCCATGCCTCCAGACAGCACAAATGATTCACTGTGGATGAAAGGTTACTTAATCCATCCCCCCACACACAACCAGACTCCATGATCTTAATACGGCAGATGGTTGCATGGTCACACACACACACACACACACACACTGGGCACAACTCTACTCACAAACAAATCCAACACACCTGTTGTCCTGAATGACAAAAAACATGTACACTCATGCACTTGATGGAGAGGTCATCCTCTGCTTTAAACTTTCATCACTGACAACAGCCGCTAACTTTCCTGTCCCATGTCATGTCACAGCTGGATTAGAAAAAAAGAAGGGCAACATTACCCACATGAAGGGTACTAATATATGTGACGTTACATGTACAGTTCACCCACTTTGTGTCTGCATGGTTTAACTATTACAGCAACCATTAAAGGATCAGTTCACCCAATTAAGATAAGACATGTGACTACACTGCATCTTATGTCCAGCCACAGGTGCAGGTAAAGAGGAAGAACAATAAGGGATTACTCGAAACACAAAGTAACCAAAGGAAACACAGATATAAAACAAAAAAACAGTGTTGGCATTAAAGCTATATACAACACTTAGCTTGCAATAGGTCTACACATTATACACAAGTTTGCTAAATGTTAGCAATATTTGTGCTTCGGTTCAGGTATGCTTACTTTTACTTCCACATGCAGCTTTGATACTGTTCATTTCTCCATCTGAATGATCCTGATTTTATCAGTTTGAACTGTTGGTGGCTTAAGTGGAATCAAACCAAATTCTGCAGGTGTCAGTACTATGTTCTCTTCACTATGGTGCACATGACAAACTTATGTAACTTATGTATATATGCTTTGGGATACACACACACATATGTGTATAGAAATCTGAGTGTGTGTGTTAATACCTTCAGGCTGGTTCAGTCAAACCCTCGACTGGAATTCAAGCCAACCACAAAGGGGGGGATTTCCACGTGCCTCTCAGTCTTCTTGTTTGGAACATAAAATCGTGCGTCATCCCGTGGCGGCATCCGCTAGTGCACCTCACTTCCTCATGGCTACAGGGCAAAAACTGTTCAGCTGGCAGTGAAGTAATGTTTGACTCACACTTGGGGCAAAGGCTTTATCAATTTATATCATTATAGAGCTTGGCTTTGAAGTTAACGCCTGGACTTCAGTGCCACCCAGTGGTGACAACAAAGACAAATGGTGATAAGTTTTTTTTATCTTCAATATTCTAATGTCAGCTGACATTAGTGTAAATATCACCTGTTCAGATTTGTTCCTAAATTCCCCCAAATTCTCTGAGCTCACCGACACTGCTCACATTACAAGTGTATGGAAGAAACCTCCAGATGCACCACTGGACAACAAACTGATGTGTTTAAACAGTGACAAAGACTGTGACATATTGGGCAATATAAAAAGACATGTTGCCCGGAAAGCTGCCTCAGGATACTTTCTTTATGCACAACTTGAATGGTGTCCCATCAGAAGGTTGCAGTGAAATTGCTGACAATGCCTGAAATGGGGTGACTGAGCCACAGTTGGTAGCGCAGTAATCTACAAACCCCAAGGTGGGTGGCTTCATTCCTGGTTTCCCCAATTCCACGCCATATGTCAAAGAATCAATCAGCCAATCAGAGAACAGATTGTGGACAGCAAAAAAAAAAAACCGACAACCATTCCAATGTCAATTCATATTCAATGTTATCTCCCACAATTAGTAGTCCTTTCTTCTGAAAATACAGTAGATATTAATTCACCCAGTGGTGAGAGAGGACAAATTCAGGAAAATACCATTGAGAGAATTAATACTTTACAAAGAAGTATGTCTAACTAAAAGTCAGCCTGGCTTCACTTTATTTAGGTAAATGAAACAGGTAGGTAAAAAAAAATAAAAAGCACGATGGATATGTTCATCTCAACAAACCATAAATTAATGAATATTCACCATCAACACTCACATACAAGAACTAATCAATAAAGTTTAACCAAACGGACATAAAGCACATTCTTTCAACACGTGTTGAATAAGCCCATCATCGGCCTCAGTACAGAGTATGTCATTTCATTTGCATTGATATTCGCAACAAATATGTCTGAGCCTCATTTTTTTTGTCAGTTCTAGTTACAGATGCCTCTCGCCACACACTGATTTTACAGCAGGTATTTCATTTCGTCACAGACACAAGGCAAGATTATGGATGCAGAAAATACAGAGGGAAAAAAACTTAGACAAATATCAGAACTTTAGTCTGATAAACTACTTACACTGAAAATCCAAAAGAAAACACTGTGATGACCAACAATGGTGGAGAAAATGACATGTTCATGACCATGGGTCAGAGTCTATTAAGAAAATTGCAGTAGGGAATATTTAAACTACAGCGTGTCTGCTGCTATAAGTGATTCTGAAAGCCAAATTCCAACCACATTTTTGTTATTAAAATCCTTAAAAATAAAGAGTTCCCAAAAATCATCAGGTTATCAACAAAGATCAGTCTTTTTTTTTTTTTACTTGAACATATTTCAATAATGGCTTCATAATAGTAAAGAATCAGATGAAGACAAACTAAATATGACAAACAACAGACTTAAAATGAAAAGTAAAAAAAAATAAAATACAAAGGGACAATCCTTCAAATATTTTCAAAGGGCGTTTATGATCAACAAAAACATTTGTATATTTAACCACACATTCTTTCATATAAAGATGGTGAACAGATCCAAGTAGTAAAACCAGCGATCTGAAAGGGCGGATTAAGCAAACAAACTATAATTGTTCAGCTGCCATACTTGCAAGTAAAAGCAAAATACTTATTTACAGAAAAAACGGTTTGTTAGATTTGATACAGAGGAGGCGTTAAAAACCATTAACATAGGCATAAATCTTTGCCTAAGCAAAGAAGAATTAAAAGATTTTAAATTTCGACTTTGACAAATTAAAAGTGCAACACTGACCATCTAAATTAGCTGATGCAGTACAGTTTACAGCAAAGGAATTTTCAAATACACTTTACAGCCAACAGAAAGGTTGAACCAAGCAATTCGACTGGTTAAGGATGGCGTTCGACTGCCAGCATTTGGCTCGTAAAAAGCATTATACAGCATCTCAAACGCATTATAAGCATAAAGCAAGTGCATGTTCACTGTCATCAGAGCACTAATGTCCAAAAATGCAAACAATTAGGGCCTTAGGTTCTTTATGGATTTCTGTAAAGATATGTTACGGAAACCCTTAAAAACACGTGACATGTTGTTCTGATGGATTTTCTCATAATTACCTTATTATTAAGAAGATAACCTGCGTTAATCAGTCTTGTAGTCTGCACTTGAGTACACTGAAAACAGTCGGAGTGCCAGCTTGTAAATACACTCCTGGAGCTAGTTAACAATGTACTTGCAATGTTGTAAACTGTTTGCATGTAATGTACATTTCTTTAAAGCACAGCATCTGTGTTGGCTTTAAAAAGCTCATAATATTCATGAGAATTTTTCGTGTACTTCATTTATGTGAGTTTTTGCTACATAGGGTTTTTGGCTGCGATCACTGTAATGAAGACCCTCAAGAGTGTTAATGGGCTTTATATGAATTCACACACCATCAGACGGTTTTGAAATATTTGCAGGTTCAACAATTTTAAATGAACCCAGCAGTCGCTTAACTGTGTTTGTGCTGGGAGATTAATTAGGAATGACACTCGTTCTCATCTGGTCAGGTGAAGCATTTCTCATTGGATCAACAGGTGACGTAATACAGATATGTATGCATTTATACATTGATCTTGCTTTTAAAGTTTGGATTCCTTTTTAAGTGAAATGTTCTAAATCAGCAGTTGTCTCTCTTTGCTTATTTGCTTCAGAACTGCAGTAGATGAAACGCATCATGTGATGTTGTTAGCATGTTACAGTACGCTGCAGGTGTTGCTATGACCAACTTGAGAGGCGCAAATTAGATAAACCTGTGTAAAATATGCATAAAGCAATACTAACCATATATAATACACTCGGTAAGCAGGCTGCAAGCTAAGAATGCTTTGTGAGCCAGAAAGAGCCTAAAATAACAAAACAACACTGGGGAGGAAAAAAATGTATGTAGCATATTGGTGACAGAATACCGTCTACCTATTCCCATTATCAGTTATCTTAACCCTGTCTATACTGCTCAAAACCAGAGAAATTAGACTCTGATGCATCTTAATTTACAGTAAAGATATTTAAAGGCACATTCTGCAATATCTCCTATTGCATTATTGACTTAAAAGAGAACACACTGTATCGTGGATATGGAGGACATGAAACCTGGTTCAGCCAATATCAACCAATTGCAGAGGTACTGACAGCAGATCTCAAAGGAAGAAACAAGCTTCTGTACTTTGACAGCTAAGCAGCTGATATACTTGTTTTAAACTACACATTTGTGTTCTGTATATGGCCACCCTGCTTCTACTGCATTCCATGGGAGCCTCGATGCTGGTGTTGCAGCCACTGCTGGGTCTACTCAAACCCATTTGTAAAAATGAAGCATACCAGCAACTTCATACCACTTGCAGGTTGAGTGAATTCTTATGGTAGTATAAAAAAAAATATATTAGCAGTTTACATGTCTCAGTTCTGAGTCCTGTCTCTTGACATCATCCATATGAACGTTAGAATATTAGTTAAATAATGTTACAACACAGATGTGTTTGGCCTAACCGGTGCTATTACTTTCTCTTCCTATAGGGTGAGACTGCAGACTGGCATGCGAAGAAATAGAGGAATGGCAGATATTTCCTCTTGGAAAATCTGCAGTGTGCTGAACCTAAATGAGTTTTCGAATGTCTTGCGAGGAGGTGCTTCGCATCCAAAAAACTAAAACTGCGACACCTGAATCATTAATGACGTAACCATTTTCATCACTCAGTCCTTCTGTTCACTAAAAGTCACTGTTTAAAATACCAATATAATAAGGCTGAGTAGGAAATCTTGCTGACCGTGCCTTTAAATGTCTTGCGAGATGCAAAACATGCACATCTGTCAAAGGTATAAGGTTTGTTACTTCTTCTCAATCTTCAGTGTTTGTACAAAGCTCCAGAGGTCCTTGACCACCTGAGGAAGGTATGGAGAGGGGAGAGAGGGACGACAAAAGAATAAGAAAGAAACAGAGAGAGAAATTACAATTGATCCAAATGAAGTGCTATACAGCATGAGACACATGACTCACTTTTACTACAACATGCTTTTGTGCGTCTCGCCTGTGGGAACAGTGCGTTTAGATGGGGCTGTTGGGGAAAGACGAGGGGTTGGGTGGGTGCAACAGTACATACCAGAGTATATGACTAGGTGCTCCAGGTCTGACAGATCTCAGCCTTGGCTGATGAAACCAAAGCACTTCCACAGATGTTTCGACACACTGGGATCAACAAGCCCTCCCCAACCCAACTCCACCCCCCCCACCCCCTCTTTTTCTTGTCCACCCAGGCCTCATTCTGCTCTAAAGAGCTTTCACCTGCTCTCATAACTGTACAGTTAACATTATAACACTCTAATGCAATCACACACAAACGGAACAGCTTCTTTCAAGTGGCCGCCTTCTAGCACATGCTTTGTAAAGGAAAACACAGTATTACAATCTGACATAGTGCCTAGAAACATTTAGTCTGTGGTAATATTCTTAAGGTTTCTGGGTGATTAATTCCTGCTCCGCAAAACAATGTGCAGGAACTGCTGTTTATCTTCAGAAATGAGAAGCAGCATTAGAAAAGATTTAAGTCCTGCATTTAGAAAAAAACCTTCCTTTTGGGGCTGGTCAAAAGCCTTGAATGTCAAAGAGACTGGTACCATTCACATACCACCAGTCCCTTCATTAAGGCTACAAAAGACACTCACTTCAGTAAATCACAGAGAAAGAGTTTGCCTTGGCAGGTGTACTCCCGTCTCATCTGAAAAGAGCCCACTGACACAAAATGAATATAATTCAGAAAGAACACACTGTTCTCATTTGAGGCATTGAGACATCTAAGACATACTGGGCAATGTAAGGTATGAGAACAGTGTAAAGAACAATGATGTTTTCCTGGGTATCTATCATGGAAAAGAGCTCTTTAGTGTAAATGCCTGTAGCTGTTAAGACACAGTAAGTGGAATATTTCTACAACCTGGCAGTAATCATATATCCATGGATAAATATTTATGATTAAATATTCCGTAAAAGCATAAGAACAAGAAACTGATATAAATAGCATGTGACGTAAGAGCTAAAATACAAATATATACGTAATATTTCGTATGACATTCTGATTACTTACTTTTTTGTCTGAGATTTTAAAAGAACTTTTCACAAAATTCTCAAACTTCTGCTCCGTCTTGGGCAGTGGCTTTCCCTGGTGAAAAAGGCCATTAAATCATCAGCTTAACCGTGTGTCAGACATTCAATTAAGAGCAGTCATTTGCAAAAAGAGCATGACAGCCTTACCTCCCTGGCTGCTGTTGACAACTTGCTTTTAATATCCGTCACAGAGGGAGATTTAGATGGGCCAGCCTGGGGTTTGTCTTTTCCTGATGCAGGTGTCTTGAAAAATACATCAGCTAGATAAGTAACACTGATTGATACTGTGTGTAAAATAGAGAGAAACAACTTCATATTGTGCCGCAACATTTCTTCTTTTACTAAGGTTAAGCTCTAACCACCTTTTATTTGTATTTATTCTGATGTGAACCCAGTGTGTAATAGCTAACTAACTTATTGCTGATGAATTCATTTGCTGACCAACAGGCCAGTCTGGGATGCAGCCCTGTCGTGACCCATTTAGTCTGGGTCTGCTTTTACAGGCTTGGCATGGGCAACCAGCTGGAAGAAGATAAAAGCATTAGATAGGACAACAAATGCTAGCCTAATTACACCATCCTTTGTACAAATACATCAGGTACAAATTATGTTTTTATTGTTTGCAAGCAGGAGAGAGCAAGCTCAACTCTGCAATAAGCTATAGAGACTGTTTGTCCAATCTGTTTTTCCAGCAATAGCAAATCCTAACAACTGAACTAAAGGAAAGAAAGCCTGAAGTCAACTAATGCACTTGTTTTTTAATGAAAGTTACACTGACATCAAATTTACTTCCTCCAGAAAAGAGTTCAATATTTATGAATGATCAAGAATAAAACAATACAGTTGCAAGGAACTGACAGATGTTATCTTGAACAGCAAAGAGTGCTGTGCGATTTTAGAATACAGGGCATTAGGGCCACTGAACTAGCAGGCGCACAGGTGTGTGGAGACCTGGGCAGCTGAGGCCCCAGATGTCCTCAGTTAGGATATGTCTGAATGTGACACCAACAACACATGAAGCAAAAGCAGTGACTGTATGTTACACAAGCCACAGACTTGTCCCTACATGTAAAGCTGGTGTGGAATCCAGTGAAATTGCAGGGTTTCATTGATAGTCACAGACACATTTCAAAGAACAGAGGAGCAACATATAGACCAACTTTTTACCAAACATGTCAATAAAACAGTTTTTGTGGTTAGTAGTTAGCATTAGCATTTCAGATCTTAACTATTTTGCTTTGAAAAACTTTCCTGCTAAAGGGTAAAATACTGACCAGCATCAGTCAAAGTTAGCAACAGTGTCCCGGACTCACACTTGCTCGTTACCTCACATACATGAATACCTGCTGCAGACCAGCTACCTCTACCAGCTCTAGTACAGAATCGCGCTCCATCGACAACTTCCGTATTTTAATATATGACCTGGTTTTGTGTCATTTCTTTTAAATTCAGAAACAAAACAATAGATGCTTTACCATGCCACACACCAGCTGAATGCTTAGTTTGTGTGGTTTTAAAAGAGCAGCTCTAGCCCGACTGTAGATATGAGCGGTATACCTTAGACCACTACACATGGCCTTGAATCTGGGCAACAAAGGGGGTAGGAAGAAGCACAGTGGGTCTGAATTTAAAATTTAAAATTTAAAAAGTTAAATCCAGAGCAGGTTTCTTAACAATTTTCCACTTCTCATACATTTAGAACTGGTTCAAATTCAAAGCTACCAGCACATGTCATGTATTACTTGATACACCTTTAGCAACTTTGAAAACCAGGGTAAGATGTAAAGTGGTTAAAACAGGTGGAATTCTCTCTTTAGTTTAAAAACATGCAATAATCTGTCCCTGTCCCTAAAAGAGCTGCATTTTATGGCACAGATCAAAAGGTATAAAGTGGGAAAAAAAACAACCTTGAAGCATACATGCCAAGCTGCAAAAAAAGAGCACATACACTACTGGCTCCTGGCCAAACAAACGCACCACATATTTATTATTTACGGGCAGCTCTCTACTTCCAAAGGACAGCTGTGGACCTGAAACAGCTGATAAACACACAAAGCCAGCAAGCTTTTTCATCTGGGCCAGACACTGATTACAGATGCCACAAGACATGGAACTTAATCACAAGCACAGTATCGTTTGATGCAATCTCTTGTCTTCAATCCAGTGCAAACACATGGTTGTGACACCTTTGCTCATCAGGTCTTTCCAGAGATGGTAACTGTCATTTTGTTGGAATGATAGCTTTGGAGGTCCATGTCTGGGGAATACGTCAGGTCACTAGGAATTATGACTCAAATCCTATGTCCTCCTTACATATAGTCACAAGAAAAAGTAATGGCACTTCCCTGGTTTTCTGCATAAATCGTTCATGAAATGTGATCTGAACGTCACCGTCACAAATATCAACAAGCTTAAAATTTCATGTCATGAACACACCTCTTAAACATACAGGCCAAAGGTTTGGACACACCTTCTCATTCAATGTGTTTTGGGGTGAGCTGGACCGCAGAGTGAAGGCAAAGG
>JAUYWH010000002.1:19681807-19707173 GCA_034779795.1 Ctenopoma multispine
TTCATTCATAGTTTTGATGCCTTCAGTGAGAATCTACCAATGTAAATGGTCATGAAAATGAAGAAAACAACATTGAATGAAATAAATGTGTCCAAACTTTTGGCCTGTACTGTACGTCATGGCGAAAAAAGCAATGGCAACTGTGTTTTAATAACTTTGACGGCTATTGGACTTCAGGGAGAAGGATTGAAAACCATTCAAGACAGTTGCCCAGCACATTCACCCCAAGGTCAGACTGTGCAATGCTCAGGGAATGGCCTACCCAACCCATCTCAACTAAACTCAACCCAACCCAACTCAACCAAACATGCTGTGGTGGAAACGTAAGAGAGCTATATATAAGCAAATGCTTAAAAATCTCAATGTACTATATAAACTAAACTATATAAGGACCTGAAGCAGACACTTCATGCAAGGAAGCCAACCAGCACCCTAGCACCCCTAGAGTTGAAGTTGTACTATAAAGAGAAATGGACTAACACTCCAAACAAGCCAATGCACACGCCTGATGAACATTTACTGGAAACGTTTATTTGTTGTTGCCACATATTGGATAATTTTCCACAATAAATGAAAGAATAAGTGTCATTTTTTGGTTTCATTCGTTCATTTGATTGAGTTCCTTTTAAAGAACTTAAAGATCAGAATGAAAATCAGATTACGCTTTAGGGTCATCTTTATTAAGAAACTGGGGAAATTCTACAAGGTTAACAAACTTCCAAGCATTTGAAGCATACATAAGGAGGTCAATCTTTTGAACTTTTGAACAGTGTCAAGTTATAAGCAAACTTATTCTTACACTCACGAGAACAATAAAGAAACACTAATAAGACAGGCACCTGCTGTAACACATGTCAATCAGTCTAAAACAATGACTCACACCCACTGGGGATAAGTGTGAGTGAAGTGCTTAACAACTTTATGAGTGTGACGTGTGCTTGATGGAATCAACTTCTCCAAACTCATCAATCAAAAAACACCAGCTGCAAGATAAAGTTACTTAAGATCAGCACAATTCAAGTCAGCTGGTTCTCATGTCAAGTCTGTTACGCAAGAAAGCGCAACTACATGCTGGGCTGTAAGAGGTGAGAACTGTGGTACTGGCAACAGATCTAACAAGCCAACCTAATGACCAGTCACCTGCACTTAGGAAAGAAAAAAACTGACATCCACGCCCGCTTCCTCACTCCTCAGGGGCATCTGGAAGCGCAAGCTGCACCAGACATCAAACACTGGTAATGAGAGCAATTGGGAGAAGGTGTGTCCAGGAAGTGAGGGGTGTGAAGAGGTTGTAGAAAAGGAGCAGTTGTTGTGCAGAAGTAGAGAGGGGATGGAGGCCATCACAACTCCACAGGCCAGAAAGTTTGACTGGCGGGATGCTTTCAGTGGTTCAGCTGCCCATCAGCTAATCCCCCAGAGCATTTCAAGAGCCACCATGTTATGTCTGGACAACAGCCACAACAGAATTAGCTGCGCTCTCCCACACAGCAAAAACGCTGGCCCTGGGGGAAAGCCCTTTCTCGCCTCAGGAGTTTAGCAATCCACTGGCTTAGTGTTTAACATAATAAAAAAATCTCAGCTTTCTTTCAAGAAGTCACACAACAAATGACAATTGTCTTGTCTCTTGTGGGCTGGGTAAGTAAGTGAGTATAAGAATGTGTGCTTATATTGTAAACCATTTTATAATCATACGCACATGCAGCCACAACATCGCTGTCTCCAAGTCATTTTTATCACAGTAACAAGCTTTGTAAAATTTGTAAACTTGCAGTGAAGCTTGACAATTTTTAGTCTCTGATATGTCTGTGTGTTACAGGGGGGTGGAGAGGCATCAAAGGTGGCTGCAACTCAAGACAGCAGGGTCAGGCCAAGGGGTCACAGGTTTAAACCGTGCCCCAGGAAACCCGTTTAGAGGTCAGGTGTGTTTGCTTAAAAAGAGGCAGAGTTTAAGCTTTAACTTTTCAGAGGCGGTTGTCCAAGACATTCCATTCAAGAAATTAACTATCAGGTTCAGCTAATTGCAATGTTCATTTATCACATTCTTTGGCAGTGGAATGGGAGACGGAAGACTCCTGTGTTTTCTCCTTAGTTTTAGTATGTTTGAATTGTGAATGCTGATAAATGCAAAAGCTATGCTTAGTCATGGACACTATTTTTCTTCAGGCTAGAGTTTGAGCAGATATAATTTTCTATAAAAAGATGAAGTTGTTTTAATGTTTTTTTATATTTTAGAGAGCAGTCTATACTGCTGGGACTGACAGCATGGAGGGGCTCCACCTAAATGGCATAATGTTCTGCAACAAAAATGCTGAACTGAATCTGGTGGAACAGTTTCTGCAATGCAACGTGACATCATCTGGCAAGGTGCTGTATTGGCTAATCACAATCGTGCAAGCAGTGCCGGTGGTTTATTTTTATTTTTATTTTTTTTAACAGTGCAAAACACTAAACCTACTTGACCCAGTACATGAAACATCCCCACAATTATTCTGTGCAGGATTTTTTTGTATTTTGCTGACTTTGACTTTAGTGTAACTAGAGACACAAGTATTCACACAGATAATGTGCATTCTTTCTGGATTTAAACCGACCTACACAGGTCAGAACTACACATTTAATCAAGCAAAAGTAATGGCTGTCAACAAACGGGAACTAATGAAATATCCAGAGTTCCTGAACACAAAGCCAACAATGCTTTCCCATACCTTAATCTGTGATTTCACTGCTGATTCTGATGGTTTTCCTGTAGGACCATTTTGTTTCACAGGAGTCTTGTTGGGTTTCTTGAGTTCTGGGTTCTGAAAAAGCAAAAAAAAAAAAAAAAAAAAAAAAGTGTTAAAGGAAATATGAAAAACTAGTAGAATCCCCTCACAAAAAAAGAAAAGAGTACTAGATGTATTATAGTAAACACCATTAAAATAAAATGGCAGCAAGTTGTACCCTACTGAAGTTACAAGCAACAGTAAATATATCAACACTTCATGATAAAAGCCTGAATACCTTAGTAACTAGTATTGTTTTATTTATGTTACTAAAATGACATTAGGTGTCTGCAAATCTCTTATAGTTAAGTCATGTTGTTTCAAAAACATTTGCAAAAACCACTTTTGTTGAAGTGTTCGCAGTTGTGTTTAAGTTTTTTCAGTGTTTTACCATGAGGCAAATAATATTTAATACAAAAACAATAATAGCGTCATTTGAGTAGGAGCAATATTAATGTTAGAGATAAATCATTTATTCAGAATAATTAATCATTAAAATGTTGGTCTGCATTCTGCACTAAAAATATAAAGGAAAGAAAAGCTGAAATTAGTATGAGGAACCAGGGCTATATAAAATAAGAGAACACACTACGCATGTTAATGTGTCTGAGCAGATATTCAGTACCCCGGTGACCTGACATTGTTCTTCTCTACACTGGAGACCTTCCCATTAGGCTTCCATTGCTCTTACTCACATGTGTAATTACCGTGTAATAGCCGCGGCAAGTACCTGCATTTCCTGAGCACTCACTGGTATTCACCTTGGAATGGACAAGAGGTGTAACTGCCTGTGTTGACATAACTGCTACAAGGCAATTACACATATAAATTCCTAGAGTAATGCCTGGTAATACAAGATGTTACAGGGCTGTTTACAGTGAAGTTTTAAATGTTCATTATTACTGTGATTTATTAAGAAGCATATTAATATATAGGGGGCATATGCATGGACAGAGTCATTGATTCTGAAATGTTTGCTCCATTACTGTTTGTAAAAGGCTAATCACGGTATTGACTAAAGTGAGCAACAATGCTCAATCACAATCGCCTTAATAGAAGGTGTAGTTGTGTAGTCTCAAGTCTTAAATGAGATATTCAGCATTTCAAACTCCAAGTTCAGGCTCAGAAAGTTCTGGGAGCAAAGTGGTTGAAGGAGTAAACTGAAAAATGTTATGTGGTGTGAAATGCAGGTGAAGCCTGTTCGAACACTGACTACAGGAAAAATTCTGATGGTCCACACTTTCATTTTACAATTTTGAGGCCATTATGTCGTTAGGAAATATTAAGAGCTTTAAAAATGGTTCATCTATCTGTCCTCATATGTGCTTCATCGCAATTTTATCACATGAAAGGTTAGAGTTCCTTGGACATCAAGGCTTGGATTTTGTCATAATATGCAGTGCGAGTTGTGTGACCTCATATACACAGGTGCATGTGCCTTTCTTAACTACATCCAATCAATTCAATTAGCCACAGATGGACTCTAAACAGGTTATAGAGACATCTCAAGGATAATTAAAACAAACGGGGTGCACCTGGTTGCAATTTTCAATTCTACAGCAAAGGCAGAGAGGTTTCAGTTTTTATTTGATAGAAATTTAAAGGAATTTCTAAAAAAAAAGAGAGGGTATTTTCACTTTGTCATTATAAGGAACTGAGCATAAACTAAATGGCTATTTTAATTTTAATTTAAATACTTTGAGGTTAAAATTATTTGTATTGTATGTAATGAAAATTAGATTGAATACCAAATATGACAATTTTTTTCCTTGGCACTGTCTTCCGATTTCCTTAAGATTCTCCTTTAGTGAATTAGACTAAGAATGTGAGCAAGTGAATCAATACTTGCTTTTGAGTGATTCAGACACATTTATCACTACTCAAAACAGCACTGATGTTTGATACCAAGCCAATTTACACAAAAAAAGTTTGAGTCATTCTGATTACTAATATTGTTGAGTTATCAGTAAATCAATAACCATTTCCAGCCTAAGTTTTTTAATCTTTGTGCCTTCATTACAAAAGAATGAGACAGGATAGCAACGGAGCTACAGATAAGAAGGGTGAAGGAAAGGATTAAGGTCATGGAGGGGAGGGATGGGGGGTGTCAGAGGTGGAGGAATTAGAACAGAAGACAACAGAATAAATCAACAGGTGACAGAAACGCTCAGTTGTCATCTGACCCTGAGGCAAAGATTGGTGCTCACGTCGCCGGTATGTGCATCTGCCAAGCTTTGATCTTTTGCCTGGCACAGTTTGCACTTGGATAGTGTGGTTAAAAAAAGAAAAAGAAAAGAAAAGAAATCACAAACAGACAGACGTAAAAATGAGGCAGATATACACATGCACAGACACACTTGCAAGCGATTGTGGTAACACGCAAAACAAGTGTTCAAAGGCAAAGGCCAGGTGCAAAGCTGAAATGGCATGAGAGACGATAAAAAGGAGCAATCATAATAACAATAGGATGACAGAGGGACAAAGATATGCAGTGGGGAAGATGTTTCCCATAACTGCTGCGCTTGCGTGCATGTGCATGAAGCTGTATGTAGCATAATGTACTGTACATGTGCATTGCTCCCAGTGTATAAGTCCACTTCTATATTTTACATATACATGTCTGCACTGTGTGTATCTCTGACCGCATGAGTGTGTATGTGTAGAATAACATAGCCCTGTCTTGTTGGTGACACGGTGAGAATTCAAGCAGATTACAGAGGAGAAATCCGATCATTACGCCACACAGACCCTGTGTTTTACTCATGGAAAACAGGTGGGTACATGAGTGAACAGGATGAAAAAGTTGGCTGTTTTGTCTCATACAAAAAGGTGGACGGTCAGCGAGTGCAGGAGTGGGAAGGGCCTGCCGAAATGAAATGCTAGTATAGGAGTGATAATTATGTGGTGGAAACAAAAGTGAAGCAGGCAGACTGCAGCAACACAGACAAATACCTTTTACACACACACACACACACACACACACACACACACACACACACACACGCCATCTGAGGTTTCTAAAGTCCATGACTACCCTGACCCCTGGTGGTTAACAGTGTAATGGAAATGCTACATAAACACCATGTACAGTCAAAATTTACTATTACTAATAAGTAATTTTATTACTTGCAAGGACATTTACTTTGATTTGAATGACAATAGGGAAAAACAAAATAGACATCTAACATAGCTAACTTTAATCTACTGGATGATTCTCAGTCATCCATGTAAGGCGAAATATTTCACTACTCGTCCAAGTAGCTTCTTCATTCTGAGGGAAAAAATGGAAGGAGGCTTTCCTTGGACTGAAGAAAATGAACTGAAGAAGCGATGTAGGAAGGAAGCCTGTCTTACTTTTTTAAGCTCCTTTCCAACAACCTTCTGAGGCTTCACATCATTTTCATCACTGTCGTCATCTTCATCGTCACTGTGAGAAGCAGTTAGAAAAACAAAAAAACGTGATGTTGAGTAAGCTGAAAAGCAGAATGATGTGAGCTGCGTCTGCACAGATAACGGGACAAAAAATTGGATGTGACTAAATCTATAGGTAGATACAGTAAATATGGTGTTTTTCTGCATGGAAGTGACTGACAAAAAACATACTCATCGTCATCTTCATCGCTGTCTTCTTCATCATCATCGTCAGAATCCATCTTTAGTTTTTTCTACAGGAACAAGAATCATGAGTCAGTTTAAATGCTCATTAAAGCTATTTTTAATTGGGTTTCAAGTTGCTTAATTCACACGTACAGAAAATTCAAGTCTCTTAGAGAAGTGCTGTCTGCTGTGTGCAGCTCTGTTGCTAAATTAATTTAAAGAACAAACTGAGTTAAAGTTACCAGTGCAGGCTTCTTTCCCAACATCAAGCTCGCAGGTCGTTTCACCGGCGATGTGTTGTTTTCCTCTTCTTCATCATCTGAATCTTTCACACCTACAAAGCAAACACTGGTTAATGGTTTATTTCATGATTGCTCGATTCACTGGAGGAGGGTGGAGCTACTTACATTTAGCTCACTGTGTTGAGTCAGTAAGTCCTGCATTTTAATGATATGATGAACTATTACAGTTCCTGAACTGGATTTTGTAAGCATAAGTCTGTAGTTTTAGCACTAACGGCTGTTGCATTAATACTCACTAACAAAGTGCTGCCCACTAATGTAAACTGGTCCAGAGCCAGACTGGAGACGGAAGGTAACTGGAGGGGTGATCTCAAATCCACCTAAACTCATCTAAACAACAGAGCAGTGATAATTAAAATGACAGCAGGAAGGTTTTATTAATTCAACAATTAACAAACACGTTTGCAGCAATTAATAAAATTATTTTTAGCTTTTAGTTTACACAAAACGCTGTCATTGTTGACATTGACTCACAGAGGGCAGGATGGATGGCTTCAGGACAACCAGCGGCACTTTGGTTGTTTTTCCGTCATAAGTGAGGCCCTCGATTTCCACCGTGTGAAACTTATCCTCAGCCTCAGCTCCTAGACACACCTGCAACAGCAGCGCAGCTATTAATACCACGTTCAGGTCATAGGCTTCGTCAGGCTAATGCTGCTCTTACCAATACCATATTCACCAAACTCATGTAGCTTATTTTTCCTCAGTGAAGGCTTTCTAGGAAGATTACTATTTCCAGTTTGGGTCCAATCTTCTGAAATACCTAGTTCTTCTAGCTGAAGTCTGCCTGACTCCCTACTGTGAATTTTGAAATGGTTGCCTAAATTCTGTCACTGGCTGAAATCTTTTTTTGGCATTTTACGGAGTTAACAATCATTATCACAATGTTAAAGACACTATAATTATAATGCAGTCCAACAAGTAAAACAATTCATAACAGGTTTACCTTTTTTACCTTCTTATGACAAAGACAGAACTCTAAAGAAGTCACTATATGAAATCAACACAGGAACACAGTGAAGACAAGACACATTATCACTGCATGTATAGACAGTGTCTAACTATTCAAGCTTAGGTAAAGCTTTTGCAGCTTTTGTGACGACGCCAAGTAATAATAAGCTTTCCAATAAAGCTGCAAAACCAGCAGCTTCGGTTTGTTGTACGTAAAGCACACCACACTTAAAACGAAAACTATATGAGGATTCTGATATGACTTGGGTGCATATCTTAGGAATGTAACACGCGAGCTGGCTATTTTAATCACACACTGGCAAGAACCTGGGTATGTATTATAAAATATAAAAATACTTTAAACCACAAATGTATGCATTTAACCCCTGATGTTTCCTACTAAAACACCGGTTCCAGTCTCATATCTTCGGCTGGAACAGCTGTTCTACGTGTGACAGAACGTCGGTGGAAAGCGGGTTCCTTACTGTTTTGAGTGACAGCTGTTGCTCCGTATCATCATCGTCTACGTCAACTTTGAACTCCCGTTTGTCCGATTTGAGGGTACAACCTGAAGAAAAAACGATACGTGCGACGTGTAACCAAACCCAGGCTTGCACTTATCTTCTAGCAACATATATAAATGCATAAAAGTGTTGGCAAAACAGTAATTTACTCTTTGCTATGCATCCACATGCTAGCTAACAAAAGAGCTGAATTGGCGCCGAGCGCTGGCAGGCTGCTTAGCCAGCTACAAAGCTAACTTCCTCGGGCTAAACATGTTAAGTAGCTACTTGTGCGTGATATCAAGACAATAAAGCTGATTGTGCGACCAAATAATTTAAGGTTTGTCAGAATAAGCGAGCTCACCAAATAAATACATTTGTGGTCTGCTCAAATCTGAAATATCGTCCTCCATCTTTGAAGTGGGTGGTTACGCTTCCGTAAATTGGTTTGACGGACTCATCGCCGATCCAATAGGGCAGCAGAAAGTGACCTCGTGTTAAAGAGGCTTGAGCCAATAGACTTGCAGAGCGGGCGGGGCACATGATACGGTCTATTCTTCTGGTTGAACGCTAGGTGGCGCCATCATTGTATAGTTTGAGGTCAAGAAAACGGTCTAGGATGAAAAAAAAGAATAATTAATTAAATAAATAAAAACATTTACTAAAAACAAAGCGAACAATGCAATGGAAATTATAACGTCTGTGCACTATTGTTTCAACATACGCTAAGAAAATTACTTTATTAAAACAAAATATAATCCACTATTATAAATTATAATTGTAATCTAGCCTGTAGTTATGGATGCTTACACATGCAATGCATTAATAAATGTAATCTCATATTGTATATTATTCTGAAATGAGCTGTTGTCAGTACTGAGTATTATATTTAACTTTTTTTATATACATAAACTTTTTAGCATGTTTTGATATCACAAAAGTATTTTTACCTAAGTAAAAGTTTGAATAAATGACTTCTTCTTGCTCCAGGGTATTAGTATATTTATTTTAGTTTCATGTTCAGGTTCATTGATCAACAGTAATATATATTTAACAGATTTCATACACATAATAATAAATATACACAAAGTAGTGCACATAATTCACATCTATCAACAAATTGTTTGAGCTGCATTTAGCTATAATAAACACTCATAAAGTACATTTTAAAACGTGCAGGAGAAAGACTGATGAAGACAGACAGCAAGATGGCCGTAGAGAAAGAAAATTAAATTCTCATGTGTGATTGTCAGACATAGCCTCAACCACACAGTGTTTGTAGCTGGGTGCTTCATTGAATTTGTGTATACATATAATTAAATTTATTATTCATTAAATCCTTCCTGTGTAATATAATATGTTAATAAATATTTAGTAACATAAATATTATTTGCCTTCATCCAGTATTTTGAGAGGTTTTCATATATGTGTTTGTCTTTCATTTTTATTTCATGCATTATAATAGGCTCCTGAAATAAGCTTTACAAAAAAAGCAATGAAAATATTAAGCCTGGAATATTCTCCCAAACGGCCATCATTCACTGCGCTGTTTGGACTAAACAAAAGAGGCCTTTGGCCAGTAATATTAAAAGTTCAGTCTTGGGGGCAGTTATAGTCTGTGAAGAGACTTCTGTGGTTTTTATAAAATACTGATTATAAAATGGAGCCTGATGCAGTGTTACAGGAGAAATTAATACAGTATGAAACTCTGCAAACTTTAATCATTTAAAACTGTTCCTCCTTCATTTGTTGCAGGCAGAGTGTAACAATGAACTGATAATAATTTAAATCAGATCTTTCATTGAATATGTCGCGCAAATACCAAGAAAGTGAACGTATCCTTGTATTCAAGGGAGTGTATTTTGGATTTAATGTTTGTTTAGTTCTCCCAGTCAGTACAGATGTTTGGATCTAAGAAACTGCAGCCAGGCAGATTCTTACAGCTGGTGCACAAACCCAGGAGTTAAGGAGCCACGTTACACACTGTTCAGCATCGACAGCATTTTTCTGGAGCAGAAAAATAGTCTTATACCCTGAATGTTTTTTCTGTAGCGAGAGGAAACTTTTCTTGGAGCACAACAGACCATCAGAACTGAGAAACAACTGCTATTTGTGTGCCTTAACTGTATAACTGGCCTTTACTGAGCAGGTGCTGAGAAAAGGAACGGGTCGTCTTCGAGCATGTCCGAAAGCCTGAGAAGTCTTTAATGTGTCACAGTTTGCCAGGACACGTCTGCATATCCACTGTCATGGCTGATAGGACACTGATGGAAATGAATTAGTCAGAACATTTGCTTTGCACTTTGGCACAGATTCTTCAGTGTGAAGTGAGTGAAGAACTTTTTTATATTTACTTACTGTAACAATCATTTCTAAACGTCTACCTATCAGCATTAGAGTAAAATAACTCATTATTATTGTTTCACCACGTGCTTATAGTACTTTCTACCGTTAACAAGAAAATGTTCATATTTGTGTTTGCATGCGTGTCTTTGTCTTGTGTATGTATATTTGGACGCAGGCAGGCAAAAATATGTTTTTACGAATGTTTTAACTGTACATGCATGTTCACGTAGCTGAGTGAAAAGCAGGGGTATGAGGAAAGCCTGTCATGTCACCAGGTTCAGTCATGCTGTCAGGCTGAAGAGAGACATCTTCATTCTTCACCTGACTTAGATGGATGTGACTCACAAAGAAAAACTATATATACAGTACTGTGCAAAGGTTTTAGGTGGCCATTAGATTTGTTGTTTTGGCAGTGCTATTATAACTATATAGATAACTATATATCTATATATATAGATATCTATATATAGCTTATTTAGGCTAAAATGACTAAAATTGAGTATGATCTCTGTAGAAGAATCTGGAGATGTTGAGGACGAGAATAGGAGAGGAAGACCTGTCAAAATCTAATAGAAGTTTCTCAGAGTTTCCTCTCTGAGACACCAGAAGGAGTCCAGTAAGGTCCTGGCTCCGCGTTTGGCAGCTTCATCTGGATGCCAAGTTGATTCTTCCATAGCCTGAAAAAAACCTGATCAGGAATAGTCTTTGTGAAAGGAGAGCAGCCAAGAAGTTAGTTGTTCTAATGTAAAAACTAAATAAATATGTATGGACGTCAACAACCACCAGTATTTTGTTAAATATTCCCTACTGTATACTACTGTATACATTTGTCACCTTTTTAAATCCACACCTAAGACACTTATAGATTCATTTCTAAAGTAAAGTCTAAATAACGTCTTTTTTGAGATGTTAAATTTAAAGCAATGGAAAAAAAAATATGTTCACTGACAGTTGCCAACTAATTCCAGTCACTCATAATCATTCCTTAGTGCCCTCTTTATTCAGAAAGAATCTAACTAATTATCACTGAGGAGTTAAAGAATTAACGGGACATCAAGAAGAACAATATTTTTTCCTGGGTCATTTAGCAAAACCAAATAATCTGGGACCATTAGGTGTTTCACTAGAGAGCATTGTAGTTCTGATTTCATTACTTTCAAGTGTGGTGATCAATGAATAGGTGTAAAAATAAACGACTAAACAGTCGCAATAAACAGTCGCAAAACACTTAGGGTGTAATGTTTTCATTTTGCAGCTTGAATACCGAGCTGAATTGTTCCTGTTTTCCGTCAGAGTTTAAACTAATTCAGACAGTGATGTGGTGGTGAAAAGCTCGCTTGTGTTTTTCATTTGTGAACCCTCCAAATGTTCAAACTCCGGTTTCACCCACATGTAAAAACTTGTTTATGACTATGTACAGCAAAAATATTTCATACTTGTCCAAACATCCGGGGGGAACTTTACAGATCATTACCAGTCGTGATGTAGGCTTGTTGCTTTGATTATATATTTAGATTTTCAGCTAATAACACAACACTAAGTATTAACATCTACAGCTGAATTCGTCGTCAACATGCACTGTTTTCTAAGTAAGTCAATCTAACGGAGCATAGCAGTATTCTAAAGTCAAGGACCGTAAAAGCCCTTTGTCAACAAATCCTCACATGTCAACACATTAGGACTGATCTAACAGCGTTTGGCAGCGTGAGGCGGTGGTTACTTTCCTCTGAAATCTAGTGGCTAAAGCAGCTGTTAAATAGTTGTTAGGACTGCACACTGATAATACGACATGTGGCATCAAGTAAAAACATCCAGTAAAAAATAATATCAGCTTATCATGCTCATTCTCCTCTATGTTGTACATTTCTGCTTTGGCCGATCAAGACAAAAGCGTTCATGTAAAATGTAATACCAAGATCTGTATGATCACAGGCCTGGTTTTCAAACTTAACATATCGTATGCTTCGATTCTGATTGTGTCCTGAAGCTGAATCATCGGTTTAAATTGAGGAAGTGTTTTTAAAGACTTCCAGAAGAAGACGTCTATGGCTAATTGATAATCAAGTGTCTAATGTCTGTGATACGACATCTCAAGGGTTGTTGTAACTTGATAGCTGATGATCAGTATCGGACAGTTTGAATAAAGTGCGCAGTTCGTATTAGTATAAATAAAGTGTTAGAAATGTTCCTGTAATGTCACTGTAGTTTCCTGGAGGCCTACCAAAATAAATATCAGTGTTTGTTTAGGAGCGTTTCAGCGTTGGCAGTGCTGAACTTTCTGGATCTGAAGCCACAACAGCTGCCTGATAATGACTTAAATGTTTACTGCGTTTCTCAAGATTGGAAACAACTGATGGGAGCAGAAAGAGCGTGGCACAGAGCACAACACACAGCGTGTAGTGAATGGATTCTGGTGCCCCTGTTCAAAACAAAGTTTTTGATAGGAAGTCTGATATGGCCTGATTGTCCTGCTCTTGTTCATCTCGTGTGGTGACATTTTATTGGATAAAGACGAGGCTCTACAGTGGCGACAGAGAGGAGGTGAGAGAAAAAAAACCCTGCACAGCCATGACAGAAGAGGAGAAAAATCTTTAAGCACCTGTAGTAAAACACAATGCACGGTTTTGAAAACAGCATAGAGAGGAATTTTTCTAAAATGGGCCAAGTCACGTCTTCAAGGCTTCCGAGACAGAGAGATGAAAGCGGCAGGGAGCGGAGGAAATGGGGGGGGGTTGAGGAGGCGTCACCTGGAGAACTGCCTGTTACTGACAGGATCTCAACCGGGCAAGGTGCCCTAAAAACCAGCTAAACATAGGTAGTGTTTCTCAGAGAAAGCAGAGGTTGTTTGGGGTGGATGCAGTTGCAGACAACCTTTTTGAACCAGATCATCAGGCTGTTATGAGTAAAGTTTAAACGTCTTACATGTTTACCAAAACCCAGGTCTGTCCTTAAGATTTACGACAGGTATTTGTCAGACGCAGGCACAGTCAAGATGGACTATTTTGCTAAATGAACTAAATTATCCTTACAGAATTATACAAAACAAGTGATTCTCTGTTGAGGAGAAGAGGTGATGCACAGCGAGGCCCATTTCCTGTGGCGTTCATGGCGCTGAAGGCTCATTTAGGAACAAGGAACCTGAATGATGTGTTTACTGTGCTTCTAGATGGCTCGTTTTTGTTATGACTTGCCTGATAAGCATTTTTAAAATAGCGTGGATGTGGTGATAAGAAATGTTTACGACTGTCTGGTGTCTAGGGTTGCCGTGATTCACCTAGAAAACAGTGTAAACCTATTCCTAATCTAGTTTGTCGACGCTCATCTGTAGTGTTTTCTTTTGCATTTGCTCAAGTTTTTAAAGCTCACGTCCCAGGTGACACGTATTCAAAGGATTGTTGTGCAGCATAGGATTCAGGCCCTGCTGTAGATTTCCGCTAATTGACAGGAGCATGAGTGTGATACAAAAAGCAGAGGAGCTTCCACTAACTTGAACTTCCTGTTTACTGTGACTGATCATACAGACAGCAGTAAAGGCCTTCTTAAGGAAGCTGACTGTGCCCTTTCATTTGCTTTTAGATTCCCTGCTTCAAGAAAAAAACAAAACAGAACGCATTTCAAATTTTCACTTGGCAACTTGTATTTTCATCTGTGCTCTCATTCAAATTTGAGCTGGCATCTCTTTTCAAAACTTTATTTATCCAGCGAGGGTTTTGCTGAGCACGTTTGCTGTTTGTTTTTTTTCAGCATCGCCCTTCTTCCCATTCCCACACGGGAGCTGTAGTCATCAGTTTTTATGGATAAGAAAAGGTATTGCTCTGTCCTTCTGATACAATTCAGTGGTATCTTACCTTTGGGTGGTTTGAAACTTTAATGTGTAATCATAGCTAAATCCCACGAGAGTAACAACCTCACTAAAATCATAAAGTATTATTGCGTGGTTTTCATAATGGTGACAAACAGCAAACAGGCAGTGTTTGAAAACAACACAACGCGAGGAAAGAACAACAGAGAGATTTCTCATCTTTTCAAAAAGTCACAATATTATTTAATATAAAACACCTTTAAATTGAACATAATGAGGAATCCGTCATCAGGGGTTTCACCAGTCCACTACCACTTGAACACTGCGGTCGGGGAGGACCTCCGCCTCAACAGCAGCTGACTTCAATGGTACTTCCGAGTGCACACAGAAAAGGGTTGAAACATGCATTTACTACATTGTACAAAGTCAAAGGCGATTAACTGGAGGTCTTTATTTTTGCCATTTGTGGCAGAAAGTCTCAGCCACCTCATGAGGGATCCAGAGGCAAAAGAAGGGATGGTCTTGATAGTTGGGCATGTACAGAGGTGTCCATTTGTTTCCTGGCACTTACGGATAAGGTGCCCTCCTCTCTTTTAGACCGTCAGCTGAAGGGAAAGCGGAAACTTGGTGTAAGGCAGGAAAATGAATCAACATACTTCAGATAAGTAAGATAACAGTTGTAGGCTTGCTTAATTTTCACAAACAGGCAATGCCAGTGCGGCTCCTGTGTTGTGGAGTCCGCATACAGAGTTTTGCATGACTTGGCAGTAACACAGCACATAGCTGTCTCTCTCTACACATTCCCCAACATGTTGCTGGTAACGATCAATGAATGAGGAAGCACAGTGTCCATCCAATTTTTCTTTCCAAAGCAAACATCATTTTCCTTTATCTCTAACAATCGCACAACGGTGCTGCGTTTTTGAACGTCAGACACGCCAGAAACAGACTGAAGAGATTCCTCCCTTTTGTCCATTCACACTGACGACACTTTGTTGAACACAATTCATCCCCTCCCTCTGTCCCTCCCCCTCCCTCTCTCTCTTCTACACAGCCATTCACACACACAAATGCTCACACTACAGATGCCACGGAGGTGACGGAGGTCACCTTATTCTCATCTGCCCAGGGCTGCAGGTTCTGCAGAGCGTACAGGGAGGAGTTGTGTAGGCAGAGTGGGTCTGGCTGCAGAGGCTGGCTCAGTGTCTTCTGGAAAGCTTCCTGCTGAAGCTGCAGCATCAGTCGGTTGGCCTGCTGCCTCTCGGCCTCTCTCTCCTCTGCAGTCTGTCTCCTGGGTGGACGGAGGAGACAAAAAGGAACAGATGAGGATTTAAGACCAGTGTAATTATTGTCATGGGAGCATGTACACAGCATTATTACTGATATATACACCAGCAGTGTCTTTCATTTTCAAACATACAACAGCTTTGAGTTCACAACCTTGAAGTGAGTCATAAGATGATGAACATCTTTGGAAAGTACAGGTGCTGGATAAGTTTACTTCTCTGCAGCTAACATGTTTGAATAAACCCACAGAAATGCAGCCGGTGACAAAGAGCCTAACAGATATATTGCTTTGTTTTAAGCATCTACAAGGCACAAAGGAGGCAAATCATTGTGAAAACGTCAGACTGATGCTCTGCTTTGTTAAAATATAAGAAAAGGTCAGATTTCAATATAAATAACTGACAGCTCAATAAAACACCGACATACCTGTGTGAAACAGTATTTTTCGTGTTGTTTGTGACATATGTAGAATGATTTTATCAGGGAAGTCACGGCGCTGAAGAAATGAATCCAATCAGTCGTTACACGTCTCCAAACATTTGCACAAGAAGCGATTTGCAAAGTGGATGATGATTTCACTGTATGTTTATTTAACACCTGTGACAGTTACTTCAGCTTGAGGCTACACGACAGCTGATCAAGATGGGTGGCAGGTGTTTGCATGACTAACGCAGGGGGAGGACGCACAATGCACTTCCTGCCTTGAGGTGAAAAGTTGTGTTGTCTTGTTTTTCTGCCTTTTCTTTTCATCACAGCACATGTTAGCACTAACATAAACCCTGCATATGGTGTCGTTATTATTACACAAACCGTAATAAACAAATGATTGCCGTCAAAATCAGCAACAAAATACAAATGGCAGGCAGGAATAGGAGGCGGAAACACACCTCTAAAACACTCTTTCATGCACACCAACCTCCATCCATTAGCCACACATTATTGTTAACAGCATTATCATAATCTGATTCGCTGCCTGTTGATTTGATCATCCTCCTGTTACTAGCGTAGTTGTCACGCAAAGATATCCTTCATACTCATCCTATCAGGTGCACGCTACAGGGAAATGGCATAAATCTCAGCAAAACTAGGAAATCAGAAAAATGAGTTAAGCCAATTCCCTTGTTAGTTGTGACATGTCGATCAGTCTTGAATTTAGTTTGGTGGTGTTTCTTTCAAACTGATTCATTTTTATTACATCTTGTGGTGGAAAAGGTGCCTCGCTTCTTTTTTCAACCCAACTGGACGTGATTGAACCACATTTACACACTTTATATAGTTTTTTAGAACAAAAGGATCAATTCATAAATGCCCAAATAAAAAAAACTCGTTGTAAGCATTCTTTAAGTGTTTTAAATTTGAAAGTCATTATAAAAAGCTTTATAATCATTAGAACATTAAGGTAATTCAGGTAATATATTATGTTTGTAATATGGTTTTGAAACAAGAGTCCTGGCCCTTTAACTAAGGGCAGGGCATGATAATTTGATTTCCTACTCATTTACCTCCAAATGGCTATAAACAACAGTTAAAATCAAGTGAATGAGTGTGTGTGTGTGTGTTTCTGTCCATGGACTTCAGTCAATTCCTCCTGTGAGTGTTTCAGTATTGCTTTGGACAGCAAGTTTCTAAAAGGCCTTTCAGGAGTAATTGTGCTTGGTCAAGTGAACTGGCCTCAACTGGCAGCTAAGCTAAGCAAAATAGGTGTTGTGTTGTACAATGTCTCAAATGATTTAGCCGTGGGCCATTTTACTTTTGTTTAAAATAAAACACCAGTGAGTGTTTCAGATCTAAGAGCAACACAGAGACACGTTCACTGCAGTCGATTTACGACCCAAGACAAATTGGAAGGAGTGGCTCATTCTGCACTCGTAAAGCCAACCAGCATCACAAACATCCACCACGGTCTCTTTGTTCTGTTTGAACTCATCATGAGGGAGACAACAGAGAATTGTGATGCTTTCAGTTGATTCTAATTTTCTACAGGTTAAAGACACCGAACTGCACCAAGTCACACTGGAATCTTACCGCCATTTTGTCCGCCTGTTCTGAAACCAGGTCTTCACTTGCGCATCTGTCATTTTCAGGGCCTTAGCCAAGGTGGCACGCTCGGCCGACGCCAGGTACTTCTGCCGGTGAAAACGTTTCTCCAGCTCGCAGATCTGCACCCTGCTGAAGGAGGTGCGGGGCTTTTTCCTCTTGGGTGGCGTCCGGTTCTGGTACGGGTGGCCAATACGGCGGGTCACGGAAAAGGGCGAGAGTGCAGCTGAAAAGGGAAAGAAAAAGACAATACATTTGAGTTTGTCTGATGATTTATTGAGTTAAGTGGGTATTTCTAAACTGAAATGATCTGTTTTTCTATAGATAAACTTCTTCTCTTTGTGGTTTTGTTCATGCATGCTCAGGTTATACACACATTTTTTCAAAGTAAGATTTTGAGTGTAAAGATCAGTACACAGTTAGATTCCATATAATATTCAGTATTTAAAGCATATCTGCATTTAAAAATCAGCTGTAATAGAAATGGGTGTGGTAGGAAAAGCATTTGGAGGGGGAGGGGGTGACTCACCTGGGCAAGCCCCCTTTGGGAAAGGATAGTCTGCTAGAAGGCCATTGCCGTCTCGCAGGTGAGCGAGCTCGGGGTAATAGCATTTGGCTAATGTCTCCACAGTGCTCCAGACAGGGACCCTGCCGATGTCTCCCTTGGGGAGAGGACAGAGGGACCCGGCGGCTCCTGGCCCCCCTGTGGCCTCTCCTGCTCGGCTCTCCTCTGCCTGCTCCCCTAAAGGAAAGGGAGACACAGTGAGGTCCCACATCTGGAGCACAGCAGAATAGCTGCAGCCAAGCGGGCACCGATGCATAGCAGCTAATCACATGAAGGAGGACTGAATGATGAACAGAGTCTACTGTAACATCATTTACTGCTCTCGTCAGTTAACATTTGGACAAAATGAAATAAAATATAACAATATCATAAAATATAAGTGACATAAAGAAAGGCTAGAAATATAAATGAAGCACATTCTGGTCAACCAATCAGAAACCAGCTAATGGGGGTCATCCACTGAAAATATGATAGTGAAAATATAATTTAATCAGGTGTTTAAAACCATATTACTTGTAATTTAAGTATAATTCTGCACAGACTTATTAAATTCACATATATTTAATATTTGCACAAAATATCTTCCATCATTAAAGCTTCTAAAAAGGACCTTGCACGACTCAGCTTGCAAAATTAAATTGTTTCCTGAATACAAGAATGAACTGCATATTATACATAATACATATACACATTATTAGTTCATCATTTTGTAGAAATATGAAGTCACTGTGCTTTTCTTCTTCCTGTGCCTCAGTGCCTCGTGGTTCACTTTCACATATCACTGTATCTGGGTATTAATAACAACTTATCTTCTGCATCATAAAATATCTATGAATCCTGTCTATTTTGTCAGCCACGGGTAAACAGAAGATCAATAAATGTAATGAGATCGTTGTTGGCCATGGATCCACTCCACAGTCACAGTCTCATTTTGAAACAGAATGGAAATCAACAACAGGAAAAAAAAAACAGGTTCTGTCTCTTTCTCTTTCTCTCCCTCACCCTCTGTGTCTCTGTGTCACTCCTCCCCACTAAGCTGTTTTGCCTCCTGTCTTACAGGGTGTTCATTTGTTGTTGTTTTGTCAGAAAAGCTCACCAGGAGCCAAAATGAATATGAAAACATCTGCATAGGTGTTCCCGGGGGGCCACATGCTGATGCTGCTCTCAGAGTTTCAGCGACCAGAAAATTAATTTGACGCACAGCCGATGACAATTTGGATGGAAAATGGAACATGAAGCTATTATGCGTGAGGCAGTCGTTTGCAGGGAGCTGCCGACGTCCCCTGACGGTGCTGAACACGAGTGGCAAATTTAGGCGTGCACCAGCAAATGCTTTGTAAAGTAAAGACGCATAGCTGCAACGTGCTGTTACAGTGGGTCACAGAAAGTTAACTTTACCTGCGCGTAAATTCGAAACGCAGATTTGGTGCCTCAAATGAAAACTCACCATCTTTTATTGTCTTTTGCATTTGGATTTACAGTGACCGTGCCTTTTATTATTTTAATCACCTTACTCTCATAACGCCGTTATCAGTTTTTACTTAATGTGTTGCTCTGGTGCTCAACAGTAGTAAAAATTGTAATCACATCCCTTTAATATTCCTCCGGGGACTTAGATAGGCATCTATGGTATTTAATCATGAGTTTATAGTAATAAAAACCCCTGTTTCTTATAAGAGCTCATAGTGGAAGGTGGCAATTCTGTGACTCTTAATAATGAATTTATGAGGGCCTAATTGTACTACAATTGCTCATTTCTACATCCTACTACAGTATTTCGGTAACATATGCATTTAAACGCCGTCGCTTCTTTTTGGTTGGCTTCTTGTTGCCCAAAATAATTTGTAGCCTTACGGGTCACATGCTGAGAGAGAGTGGGCCTGTTGTTGCTCCCAGCGGCGCGTCTGGCTAAATAATACTGCATTAGATGGCTATTTCAGGCCATCTGTGGGGTTAAGTAATGGACCAGGCGCATAGGAGCACGTTCAGAGGAAACCCAACATGCAGCAGGAGCCTGCAACCTGCCAACTGCAGCACAGCTCAGCCTTACAGTGTGCGAAATGCTGATATATGTACATGATACAGTGATGCTATGGATACTGCACGACTCGTGTTTTGACTGAAGGCGTAAGACTAAGACTGTTCAGGAATCAGATATGCCTTCAGATTTATCCTTTGCTGTTATTGCTGTGTACAGAGAACAGCTGTGATGTAATGTTTGAGCTTGTGCAGTTGCTGGATTTTAAACCAACATCTAAATTAAAATACTGTCTCTGCTCGACTGCATCAGTCGTGATGAAATAAAATGCAGGAGCATTTATAATGTACAGCAAATTGAGTATGTTTGCTGTTCAATAGTGACCTGACATTATATCCAGACAGTAAATATTGTAACTAAAATGAATGTGCACATGATTAAAAATGTGTCTGCAGAAGAGAATTGAAATGTTTTTCTTAAAATGTTTTATGCATTGAACGTCATATTAAAGACTGTGAGATGATAAGTCGTCTATGATGATGTACTGTCACAGCAAGATAAAGACAATGCTGTGGAAAATGTGCATCCTACGTATTTTCAATTAATAAAAATGTATTGTAAAATATGAAAAGAGAAAAATCTTCTTGTGAAAAGTAAAATAAAAAAACAAAAAGGCTCCTGTAAAACCATCAGACTTTTTCGTTCACCTCAGTCAAATGAAAAAGAAAATGGGCTAGAATACTAAATTTGGTGCCTGCGTAATACAATTTAGCATAAGCATATCAAAAAATAAAATGATGCCGTGGAGAATATGTTTCCCATAATAAAACCACTTATACTTAATAACACTTCTCGGTGACAGCGCCTCCCTTCCCCACTGCGGATATTACCTTTGTAGAAATCTAATAAATATATCCGTGAAGGATTCTAAAGGGGATATTGAAATATAACATGAACATATATTGCTATTTATTACACTATACTGAACTAAATGCAGGGACACTGTCTTCTGTCACAGAGAGAATCAGGCCTGATCGAAACACGAGGTGAGGAGCGGGTTCATTTTTTCTGCCATTAACAGTCACACGGAGATTTACTGCAGAGAAAATGGTTTAATGATGGTTTTTATTAGTGGATCCAGGCCTGTGGAGCTGCACACGGCTCTGTGGGAGGACAATACGCCCCAACGGTTCATTAATGTTATTATTATTATTATTATTATTACAATAATTGTATCGCATATATTCATAATTTATATCGACTCTACAAATGATTTTTACATGTACAATACGGTATCTGTATTTTAGTCTACTGCACCGACGACTCATTTTTTATTATTTTATTTTAAACCTTTTTATTATTATTATTATTATTGCCTCCAATTTGGGGGAAACGTCATTTTAAAAATAAATAAAATAAAATATATTTTGGCTCTAACAGGAATCCTCTAGTATATCACCAAGTCTAAGTTTAAAGGTGGATTAAATGATGCCTTTAACACCTCAGATCTTAATCCTGTGAGTCAGACTGGTACAACACGGGCGCATGTCGGGGTAAAAAAAAAAGAAAAAGAGGGAAGTCTATCGCGCAGTTTAACAGGTTTCGTTTACATCCCCGCTAAAACCTCCCGCGGCTGCCAGATCTGGAAAACCTTTGGCAACACGTTTGTCCATGTGCAGCTGCGCGGGGCCGTTTCTTTTCTCCTCCGGTTACAAACTTGGAAAGCGGAGAGAAAAACAAGAAACAGAGGAGGAAACATGTGAAATGCTTCTCTGCCCATCAGGGCAGATGATAGTCCATTTGATTTACGGCCTTTTATAGGAATCAGAGCAGGAGCAGGCCAAATCTGGATAGTGTGTGTGTGTGTGTGTGTGTGTGTGTGTGTGTGTGTGTGTGTAGCTGCTGCTGCTCTGATCAATACAGTGGAAAGATATAAGCTGCGAGATGATTACAGCGACACAAAGCTGAGAGAAATTAAACGAGAGGCCCTCGGTGACTATGAGTAAAATTGATAAACCTATTTACACTGTATCTTTTTGCAGCTGACATATCGTCCCCGGTATTTAATAATTAATCAGGGAGAAAGAACGGAACAGTGAATATTTAATTCGTGGAGTGGTGTGGGTGGCGGGGGGGGAGAGTGCGCGAAGCCATGATGTTCTTCATTTTCATCTTCATAAGGATGAGGTCACGAGAAAAAGACCAGTGGAACCACCCCCCCTTCAAAAGGGGGCACAAATGGATGGGATAAAACCACAGAGCACATAAAAATGAGAATATACTGGACTAAAAGGCCTGATTGGGTCGCAGAGGTGATTTCACTGTTTAATTATAAAATAATTATTTGAATAGGTTTTATAATATAATCTCCCTGCAAAGAGAAACATATGGTGGCATCAGAAAAATGTGAATAAATAGAGATTTAATTATTTGTTTTTTAAGTTAGATTTGAACAAAGTGTGACTGAGTTAGTCAATTTTTGTTTTAGAGGATTTACTGTAATATTATCAGATTATCATTTATATACTGTCACTACCTATAATAATAATAATAATAATATTATGTGAAAAATAAAACCTGCCATATGTTGTTACTATTATGACTCATCTTCCTGTTTTCTCAATTGGTTCGCAGTAGAAAAAAAAAATTCATTCATCCTTATGAAGAAGAAAAAAAAAACGGGAACGTCGTTATCCGTCATCCACTGTAAATGCAGAGTGATGGTCCAATACTGATTCATCAGCATGTCCATGTCAATTTCTGCTCTCGTTTATCACGCTGCCCTTCCAACAGAACAACAGTGGCTCTGTGTGTATATGCATAAATGATTCGTTGTAGATTAGAACCTATTGAAAGCTTCACTGTGCGGAGCTGTGGCGGCTCCTGTAAAGGCCTGTTTTAACACGACCAGCATTAAAGGTACACGAACACCTGCAGGGACACTGCTGACACTCTGGGTTCATTTGTTAATGTGTGGACTCCTCTGGCCTGCACAGCATCAAACACAGTCAGCCTACAGGTGTCAGACTCTTTTTACCTGTTAATCTGTCCTTGGCAAACCTCCTACTGCTCTCCATCCACGGGAAGGTGAAGTTTGCCGCATTCCCCATCCCCATCCCGGGCACCGAGGGGATGCCAGGTCCGATGCCCGGCGGATGTGTCGAAGGGGGCGGATGCGGCGCAGCAGCGGCGGCGGGCGGCGGCGGAGGCGGCATGGGTCTGTGCGCCGGTACTCGGATCACCCCACCGGCGCCTCCCGAGTTCACGTTAACGTTCATGTTCATGTTCATACTGACGTTCATGTTCATGTTGACGTTGTAGGAGCCGGCCAGACCCGCCGCCGCCGCCATAGAGCAGGCCGGGTTGTAGACGCTGTTGTACCCGTTGCTGTAGACGTTGGGGGCCAGGCTGTAATCCGGGTCGCCGGTCCGGTTGGGCAGCATGCAGCCACTGGACTGGTCCGAAGTGTTTAGGATCTGGTCTATCCCAAAGCTGATGGGTTCATGCTGCTGCTGGTGCGTCTGGTTCACCTCCTCGATCCCCGTGTGCTCCATAGTGTCGTCGGTAACAGTCAGGTCAGTGCGTGTCGTTAGCGAGCGGATGTGTTTTTGTCCTACAGTCATTCACAACTTGAGAAATGAAGTGTTTGTATGTATGTTGCAGTACGGCTCTGATCTTTCTGCTTTCGAGCATCGACACAACGCGGATCTATTCCCAGGGAACCAATAACGTGTCCAACGCTATCCAGAATCTTGCCATTATTTTTGTCCAACAGTGGGATCGGGTGTTCCCCTAAATTAAATGCCTGTCCGCCGGGCTAAGAAAAAGCGTATCCATTTTTAACAGCGTAATTTTCTCCCACCGAACTAGACACAAGGAGAAACAAGAAAAACACCAGAAGACGACAAACGGCTGTCCAGAATACTCACTAAAATCCTTAATTTTTGGATGGGGGCAGTTCTCTGGAGAGGCTTGATGCGCTTTGTTCGCCTACTGTGGAAGAGGCGATCCATACGCGGAGGGCTCGGCAGGATACCCAAGCTCGTGGCATCAAAATAAAGCAGGAGACACAACAAAACAAACCCGAAGAAGCGAAAACGCAACGCTGACCTCGCAGGCTCGATATTAATTGGAGGTGAGAGCGAAAGACGACTCTGTTGTGCTGAACGGTGAAGTGTGTTTCAGCAGGTGAGACAACCCTCTGCGTAAAAGCTGCCATTCGGTCATCCAGCCAAACCTCCCTCCCCTCCCCTCCCCTCCCTCCCGTTCTTCCTCCTTCCTCCTCCCCGCAGGACAGTTGTTTTGCTCGGATGTCTTAAAGCAGCCGCAGCTTTCATTTTCCTGCAGCTTGTCTGATGTTAAAGTGCAGGTTTTGTGTCTTTTGTGCTCAGGTCAAGCGGTTTCCAAACAGTTTGGCGGTAAATCTCGCCTTTTATGAGCTTTGCATACTGTATTTAAAGTGTCACCGCAGTGCTGGAACAGTCGGAATAAGCAGAAACAAAGTCTCCTCGCGTCAGAAATGTCACAATTTTTAAGGCAAATTTCAGATTTTCGACTCAGTGTGTTGTGTTTTTTTAGATTTATTTGCACATTGTGTTGAATTCATTACTGAATTAATATTAATGTCCAATTAAAGCAGCGTTCTGGGTCAAAGCTTTCATGTCGAGGCCTCTGGAGAACATACTTTTTGATTTTGTTTTTGTGTGGGAACCCTCAGCCAACCTGAGAAGGTTCCTGCTACAGGCAGCAAGCGGGCACTTCAAGGCAACAATTAAACAGAGGCGTCTCTCTGTGCGCTTACGGGCCAATTAAACAACCCACATGTATAACCAGGGGCCCACAGAACTCAGACCCACAAACACCGAGCGAATAACCTGTTAAGACGAAATAGGAAGATGCACATTATGCTGAAGAACGCACCTGAGCGGCGCACAGGCAGATACATCAGCACCCTGTGTCTTGCAGGATGCAGCGAATACTGGGTCAGATTTATGCGCGCGTCTGAGCCGGGCCGAAACCGGCAATCTGTTGCACTGTTAACGGCACAGTGAGGCCGTAAAGGCAGCTGATGCTGACGGGAAGTGTGCAGGGTACAGGTATAAATGAAAGGCACGGAAAGAGTCATCCTAACGCACATTATCACAAAGTAATGAAATGCAATAGATAGACAGATAGATAGATAGATAGATAGATAGATAGATAGATAGATAGATAGATAGATAGATAGATAGATAGA
>JAUYWH010000002.1:19716209-19793054 GCA_034779795.1 Ctenopoma multispine
ACACACACACACACACACACACACACACACACACACACACACACACGCACACACACACACACACACACACACACACGTACTGATAAATATTTAACATAATTATGACGCCAAGTACAAAACGAATATGTGCTTCATTGAAGCTGAAGCTGACCAAGAATTCATCACACTTTAGCCTTTTTATCCATTTATTTTATTCTACAAGAATGCAGGTAGATGTTCAGTGTAAATGTCTAAATGTAAACACCAGACTGGAATTTGTCCCCTGTTGCAGACTAATCAAGTGCCATAGCGATAATAATTTTTAGAAACCAACCTCGAAGTTAGCATCACCCTGGTCCCCTTGACAAAAAGCCAATGAGATTTGTTTGGTTTTATACTAATACAGAAAATAAGATTCGCGACAAAGTCACCAGAAGTAGGTTAGGAACGAACTGCACCACCACACTCACACATTTTGTGGTCATATGTTTATTTCCTCTGTTGACATATGATCTAAATATGAATTCCTTCGAACAGATGGAAAATGAACACGCCCGCAGTGCTTTTGTGCAAGGCTTTTCGCCCCTCCCGGTCTGCATGCAGTCACGTGACCTAGCCTTCCCTCACCTGTGATCTTTCCTAACCTTAACCACACAGCGGTTCCATGCAAATACAAATTGCAAATACTAATATAAGTGGTTTGGAGTGACTGACCAAAACCCATGACACCATCAAAATAAATGTGAAATCAAACCTGCACCCTGAGCTTCAGGACTGTCCATTGTCTGACAGGCGGAACTAATGAGAAGGATCTGTGTTGTTGCTTTCAGTATATGATCTGGTAACGAATGCCTGCTTGAAACTGTAATCGTTCACCTAAACCATTGGAATTCACAACTCAAACTTGTAATCGTATCAAAGGCAACTCATTTTCCATTGGACTGGAGAGCCTAGATAATTTAGTGAGTAATTTGACCACTGTTGTTGAATTTTATAAAGAAACACTTTTAATGGCCTTTAATCTTTCCCTTTAACTTAAGGAACTTTAAATAACTTCAACAGATACTTTTATTCTCTATTATCTCACATCAACTTGATATTTTTTTTTACATTTCATCGGTGTTGTTATCCTTTAAAAACGTAGACACCCAGTTCTCACAGTTTGGACACACCAGAAAAAATCATTTCACCAGTACAGAAATCCCATCGTCCATCTGTGTCTCTTGGTTCCTCGTAGTCATTACTATAATCAGAAGACTGTTGCTGATTCCAGGTGAGCGCGAGCCGGGTCTCCGTGAGGATATCGCTGCATTAATTGATGTTTAGCTCGATCAGTCTCGTAGGTGCTGATTGCAGGTGCAGTTGCAGAAATGATGAGAATGCCCCCCCTTTGCTCTGTGTCATTACTCACTTCCACCAACACTGCTATCTCCTCTAACCCTTCGCCCACCCCTCACACACCTCTAGCTTGTGGAAAATACAGATGTGGGCAAACTATGACCTCAGGTATATAATGATCATTAGGTAACAAACCACCAAAATGAAGAAAAATAAATTATATATTAAGGAATTCAGCAGTTTTCCTCGTTTAAATCACCTGTTTCATTGTAATTATTACCTTTTTCAATTAATAATATAAGGTGTATATATCAAGAAGGAGCAAGGTTTAAAAAAAGATCTTTCAACAGTACTAGTCCCAACTAATCAATTGTATGGGTATAAAGATTTACGACACTGGAGAAAAGGATGTTGAGATAATGGAAAGAAAGGGATGCATATGTTGAGTAACTAGCTGTAGGATTTCTGTCCTGGAAACAGATTCTCCTGTTGTAAACCGGGTGTTTTATCCTGGAGAAGCGAGCAGCCAAGAGGAGGCCTGGCTCCAAAGCCAGCCAAGACGGCTAATTACATTTTCCATCTCGACAAGAATGGAGGATCCCTTCCTATGTTATTAATCATAATGAGGGGAGTATAATAAGCTACCATACATCATGCTGTTGACAGTCATAGTTTGCCATTTGCAAGCCCAAGCATTCTTCTTCTTTTAATGGCCGTAAACCGAATTAATGTACAGTGAGTTTGATGCCCATAATCAATTGTGGATGAGATTTAAGGCCTTTTAGCCTCACCCCTCATGATTTTGGAAGGATATCAAAAACGTTCCTGTCCAGGAAATTGCTTTAGGTGTTGTGCATGTATCAGTGTGTGTATGTGAAACAGTTTGGTCTAAGGAGAATGTGGATGTCTCACATACATCTATTACTTTTAGTACTTTTAGTGGCTAAAACACACTTTTGTGGAAACACCGTGCCCAAGTGTGTCTTTTAGAAAAGCTGTATCACACATACCTGCACACATTTAAACCATCCTGAAGACATGTTCACACAAAGAATTTATATAGAAAACAGCATTAATCAACTGTTTGCTAACATGTGAACCGTTGCGACTTCAGCAGAGTCCTGAAAAAATCACTCACTCCATGAGTTTTTTCTTCGGAATAATTCTGTGAAGGGGTCGGGATTGGACAATATTTCGTTAAAACAACATTTAATCAAAACTTGATGACAGTTGTGGTTTTCATTTCTTATTGCTCCTGGCTGCTGTCAATCAAATCAGATTAAATCACATTCATACCAAACTCAAATAAAGAAAGAATGCTTTTTCTCCAACCTTTAAAGGGATAGTTCAACATTTTGGGAAAAATATTCACTGACTTTCTTGCTGGGATTTAGATAAGAAGACTGATACCATTGTCATGCCTGTGCACTAAATATGTAGCTGGAGCTATAGCAAGGTTTAACATAATGGCAGGAAACAGGAAAACAGCTACTGTAACTTTACGCTGTCCAATTGTAAGCAAAACCAAGCTTCTCTATACATATGTCTTCAACTTTAATTGTTGGTTAATGAGTGTGTCTTATAAAAAATTTTTTTTCTATGCATAGCGTGACTTTCTGCATTGTTGCCAGTAGGCCTAACTCGTTATTGCGAGTCAGATTACCCTAATTTACAGGAAATCTGTGTTTGCGTGCGTCCCAGTTTGACATCTGCAAAAGTGCTTTTGTCTTATATCTGATGTTGAAGGCGACAGTGAAGTGCAGACAGTGAGCCATACTTCTTCCACTGTTGTCAACACAGGCATTTCTGAATCGACCGGGGGAAGCCGATTCTATCGCTGTGTTTAATAATGGCAGGAAAAATGAAAAGATCCTGAAGGTAGCTATACCTCCTGAATGGCTATCTGGAGAGAGAAACACCACTGCAATGTAATTTATTGTGACTGAGCTCACGGCCCTCGGGCTTCTCCTTCAGAAGAAGAAATTCTCAAAAACCAGCAAATAGGAAATAAAGGCTTTTCTCCTCTTAATCCTCCTCACCTCAAGGGTGAAAGACACAGGTTAAAGACTTCACAGTCGTATACAAGCGAGATAAGCACCAAGTCAGTCTGGTCAGTATTTCGATAACTTCATCAATCCTGGAGAATGCAATCAGATACAGTCCAACTCTAAGCTGCTGTTGCCCTCTGGGAAGCTGTGAGAGCCATTCATTTTAGCGGAGAGGGCACGCAATCTCCCTTTTGTAATTAAGAGTGCCCAAATAAACTGTGTGTGTTACCCCTGAAGTGGAACAGTTAGAAACAAATAAAAGGCTAATGAAGAAATGATTGCTCTTTTACAGGAACAGGGAAGAGAAGGAATCTTAAGGCAGTGAGCTGCTTATATGCAGCAGTCCAAACTAGCTTCACTCATGGTCGACATCAGCTGGAAACAAATGATTATAGGTGTGTGGAGGCACACGTGCATATAATAACACCTTATGTAGAAGCCTGTTGAACTGAATTCTGATGAAAGCATGCATCTATATTTCTATATTATATTTCTGTTCTGACTGTTTTTAAAATTATCGTACATTTACATTGGCATTACATTTTTGATTTTGAGAAATTATAACTATTTAGTAGTTTTGTAATGTTAGAAAAATGTCATCTACATAAGTTATAAGACTCCAGCTCTACACGCTGCAGGATTACAGTTCTGCTTGCACATTAGTGTAAAATGCAGTATATTAATAATAAAGCATTAACCTGCATAAAGGATGGGAGGAATCATATTATCACATGATGAAGTCAGGATATCATTTTGCAAACTGTCTCCTCTGCTTTGATGATTCTGTGAGACATGTAAACCAACAACTTCATGTAAAGGGTAAGAACCATTTTAAAATGCGCTGAAGATAAGTTGAAGATACATTTATACTTGTGATGTGAGAACGTCATCATTGTGTTGTTGCTACTTGTTAAAGGATCCAAACACGTCTTCAAACCACTGTCTGTGTCAGCTCACGGATTCGCAAGTTGTAAAGTCGCTTGGGCGTCCAGAAACTTCCCATAATTAAAATGTTTCTCTGCCTCTCTGATACCCTATATTTCTTTAAGTGAGGGCCTTTTGTTTCGTGTTTACCTTTCTTGGCAGATAGCTGATGGCAGATCAAGATGTTGAGCCATTTGCGATGAAAGGTTTTGACTGCAGAGATGAAAGTTTGTGAATTCCATAGTACAACTACGTCTCCGGTTACAAAGCAAGGTCAATCCACTTGTGGTGACTAGATTTCTGTGGTGAGGGCACCATCGGTGGATGAAAACACATAGCGACAGCAGACGTGTCAGCTATTTCGAGATTTCAGCTGTCTTGCCCTTTCTCACTCATTCAAGACTTCAGTTTTGGGGAGGAGGCCTGAGAAGAAGATGAACTTTATTAATGTGTCATCAAAAATTTGACTGCCCCTGCAAAGTGTGGTGCATTCCTCTGTGCCGAGCTGTTGCAGAGGCTTGTTGGGGCTATTGGTGTATCAGCGTTCATCTGAAATGTGATCTTCCACATCTGCGTTTTTCCACCGTGGCCAGATTCTTGGCTACTGTAACTAAGGGGATTGTTTTGTTCCACTGCAGTGCAACATCTACTCTGCTTTGACTGTCCACCCATAAAAGTGTCAAGATTGAAATATCTGGATTAAGAATGAGTGAAGTGGCTGCCATTTTCAGCAGCTTGTGTGAAACGCCTCTGTCGTCAACAACACAGCCTTCCAGCAGGAGGAAAACGCATTAGTCCCAATGGATGAAGTCCTCAGGAAACCAGATATGCTGCTTTTATTAAGAAGGACACAAGTTAATTTATGTCACAGCTTAAAATGAGCCTGTTCTTATGTTAATCAGGAAGCAGGTGTTGTGGGATTGAACCTCAAGACAACAACTGGCTCTGACTCAAGGTTGTGTCTCAACCAAAATGCTCTCCTTTCCAAAGATTACTAGCAGTTTGCAAAGCTAAGATCAGTCAAAGTAATGACATTTTACTGGAACAAACCTCATTCGCCTTTGATAAAGAAAAACAAAACAACATGCAGGCACAGGTTTCCATCACTCAGAAGAGTTACTGAAGAGGCTCAGAGGAGGAAACCATACACAAACATTACACAGCAGCAGAGTCAGAGGAGTGTGACACTATTGAACTTTGCAACACATGTCTGAGCTTGCAGCAGGTCTCCGCTAATATCGACGCATTCCCATCTGCCATTGTCTTGCAAAGGGAAAAGCCTGAAGATCACAATTTGGAAAAAAAAACAGCAGCCCTACACCTCTCCCCCACTCACAGACTGAACACTTAACTAAGGCAGAAAAGAGGCGTCTGGATAGTATCTCTTGCCTGGATTCTCTGAACTATCAAGCCTCTTGAAACGTTTTGTCGCCATGTTGTCCAGGCGGTGCCATTTTCATTCCAGTGCAGCCGCTCTGCTCTTCCACCTGTCATCTGCACTCTGTGCTCCCTGAAGCCGACCTGCTGACAGCTTCTGAACGTGAGGGGAGTCACAACACCAGCAGCAAGGAAGAGGTGTATTTATGTTGTAGCTGTCATTATGTTCCTCAGTATTCTTGTGCAATTAAAATAAATGTTTGTGGGAACTGATCATTCTCTCAGTTACAGCGCAACAGCAATAAAAGCTATAGCTTAAGCCGAAGATATTAGAAAGAGGTGAAAACTACCTAGCACATTTACTATATGTCAGTATTTAGCCATTATATGGTGTCCAAAAAAAAAGCAAGTGGTCAGATGTAACTGTGTACATTTAGTGCTAGTTTTGTGGTGCTTGCACTTTTCTATTTATTATTCCAATAATCTTCCATTTCAAAGACAAATACTTTACTTTGACAGCTCTAGTTACATACTTTGCAGAATTATGTTTTACACACAAAATATACAACTAGCTTTAAAAATATCATATGTTTTTACCGATTAGCCAACAATATATAACAGATGATCTAAACATATATAATAATGCAAATATATCATTTGCATAACTTCAGCATTGGTACATTTTGCTTTCTTGCTTTCTACCGCTTGTCATGACACTGACACTACCTTTTCTTTTAATTCCACAGGGCTATGCTTGACTTTGCTAGATGTGTAAATTAAATCAAATTGCCCGGAATCTCAAACAGCAGCGTAAACCATTTTGTTGTGGCACAATTAATGTGGATAAAGCCCTAATCTTCATAAGAAATATTCTTCATATAAGCAAAGTATTTAAGAAAAGCTATTTGAACTTTTTGTCCATTTTAACCCCAGCATTTCAATGTCAGTTCCTTTGTATTGAGGTGCCCAGAATAAAATTAAATATGTACCTTTTTTTTCAATTCTTTACTTATTAAACCATTCCAGGATGAAACGTACACCAGCTTTTCCAGGCCAGGTCTTGTGGGCACTATGAACACTCATGCACTGCTGGAGACAATTTGTATTTCACTCTTAAATTTCAATTTGTTTCTTGCTGTTTTCTCAAGTGCCCATGCTTGATGCCATAATTACATTTGGGCAATAGGGTCTACAGTATTTCAATTAGCAAGAATGGGGCGCATATCTCTGCTGTAGCCCCACTTTGTGACTCTAGCTGCCATGAATGCAGGGTTGTCATGTGATCACATTAGAAGGCCAACCAAGCAGGACACCCAGCTGGGTGTAATTTTACAGAAAAATATTGCCTAGTTAAAGTCCTACAACAGCGAAATTTACCTTGGTGCAAAACTTTAGTAATGAAGAAACTGCATTACATGGCAGTCTTATTCCAAATGTTCCATGTAGGAATAATTAGAAATAGAATAAGCAAAAATTTAATGTCTGTCTCTCTGCAGGTGACAGTAAATTGTCTTTGCCATGGTTCCTCAGTGAAAACACAACATATAAAAGAAGAACCATTAGACATAAAACAACTACATAAAACATCTGTTTAAGCTTTCTCAAGATCACCACACAGCATGGAAACCTGCGGGGGTCAAACATAAATTCACGATTCTCATCAGACTACATATGATACACGATGAACAGGACAGGATTTACAGTCATTAACATGAGCCTCGATCAACAGGGAAATAAGTTTGACCCGTTGCAGTTTTGCTACTTTTATAAAGCTTTGACACAGATCTCTTGGTTTCCACAGGATGTCTCTTCACAGCGTGTGAGAACGCCCTCAGCCACCATCGCAGAACAGGTGATATATGGGGTTGATGTTAGCCCATAATAATCCCAGGACAAAGCTGAGAGTGTTTGGAGAAACACATCCTACCACCATGGCTCTACTTTCAATAAGGCGGACCCAGATTCATTCATCAGTCTATCTCTGATCTTCTGCTTGAGTTGCATTACCCTCACCTTGATGGATGCTGAGGGGAGATCAGGTTAATGGCCATTAACTGTAAAGACGGTACTACTGATGAAATCCCTGATGTTTCTTGATAAGGCAATGGATGGCTGCCCCGGGTTTTCTCATAAATGCCAATGTAACAGCTGTTATCTACATAATGCCACATGTCACAGTGTCCCTGGACATAACACTGAATGCCTCAAAGGTAAAGCCTGTCCACAAGAATAAAGCATCAACTATATTTATTATTGAAAAGATTGTAATTGTAATTGTTCTGATCTGTAGTTTACCAAACTGTTTTCATCTGTAAACTAGTAGTTAAAATAGATTTCTATCACTCAGCTTAGTCTGCTGCGAGCGTCTTACCTGGTGCTCTCCCTTCTTAACATGTTTATTTTGCAGATTTTCTAATCTGAAGAATCTAGATAAGAAGAAAAGCAATACTTAGAGAGGAAGTACCCTTATGGGATGATCAAACCGAGCAGCCAGCATCCACTGGCTCTCACATCTGCAAACCACTGCGGATCTAAAAACTGAGCAGAGATAGGGGCCAGAGGAAGGCAGTCACGTTGAACTGCACATTTGACTTATGACTCGCCTGAATCCTGAGATCTACTGCGTGACTGATGGTGGTAAATGGGGTGTGGACGGTAGTTTCTCACTAAGTGCCATCATTCATACATTTCAAGCCTCAGTGACTTTGCTTCAACTGTCAAAAATGAAATGCTTAATTGAAAAACGGTCACTGCATGAGGATGGATGACGAGCTGCATGGTGCCATACAAGTAGTTCCATACCGTATAATTAGCTCCGTCCTGAGCAGTGAATGTATGATCCAAAACTACCTTAAAGTTATTTTAATACGAACCACGATATGCACCAGTTCTTTCAGCTAAGAGCCTGTAAAATGAGAATACATTAACGACTGGAGTTGCTGAAACGGTGTGGAGTCAAAGCGGCAGTTCCCCGATGGTATGAATGTGAAGTGAGAGTCGCTTAAAGTAATAATGCAAAGTCAGCAAAGCATTCCTGAATAAATCAAGGTTAAATATACAGTAAGAAAGCAAACAGGATTTTGTTCATCCATATTCTTCATATTGTATTTTCTATATCTCAGCTGTTGCTGTAAAAACATAAAGCATCAATTATAAAGTTTGTCGTCCTCCCTTTACTTGAATGAATGAATAAGTTTTGTCAGTCCTCAGCACAAAGGGCAGCACAAAATGCATTAAAGTGACAAACAACAATACAGTATTTCAAGTGCCTAAATCCATACAGACCACTCAGCTCACAACCATGTGATGGGAAACAAGATCCCTGAGAACTGATTCAAAGTAGACAACAATCACAGTAAATGATATTTATGGAGAGAAACCAATAATGCCATTCCTATTCTTCATCATCTTTTTTCACTTCACACTGTTTTTTATAATTTCACTTTGCAAATGTCATCCATGGGTGAACTGTGGCAGGTGTTTGACATTCCTGCTAAGGTGAAAGACCAAAACAGGGTTCTGCACACATCTCATCAATGAAATGCAATTTTTGAAAAGTAAGACCTAAACAAAGCATATATAAATGTATATTTTTTTAGTAAACAATAATGTGAAAAGCAGGAGGAGGAGCAGCTCATTGCTCTTTTTTTGCCAACCACTACCTACTGATGAAAACAGTATCACAGCCAAAAGTATAATTTTTTAATTTTATAGTATTTTAAGTTTTATATAAAAATGTTAGTAGAAACGTGCTAAAACATATCTTGTAGTGGAAAAGCACTGCCAACGCCTCCCGTGAAGTCAAACTGACAGAGATATTTGCTTCTAAAAGTTTCCGAGCAAAAGTTTGACTCGCGCCTTCTGAGTATTCTGCCTAAATAGTAAATTGCGCAGCTTCTTATTTATTGTAATTTGATAATGTCTAATACATAAAGGGCTGTGGAGAGTGTGGTGGAGTGTAGCACATGATAGAAGAGCATAGTGGATAAGTGGATAAGTTGCATATTGTAACTTCAAGTCTATTTAGTCACTTGACCTGTTGAAATTTCTCATAAACCTGTGCTTTATGCTGTCTTATACAAGTGCACAAGAAAAATGTGATTCACAACTGAAATATGATGAAACGCATGTGAAAAGAATCCTGTTTCTGTATCGCTCTTTAATTTAAACAATACAATAAACCTCACGACCTCACCTTACAAACAATCAAACCCATAACAAGGTAAGTAAAAGCCGCCGTCTGCTCCCTCAGTTGACTCCTGCTCCCATCGCTCAGCGTCCCATCTCCGCTAATTGAAACAACAGCCAACTAACTTTTTTGTCAAAGTCAGCAACATGAGCGCCAAACCAATTGCATCCAATCAGTTTAATTCACCTTGGGCTGCGGTGGCGGGCTCGTACTGATTGGGACTTCATGTTTGAACAGAACTCTGAAGGTCTGCGCTTCCTTCTTTTCTACACCACTCTACTCAAAGAAATGTTTGTATGTATAACTATCTCCTGTATGTTCACACAAAGGAAACAGTACTTTGCGTATTTATTGCACGCTCCTCATTTTTTGCAGTGTGTTCGATGGCGTGCAGTTGCTGCCTAAGCAGGCAGACCCTCTAATGAAGCAGCGGGTATCAGCAGATGTGGGTCTATAACTTAATTTCCCCCCTCGGCTATAGAGCAGATCCTATGGCGTGTAAGTGGTCTTGATGGATGAGCACTGCAGCTCATCATGCCCCCACCACCATCAGCACCAACCCCCAACATCCAACATCCTTCATCTCCATCTCCACTGTCCTACAATTATCATGTAACGGCATATTTAAATTCTTCATTTTCAAGTGTATCATTTATGATTTTGGGGTCTTGAGATTGTAAAAACCAGCTCCCCAACAAGAGAGCAAACTGCGGGAGACAGTTCTATGTTGCACAGGTGAAAGCTTCATACGGCGCTATACTGTACTGTAATTGGACCTTTTGTAGTTAAGAATCTTTTTTCCAAAATCAAGAATAAACATTTGTGTTCACTGATGAGCCGGAGCAAATGAAAAGTCATTTAACGTGATGTGAATTAAGTCAGGTCAGCTACGGAGCTTGCGTGGTTGCATCTGTGTAGTGAGTATCTCAGTACATTATTTAGCTTTGTTACCATTTTACCCCTAATTTGTCACGTTCCACTTACTATAGTCTACAGAGACACAACATGGGCCGGCACATTTCGCTACCTGAGAGGTAGCGAAATTCAGCGTTTCAGTGAATTAGTTCAACTGCCGGCAACTTTACTGTTGTAGTCTCAGCACTCATCAAGCATGTCTCTAGCTGCAGTAGTTTTGTGCATAAAATCTCTAACAAACCCACTGTACTATTATCTGCCCACACTATGTGGCAGGCTGACAAAGTTAGCAACAAGGTGGTGAATGTAAGCAGCTGATAAGGAAACTCCATCTCTGCAGTGTAGAAAAACCAACAAGCGCTCCAACTTACATAGGTTTTTTTTGTTCCAACCCTGTCATACAACCAGAATGACCAATGTCGTTGTGCCACCTGTACACCCAAACCTCCTCCTGACAAACTTTGAAGGTGTAAATCGTCCATGTTCACAGCAGCTGCTAGGCGGCGTGAAAGTGTAGGCCGTACACATTGATCATTTTTTGCTGTCACATACAATCTGTAACACTGTATTCTACAGGACAGTCTCACAAAAGAGCATAATCACTTTTTAAATACTGATATTTTACTAGTTACAGTGCATCCTTAGACACATGGAGAAGTTATTCAGATAGCACGGCAGCCTGCTGTGTGAATGTAGCGTACGAGGTGATAGGGAGACCAACACACAAACCTATCTACAAATACACAACACACAAAAACCCAAACACACACGTCCTCTCAACATATCCTCTGTCCCTCTCAAGGGCAGGGAGCTGTGGTTGCTGCTCTAGGGCCGATGGGACCATGTGGCGAGGCGTCCATATGGGGTAACTTGAGTAAACGCGGGGTAAGGCCACCATGCGTCGGTGCACTCTGTTGACTGTTTCAACAGACATGTTTTCCCAAAGCAAGAAAAAAGTACACTAAGAGGGATGCCTTAAGTCATGGCTCAGTTCACTGAGCTATCTCGCTGTAGGAATCCGATCTCCCACTTCCCTCAGCTGCACTTCTTAAACCTTCTCTCTCAGTGCAGAATGTAACCCTAACTTTTATTGTTACAATAAAAAGTGGTTATCAAATTCACTCATTTGAACAAATGTTTGTCTTTAAAAAATAATTAAGTCTCTACACAACAACAACAACAACAAATGTAGATTGAGGTGTTCCTGTTTTTTATTTTACCTCCTTTCAATTCACCTGTGAATACAGTCTCAATCAAAAATGCTAATTACCCAAGTGGCTTAATCAACATTAGAATAATTGCGCTATTAGAATACAAGCATGCTGCGACAAATGTAAGATGGTAAAGTCATGTAAAACACATGCTGTTTATCTGATTAACTTCAGGATACAAAGATGAATCCCATCGCTAAACAAAACAGGTGACTGACGGAGATCAAAGCAGACGCTGGATTCCTTTATGCAGTGTTTCTCTATGTTCTTTATTACAATCGTACGTTTTCCACAAATCATATGCTTCGTGTGCCTTGACATGGTGAGAAATTTGTATCCATTATATTGGCATGGTGGAATGCTTTAAGCACTACAATACCATGAGCCAACACTGGAAAAGAAACCAGTCAGAGATTGGTTGTAAGTTTAAAATCTTTAGTAGTTGCCATCAAAATGTGTGACTGTAGTAACAGAATTCACAAAACTGAACTTGACATTAGAAGTGAACAAATATAAGCTGTAGATTGCAAATTTGTGTTTCTCAATAGCACAATCTTGGCTTCCTCCTGCTGTTAGTCCAGCACGTGCCAGAATTTTAAGCTGCGTTTGTTTGTTGAGACCTTGGGAGATAACTTCTAGCCTTAAAGTTTTACATTTGAAGAACCAGATCTTTTCCCAACACAGCTTTTTATATTTTGAGCTTATGATTCTACTGGTGGAGCTTGTGCTCCAGATAAATAAACTGAATGTTTGCTTCTCAAACCAGGTTGTGACTTTGGAGAAAGTTGCATACAAGTCAAAATAAAGGTATGAATGTAAAATGTTAATGTTAAAATCTACTTTCATGTGAAATTTTTACATGAAACGTCATTAAGTTAAGTTAAGTTCATCAAAAACTGGTAAGTATCCCCTACTTCTCAACTGTGCAAAGGAAAACAAAAGAATTGATTTCCAATTGAATGAGACCTGGTCAGAGCCACTCAAAATGTCATCAATATTTAAGTGAGCAATGAATAAGTGGAACTGTTTTGCTGACGTTTTGACCTTAAGTGTCTCATTTTGGAAATGAGGAGGAAGGCATTTTGGAGGGGGAAGCTTGGTCAATATTGATACACACGAAAGTCAATTAATGCCATAAAGTGTCTTTTCTCCTCTTTCTCTGTTCTTCCCGAGTGACAGACTGAACTCTAAACACCATCTGCTAAAAAGTCTCCCTAAACTTGACCCCGTCACCCCCGAGGGGTTGCCTGACCTCTGCCGCCAGAAAACCGAGGCCGGGATGTGAGTCGACTTGACAAGATGTTTCGATGATTTATCACCTCCCAGCCTGGAGAATCATAACCTGCATTCAGCACCGTCAAAACAAAAGTAGCTGGAATACAGAGGGTGGAGGGGGAAGACATTAACAGCCCATAAATCTGCCAGAGAGGTCCACAAGTGTTCTGTCTTTGCTGCTATTTAAGATGACGAACATGAGGACTAGACAGCATGTTACCCAGAATGCATTCCACGCCGGCGTCTGAGTAAGGTGCACTTTCACCGACTCTCAGAAGGCGTTGTTGATTATGCAGGATCTGTTTTTCATCTTTTCTCACAGTTTGAGTCGATGTCTGAGACGCCTAGAGGCTGCAGACCAGCTTTTAATTATACAGGGAAATGTTTTATTTTTCTTTATTTAAAACAGGAAAATAATTCATTGTGTCTTCAATATTGTTTTAGAAATGGCAACAATGACAGGATACTCATTAAATGTACAAATATTTGCATATTTTCTCCTCTGGGGGGCCTGTTGGGTGGCAGTTTTTACACAAACATTAATATACAATTCTTTTTATTGCTTCTCTGTTGATGAGAAATGAGAGTTAAGATGCATTTCACGCAAAATCTTTGATTATCGGGTTTGCCCTCAAAACGTTTGAAAAAGTTTGAACAAGCATTAACCTCCGTAAAGTTTGCAGTTACCAAACAAAGGAATGTTGTTGTTTTACAGGATAACCACACGTCATGAAATGGCCTCTCCGAGAAAAAAAAAAAGAGTGCTATAGTGCCATTTTTTTATTGGTAGATCAAGAAATATCTAAAAGTACATTCAATTTAGCAGCACATTGCATCCACATCTCTGAGGGTTTGCATGAAATAAATTCCACCACCTACCAACGTAAATCCATGAGATTTTATGCAGAATTTTTATGTGCATCCACAGATTTGTGTCCTCACAGCAAAGCCAACTACTCGTGCCAGATATTTAAAATGTCTACTGACATTCTTAACGCTGAGGAGGACATAGAGGAACATGCGCGAACACACATGTGGTAGGAATAGAAGCGTGTCATCAGCAGGCCAGCGTGCCTATCCGACCGTGATAGCGCTGTAAATGCAAGCGCACATACCGGGTGAATTACTTCATAGCATGAACCACAATTCTGCCATTTATTTTGAAAATCATCACAACCGAAGATGAGACAGTTGCTTAGGGGCAAACCACCAAAACCATGCTTAATGTGTCCACTCGACTGCTGTTAGAGTCCTACTGCAGATCAGTTGCAGATGAATCGGGTATCTATCTTGCTGAAACACTGGGACCTTCTTCTGCTTCACAGACAATAGATAACATGTTGCAGTTATTGATCTCCGCTGGTATTTTAAGTTTTGGGTGAGGGAAGCTCTATCAGGTTTCCAGGCACAACTGCTCGGTCTGCCTGCTAGCTGCCCCATTTTTAGAGCCCCCTTATGTTCCCAGGGTGGGGCAAGGGAGATTCAGGGGGACTCCTGGGGAAGCAGTTTAACTCTCAACTCTTTAGAGAATAAAGATTCCATAGTTGATTCAGAAATAGCCCCACACTGTGGTCCTGGAACGGTCGGTCAGTCCGTTTTCATTTGTAGGTAGATTCTACCTACTGAGCAAGAAACACTGACAGAAAACATAACTTATTCTCAAATTTTCTCCACAAATACGAACATTTCTCAAAGATGACTGGAGTTTGAATGCTTTAGCATAAGCCCCGTACTGTGTTCTGCCCTGGCGTTTTGTTTTAACTACAATTACAATGAAGACAAAGGGAAGAACGGATGTAATGGCTAATTTGAACCCACCATATCAGCTACCATTATCACAGTAAGACGCAGAGACCCTGGCAGCAGGGTGATTACGGATACTGTGGTGTTATTTGAGAAATTGCTCATTTGGCAAATGCTTATGTTGTCTGAAACCTAAATCCTCATTTTCATCGATGCGTTTCAGGGGATTTGTTTTTTAATTTAAAGAGACAAAAGAAAACTAAAAAAAGACATATAGTGGGACACATAACCGTTGACACATAACCAGTAACAGTACAGTTGAGCCCCACATTCAACCTTGATAGACACATCCCTCAAAACAAAAACACGACTCACAAGGGAAATAAGCAAAAGCGAGCCTAATGATGGAAACAACTTAATGTGGCAGCAACATCGCCCAGACTCCTCCCGAACAGCACAGTTTGGTGTTGTGTGCATGCGTAATGTCCATTTGGGACGGGCAAGCTAATTTACCGCGGTCGAGAACAACACCACAAGGCCTTAATGATCACCTAGCCGCCAATGTCGGCCCATATCACAATCAAGCTCTGGTCCAGTCACAAAGCAGGCACGAATTAATTTGAAACCAAAGTTGAAAAATGACCTTTCCCTGTGGTTATGCGTCAACTTGACAGGAAATATGTGGAAGCCAAAGTGTCCTGACGTTAATAAGACACTTTGCAGTAGTGGGACAGCATGAGTTCTGCTTTTCATTCTCTCTCAGTCTCTTTGTCTGACTGACTTTTTCATTCACACATGTACATAGTCACATGCTACTCAACGTACATCCTGTGATTGCACAACTTGGACCTTGGAAGTCCTTAAAATCACAAATCTAGTCCACACTGAGGACAGACATGACAAAAACCAAGATGTCTGCCAATGGTGAGATAAATTACTGTCACATCACTTAGGACACTGTTAGACAAACCATGACGCCTCCAAAATGAGCACTTTGCTAAGATGATGTAATTGATCATGTGAATAACGAACCCCTGGACTGGAGTTTAGGCTGGCGGTGGTGGTGTGTCTCCAAAAGTCTTCCCTGGGGAAACATCTTCTCCACGTCGTGCCACTGGCCTTCTTGGTAACGTTATATCCACATCAGTGAGGCTTGCCCCATTGATTTAGCACTTAGCTCCATTGTCCCATATGAACAGTTATCATTTCTGGCCTGAGGCCAGAGTCTAGGCGTCAAAGTTACCGATCAGTTATCCAAACTTTTGAACAGGGGTGGCAGATTTTAGGGTGAGGTGCAGATTACAGGAAATATATTGTCATGGGAGTAGGGTAGATGTCTAAGTGGACATATAATGAGCTAATATGTATATTAGCAATATTAATCATTCTGATGTAGTTAAGAAGGGAAAACAATAAAAATAGATCAAATTCTCATCAGATGATTCAGCTTTATTGTAACAGTTAAATCAAGCACAGACTTTTGTTGTTGGAATTTCTTCGTCTTGTTATGGTGGTGTATAATATTACTGCAATAATGGCAGGCTAGACTTTTACCAAGGTGAAGCTCCTTTGTCATAAATGACATAAAAATACAATGAATATTAATTATTAAATCTAAATATATATGTAGGTGCACTGAATGTTGGTATTGGTCAAATAGTGTCACGGTGACACTGTACAGAACCTAAAGCGGTATTATACTGCATGTAAGTGCATTCTGTACCATATGAAAGTCTCTGTGTTGTAATGAGGGAATCTTTGCGACATCCATTAACAATATCTGTTCAGCCTCAGCTCACATTTATTCATGCGACACACAGCAAATTACACATGGGCTGGGCACTTGCGTGTGCATTACATTGTCAATGACACAATGTAAATATGCAAAAGGCCTTCTCTATTCCTCGTAGCAGCACCGTTTTCTAAAGTGCTCTGTGACATTCAGATATTTTTTCTTTCTCCTTTCTGCTGAGCAAGCTTCGGTTGCACTCCTAATTTTTGGACAGTCTGTTTAAGCACTCTCTTGGGACTGAAGGGCAGCATGGCAGAGCAGATGGAACGTTTTGCTTAAAGATCATCTGCATGAGATTTGAGATTTGACCTCTTTCACAGGGGCTACAGTTTGTCTACATGTTTTCATGTCTGTGTGAGCTCTGAGATTTCACTAAAACTGGGACGCTCCCGTAGTGAAAAGTAGCACCAGTAGGAGATAGTTACAACCTGCAACACAACCTTCACTTAACAGCTAATGAATTGAAGAAAACTGGTAAAGTTGGAGTGAAGAAACAAGCACCACCAGAGACTGGTGGAGTGTCTGAATTACTGAGCAGAAAGTTAAGTTGAGTTAATAAAGTTATCTATTAGTGGAAATCAAAAAAGCTAATTAACCTAAGTTAAACTAAAGATAAGATGTGTCACGGGTGTTTTGAAGAACAGTATCATATTCATCCTTACTGAGTGCTCAGACTGAAAGAAGAAATACTGCAGAAGCACATAGATATTAATTCCAGGCTCCAAAGTCAGTCCACATCATGTGAAACACACTAGATACAGTTACACAGGTTATTTTTAACTCTGCTTTATGGCACATTTATAATTCAAATGGTTAGCATTTAAAGCATCAAGTTATAGTTCAGGTGGTATATCTTTTCACTGTATTAATGCTTCGACAGTATGCATAAGCAATGGCTCAATATTCATGTGAAGAAGAGCTGGTGGATGGTTTGTCCAGGCATTCCTGCCTGGATAAATGTCCCGCTTCATTCAGTTTAAAAATAAACACATTTCTCAACCTAATATTTTTGTCCCCAAAGGAAGCACATCCTGGTTAATCAAACATTATTACCCTTTACTGGAAATACTATTAACAGATGAGTGGTTTTTGAGTGGAGTAATTTAGCATCTTCTTCCCACGTTGTCTAAAATTGGGATGTGTAAATGATGTTATCATCGCCTTGTTAATTCACCTAATAATTTCTCATTTATTTAGATGATGAGATCTATAACTCAGCTCATCCAGCTAATTGTCTACCTGTGGATTAAACAAATAACAAATGGAAATGCAATACTCCATAAGCAATTTTTTTTTTTTGGTTTTGTTAGGTAGCCTGCAATAATTTCAGGTGTCCCCAGCAACTCAGAGATGATAAACGAATTCATATATGAAGATTTAAATATTAATTATGTGCTTTTTCCTTTCAGCTGTTTTTCAGTGAAGCCTCACACTGTGCTGGTGAAGATTTATGTTTCCAGCTTTATCAAACTAAGTGCTTTGCATGTACAAAAAGGGTCTGACTCAGTCCCCCTCCAGCTGCATGGCACTTGATGTCTGCCGTGACATCTGAACACGTCTGAAATTCATACGGATTCAAATAGAAACAGAAAGTATTACAGAAAAATGCACCAGCAGTTATACGTGACTGCAGGATTGCAGTTTGCATGGCACATCTCCAATGTTTAGCTACTGCACATGTGACACAGGTGATGTCTGTGCTTTCGTAAAAACAAGTTTATCTCCAGTCTAACTTACAACATTCAGTACAGAAAGTGCAATAAGATTTGTAAAAAAGTCAAACTTAAGATGTGTGTGGAAGTGTTGGCTGGTTGGGAGCTGCTCCTAAAATCCTGTGGCTGGAGGCTGCAGCTAATCAGCTCGCACAAGACTCACACAGTCATTGACCAATCAAGACAACTCACCTGAAGCCCATTTCACACAACCACATTTACAGTTTCAACCAGAACTGAAAAATTATAACCTTGTAAAAGTATTATTGATGGCAGAGCTGAGGCTTTGGCTTGCATTAGATTGTACAGGTGTAGCTAGTGAGTTTATTACAATATAACAACAACACTTCTGACTCGGGTTATGACATCAACAAACAGACTAATAGTGAGCAGCTGCTTGTCTTTGCTTACTTAACATAATCACCAGCATGAGTACGCATACTGTTTGTCTTGGTTTCTACTTCAAATCCCTACTACAATAGCAGGAAGAGTCACCTCAATGAACATGACAAATAGTGCTCTTTAAGTGGTGTTTGTGTTCATTGTTCATTGAGTTTATTAACAGCCTGCAGGACAATTTAAACCAAGGATCATTAGTCTCTGCTGCCGCTACCGGCAACTGGGCCAATCACAGTCGTATCAGTTTTAAAATGAAAAATTAAAGTTTTGAGTTTGTGAGTCACCAAATTTAAAGTGTGCAGCTATTTTTCTGGTACAAGAGGATATCCTTATATAAAGTCCTGGACGCAGGTATCTCAACTGCTTTGAATGGAAAGCAAATATTTGTTTCACCATACAGTATTTGCATGAATTTGACAGATGAATTATTTTTCTGTTCCATGTTTGTCTTTGGCCTGTTCAGCTCAGGCTCCAGCACTCCCGTGACTCTTAAGAAGACAAGCGGCTGAGACAACAGAAGGATGGATGGATGGATGTACGGACGGATGGATGGAAATTTGTCTTTGGTCTGTGTTAGCTAAAGAGTGATCCATGTGATGGGGATTTTCCAGTGTGTGTTTGACAACTCTATGGCAATCTAAAACGTTTTCAGGAACTTACAGTTAATTATTCATGGAGTTTTCACTCAAGTGAAACATTTTTAACTGGCATGAACACATTTCCTCCTGGGTTCACACCACCTAGAGCAAATTCTGAAGTGTCAGCGTCCACATCTGTGCAGATATCCAACTATATCCTGTAGTTACAAAATAAAATACATGCCATTTAATGTTAAAGAAATAATATTAACAGGATGAGGAATAACATTATGCAGTACTTCGAAAGTTGGGCTGTTCATCTCAGTTTAAGATTTACAGAGTTCTGTGTTCCAAGCCTGGACAAAATTGGGTGCCATTGCAACAAATGAATACCACCGCGTCTTGGAGGCAAATGAAAACCCTTCACTCTGAGTGGATCCGAGCAGCTAGGAGTCATCGGTGGTTCTCCCTGGTGTCACCTCTAGCCTATTAGTCTCTATAAAGGATGATGAATTAGAGACGGAGGGGGGAGGAAAGCCTCAGTTCCAATGCCGAAGATGGGGGTCATAAGAATGATAAAGTGAACAGCATGAGCACTTTAATGGGCGACGCCAGCAGAGAGGGCAGAACGAAGGAGGAACATGAAATCTTAAAGAGGGGATTTCCATGTTGCTGTCTCAGTTGTGGAGGCCAAAACAAACACGTGAGGATTTCATATGAATTTTAGGTTTTAGGTTTTCATGTACGGCATCTAGCAACCCGCTGACCTAAGACGCAATGAGTTTGTTTTTTTTTGTCTCAGTTGAAAGGTTAATGAAAGTCCAATCCATCTTAAATGAGATCAAACATAGAACCGTTTCACTGTGAAGACAAACAACAAAATGTTTACATAAAGAATATAATGTAAAATGTAGTTTAAATTAAATTTCTAGTAACATTTAGTCTGTTGTGTTCGTCACTGACTCAGCAGTAAGCATTTAGTTTAATAGTTTTAAGTGTTACACAATGAAAACTATTACACATGTGCGTGACATCATTTTATCCTGTACGCAACATGTATCCACAGGATCTTCAATTCATACCTTGAGTTTTCACAGATGCATTCAAGAAAACCAGTGTTCTCCTTATAATCAGTCTATAATAAGTCACTGCTAACGTCTGACTTCTGGTGGGTTTTGGAAATATACATATTTGTATGGTATCACAATCAAAGTTGGGTCTGTGGACAGCGGTCAGTTATGAGGATCTTTTGACAGCAGATCACTGTTAAATATTTCAGTGGGTAAAGTGGGTGCAGCCACAGTAAGCTGTTAGATGAAAGGCTGCAGGTGACTCTGCAGCAAAGTAACAAGCACTTTTCACTGTACTGTTGTGTGGAAAGTACTTTAAAAAACGTCTTTATTAATGGAGTATGAGTTTGTTCGGCTGCACTGTGAACTACTCGTCCATTGTATTTATCACAAACTATATGGGTGAAGGAGTCTTTGCTGTAGTTTTAAACCACACTTGTTGTCACCATCTATTTATTTAATTTAATTAATGATTATTAGGGAAAGATCTCCTTCCTTTCCTTATGACTTTTAGCCATAAGTGAAAGAGAAATAATGCCCTAAATTACAAAAACACTTAAACGTATTCTACTTATTTTCATGTTGCCTTATCTAAATGTTGCTGTAGGGGGACTGAATGAAAACCTTGTTAATAATAATGTTGTGCATTTGGTTCTTGGTGAAGTTACTGCACGTATGGCCTGATCATCTCATTGATGCGGATAGATCGGTCCAGCCTTCAGAAGTAAAACGTTTGCCTCCTCAGGTGAGAATCAATCATGTCTTTTCTACTCGACACAGTGAAAACAAGTTCTTATCATGCATAACACTGCGCAAATCTGCAGCCAAACTTTTTGCTGGAGATACAAACTACTTCAGGGAGACAAGCACAACATTTCTACTCAAGTTTGTACAAGGTTGAACATATCAGGAGGTCAATTAATTCTACATTATAAATCTGCAACTGCAGTCAATATAATTAACTATTCAAACACAAAGTCAGACTGTCGGCTGTTTTGATGAAGAAGCAGAATCATTTTTAATCTGACAGTTGATGCGTTTGTTGCTTTTCAACACAAATACATAAATACAAATGATGTTTTGCTGTAATTATATGTTGTTTATCATTGTCAGTAATATGCAAATCTATGATTTGCATTTCTGTGCTAATATTTTGCTTTTAATCACACTTGTGGTGAGAGGAGAGTATCTCAAATGGACACTCTGTGGTTAAAAGTGTCCTCTTTGCCAGTGTATTAACCTCTGCTTCTGCTCCTCTGCCATGTGAACCTCCACTATCCTCTTCCCTGCATGCATCGCTGACAGCTGAGAAGCTAAGTATTGTGTAATTGCAGGAGCCGTGGCAACATGCCGTGCAATAATACGCTAAGTGACTATTAATCATTGTGGTGACAAAATAAAGGGGAGACGTGGGAAGAGACCTGGGTTTGATTGATGTTCTGCAGGAAAAGTTCTGGGTCTAATTGCTGATGAGGCACTCTTCTTTTAAAAGTATAGTGAGCGTGTGTTTGTGTGTGTGTGAGAGTGTGTGTTTGTGTGTGAGGGAGAGTGTGCGTTTGTGTCTGTGTGCTGCTGTTTTCTATCTTTAGTTGCGATTCCAGTCTTTGAAAAATGTGCTACGTTTGACAGTGTAATTGCTGGTGTCGGTATTGAAAGCCATTACTGCTATAAGCAACTATCGCCGTATACTACTTTTGTGTGGAAGTTGTGGTTTCTGTGTTGTCTTTGGTAACTGTCTGCAGTGTTATTCCTAGTGTGGTAAATTGTTATTTTGATAAGGCGTTGAAGCTCAGTTCATTTGTCAGGAATCTCGTGCAAGTCACCTGTGGACACTGAGTTGCTCAACTGTTTCTATTTTAATCACTGATAAGCAGGTGAGATTATTGTATGTTTGATTTATGTTTGGCAGTGTCACACAGCCAGAGAACCAGTTATGGGATCAAAGGTATTTCAGTTGCACGAAAGATGCAATGCAAATGCAAATGGTCCTGCTTGACATAAGGCTGACAGACTTCCTGTGTGAGGAAAGTGAGTAACATAATGAGAATCAGTCATTTGTAAGTTTGGAGAAAATGAATGAAAACTGTGCATGTCATTAATTATATTTTACAAATAATATTAATCCATCCATCTCCAGTTGAATTCACTAATATCTGGGAAATCCATTCTCATAACTCACCTTTGTTGAACTGACCTGTGAAGTCTCACTGTCAGCTAAAAGAACTGTCATTTCCTGTGTTTGCAAATGGGAAAGCTATTACTCTACACAGTATCACCACCTGTTACACCACAAACTGCAAACTCACTCTCATACACCCTTTACAGCTCGTGATCGCTCTACTTAATATTTACTGCTCCATTACTGCACGTGAAGACACGCGAGACAAGAGGAAACAACTGATGATCTCCACAGTTGTTACGAATCACTTCACGTCCTGAGACGATATTATTCCTGTGAGATGAGGGCTTAACTGTATGATCCGTGATGCTGTGACAGATCATCTTTTCTCCACAAACCTCGTCTGGACAAATCAAGGTCGAGAAGAAAGTGGCTCACAGTAGACGGTTGAATTGCTTTTGTTGTGCCACAAACACATGTCTATCATTCAGAACTCTCTCGTCTTCCATCCTGTACGTTCTCCATCACTGGGTGATTAGGGCCCGGGGATGATGGATGGGGGCAGAGAGGAGCACTTTCTGTGCTTCTTCTCAGACCTGTATGTCACGGACACGCTCCCCGGCGGCCATCAATCTGGCTCCACGGCCTCTCAAACCTGCGTGCAATAACGCGACGGCACTTCAGACTAAAGAAGAAATAAGAAGCATGATAGGGAGAGGGAGCAAGTGAGGGAATCTGAGGGAGAAAAGGAAAACAAGCTGTTCACACTGACATCAAATGTACCTCAGAGGGTCGTCAAGAGGAAGCGCTGAGCGAGCGTCCCGGTATGAGCGCCTACAGACGGGAAGTGAGCTAATGCACAGGGGAGAGAGGGGGAATCATCTCTTCAGCCTCTTGATTCGACTTGATTTATGTGACAACTTTAAAAACAACATTAGGCACAAATAAAATGACTGAGGATCACTTTGGTGGTAAATCAAAGACTGATTGCTGCGATTTCACGTGACGTGGAGATGGCAAGAAAGCAGTGTGTGAAGCACGTTTAGGAGGTCGAGCTGCTTCATTATCAGAACACACATTTACCACCTGATAACAATGAAAATGTTGTTCAGACGATCTAGAAAGGTTGTAGACCTTTATTTTTTAATTCTCTTTCTTTACAGGGGTAGATAGATAAAATCTATCACTGCGCTCTTTAAGTCGCTTGTTGTATGATGTGTCATACCGAACATGAAGCCTGCGTTAATTTTGACAGTGTTACGTTGTCTTTTTGTGGTAATGACGTTGAAGAACTGATTTTAATTTAAAACATCTGCACTGGATTACCTCATACTCATAATGCAGCTTAGACAAAAATTAAATCTGTCTTTATGTTCACTGTGATGGATTGAACATCTCATGCAAGCTTTAAAAGATTTCTGTAAATAGAAAAGAATGAAGCCAATGGATGCGTTGCACTGTCCAAAACATAACAGCATTGTTTCTAAAATGTTGACAATAAAAACAAAGTGTATAAATTATTAACTCCACCACCATTTCGCCCTGATTCCCAAAACCTAAAAGACGTGACAGAGTAAGAGGGGAGGAGGAGACTAGCGACAGTTTGACTGGCACATATGTCATTATTGCCCCTTATGGCAACTGTCATAGATGTGCCTGTCAAATCCTGTCACTCTGAAGATACTGTATTTAATTGTAAACTGTCATCTTTAGGTCAAAGTAATGCTGCTCCAAATGACACAAGACTGACTGAGATCACTTCTGACAGCATTTACAGATGAATCCAACTCCATGTCGGTTTTATTGCTGATGTCTTCCGCAACGGATTGATTGTCTTTTATCAATCAAGCTGTCATTTGTAAAAAGACGTTAACATGATGAATGTTTAGTCAGTGAAGTTATAATTCACCAGAATACCAAATGGATAAATGATGATTTTCCTCCCTGCTGCTGACTGACCAACACAGATTTAAACTCTTCAGCAGACAAAAAAAAAAGATTATCAATGGAAAACAAAGCAAAGTACAATTAAAAATTGAATTTTGCACTAAGAAAGCATCAAACCTACAAACCATGTTGGACTTGCACTTATCAAACATATCAAACCACAGCATTGACTAATAGAGAATTAACTCAGTAGATTGATTGAACACCTCTCCAGCAATGGCAGATGATTGAGCCAGACGGCAGTGACAATAGCTAATATGTAAAGTGTTGGAGGAGTTTGATGGGCTTCAGTAATTGATGATCGGATGTGTTTTCCCAACGATAATGTGTCTTTGCTGTCATGGGGTTGCTGTTTTCCTTCCTCTCGCTCCGTCAGAGCCCTTACTGTCAAAACAGCACATGTCTCCCCAATGAAGATGGATGACTACTAAGGGATGCCGAGGAAAAGAGGGAGAGGATGGGGAGAGGAACAAGATGGAGGGAGGGGAAAAAAAGAGCGAAAGAGAACAAGCAGAGGTGGAGAAAGAGAGCTAGCAACATAAAAAAAGGAAATGATGAAGACAAGAACGAAAAGGAGACTAATGGGTAAAGGAAGAGAGAGTGAAAGAACAACGCAAGGAGGCATAAGAAGAGACACAGGAGATAAAATGATGGAGGAGGTTGGGGCCCATATTGAGGCACTTCCCATGTAGACAGAACCTTCAGTATGTTGTGTTTCCTGTGTTCCTGTGCATTGGCCTCAGACCAAACTTTTATTTTGATAGTGTCCCTCAACGCAGGGTACATAAAAACACATCAGCTGTCAGCATTTTCTTTTTTGTTTAAACATAATATAAATATTTTTACATCCCATAATTGATATTTCTGTATTTATTTCATTATTATTGTATTTTAGTAATTAGAACTTGAGTGAGCATAAGATACAAAATGTCACCTAAGGGAAAAATGAAAGTGAAAAACATTATAATATTACACATAATTCACGTATTACTATCTGAAACACATTACTATTAATATTTAAACTCTACAGAGGAGAAGAGCTGCATTTTATGTATGCTGAAGTCTCAGAATTACTTTATATATGTCAAAACACACAAGTATTCAATAGTATTTTCGTGATAACACAAACTGTGTCTTATGTTTAGTAGTCAAACAAATGAGCAACCCATTATGACATTTATCTCTTCAGCCAAACAGAAAACCATGTTGACATGTCAATCATGTATTTAACAGAGAGATGCTGAACATGCAGTTCATTTATCTGAGTTTCCATCCTAACAGTGACATTAAACCACTTTAACATAAAAAACACTTAAAAAAGCACCGTGTGATTTCTTATATATGGTGCCGTATATCAAACTTACTGCCACAACAGGAAACCTTCCAAAGCTTTAAAACCTCCACCACAAACGCTCGCGCACTTACCACCACATTCGCACCCTGACGTAAAGCTGCTTCCCTTGCTACACCATCCATTAGCATTGACTTTTGACCCGACCAGTTGTGATCATGCGATTGTGCAACACAGAGGTCACTCTAGCTTGTCAAAACACCAGAGCTGATGCGTGACAACGTGGTAACCTATGAGCCAATCTCTTTGAGGTCATGTTTTTCACTCACTCACTCCCGTGGCTATTTGTGGAGTTTTGTGTTTTTGGCCGTCTGCAGAAAGACACTAATGCATAATTCAACTACAGAACATTTTTGAAGGCTATGAAGCATTACGTGCATCATTTCTGTCAAGTGATTTATGAGTTTCTCAGCCTGCATTTTCTGTGTGTTTACTGTTTTCAGCATCAGTTTATTTTTTATGTAGCACCAGACAGTATGGCGAAACACATGGCTGATAAATATACTGATTCTGTAAGAATTATTATTCACAAAAAGAGTCAAACATCACACAGAATTATATGGAAAACACATACAACTATAGAAAGTTTAGGGTGGATTAGGGTGGACGGCCATCTGCCTCGACTGGCTGGGGTGAGTGGAAAGTGGAGAGAGAGAAGCAACACCATCAATAAGCATTAGACAAAACACTGGGGCAGGTTGGTAGGACCTGTAGCTCCACTTTGGAAACACTTCCGTCCACAGCAGCGTAACTTAGAGATGGTTTAAAGTCGCCTGAGCCAGTTCTATAAGTTCTATCGAAAAGGAAAGTTCTGAGCCTGTTCTTAAAGGTCGAGAGTGTGTCTGCCCTAGTGTAGCTGAAGGCTCTGCTTACCAGTCTACGTTTGGAAGCTCTAGAAACTACAAGTAGACCTACGCTCTGTGAGCAAAGTGCTTTGTTTGTAAGGAGAAGAATTTCAAATCCTATTCTAGATTCTAAAATATTTAAGATGTTTGTTCTATATTTGATCAGATATCCTATCAGCCCCTTGCTGATAATTAAACATTTTTGTGACTAACCCGCCTGCATTGTTGTTTAAACTTGAACTACAAACGTCCCGTCTTCCTGACTGCTGAAGATTGTACTGTAAGTGATCTCTCATTTACTGGGAGCATGTGTTGTTTACCTTGTCAGTCATGAAGGACAACAGGATTTGTTTGTGTTCCAGCCGCGGTGATTCAGGTAGCGTATTAGTTTGCGGAGATTGGAAGCAGGGAATATTCCCTGACACTAATGAATATCAGTTTTATTAGGATATGATTGCAGCCATCAAAAAGGTTATTGCTTTCATAACATTGTATATTAAAAACAATTTAATCTCATCCTTGTAAACAGTAATTCAATCTCTTTCAAGCTGCATCTCTTGTGATTGATGGCAAAAGGAGAAGTATATCATCCATACGATGTCACCAGGAGACGGCTGCCTTATTTCAAGACACTATCACCTGATGCTACAGGACTTTTTAGATTTTTTGCTTCCCTTCGGCATATTTCTGCTCTTGCTTTAAGTAAAATTTAGAAATGTTGGTCGATAGATAAGTTACATATATCGTCTACATGGGTTCTGTTGATGTTATGAGTATTCTTCAGGTGATTAGAAGATGGCCGTTGACCTCAGCTGTTCTCATTTCGGACACCGCCATTGATAATGGCTCTTCCTGCCACTGCTGGCCTTAAAACTCTCACAGTAAGAGTTTTATCGTAGCAACTGTGTCCCAAATTGACCAGAAACAAGAAAGAAGAAAGAGACTGAGAGGCGGAGAGAAAGAGAGAGATTGAGAGAAATGGAGAAAGCAAGAGACAGAGAGCAAGAGAGAGAGAGAGAGAGAGAAGCTTTTAAAAGGATTTTGTCGGTTATTGACTGGTTGCACTCTTCAGCTAATAGCCATTTAAAGATTATGGGCCTGCTGGTGGAAATCAAGGCCTCCATTGTTTGCCTTATTGCATTCTGGCAGATGGGGGCTGACACAACAACACGCAGCATCCCTCCGGGCACGCTCGGCAAGCACCGACCCTCCATCAGCAGATCTCCTATTGAACTGGCCCTAATAACTGGCCATGAATTATTAATCCACATACCATATTGAAGACAGAGAAGGAAGAGGAGAAAAAACAAGGGAGGATTGTGGGCCGGGTGCAGTGAGCGTGATTGGCGTACAGGTGCCAGTCGAAGGAAAAAAGGTCCGTTCGAAAGAGTCCCAGGGCAGTCATTTCTCGGAACGGGGAGGACATTCCGATAACTGGCACGGGAAGATAAAATATATATTCATTAAATGTCAGATTGCTGATGAAATGGGTCCGATCCATTAGTGGGTAGCGGAGCGGCCGGTTAATGTTTCCCGGTTGTTCTTGGGTTGGGTGGCTTTTAGTGTTGCTCTGGGTTACTGCTGGAAACAGGATCACTTGCTCTGGAAAAAAAAAAAGAAAAGTTTGCAACAGTAAGAGCAGGTGTTGTTCAAAATAAAAGGAAACACTTTGGAAACCTGATTCAAATGCACCTGTTGGTGAAACCCAAGAACTTTGCTGTGTTTCAAAGTAGAGTGAATCTGATCACTGATTTGCAGTCTATCTGTCTCCCTTCCTCCAGTCAGGTGATTTATTTCCAGGGATTGATTGCTAACTTTGGCTGGACTCCCTTCTCTTTTCTTAAACTGCCACATAAAGTGCTGGCAGGAAGATTTGGTCAAAGTCTGCTTGCATTTGTTTTGATTCTATAGACGGTTCAGCTGGTCTAGATTTGTTTTGATCTGAAATAAAAATCTCATATGATTTATTCAACTTCTTGTTGGACTATTTGTGATTAAATCAACCACCTCGTACACCACATTGAGTTTTATAAAGCTCTAGCATATGTGACTAAAGGCAAGAGCAGAAGTATATCATCTGTAAAATGTCAGTGCCTTATTTAAGACTCTGTCGCTGGCTCCAAGAGGATCCAATTGAAATAGCACTGGTAACAAGACAAATGATATCCTTCCCTTTGTATAGCTGTTCACTTGTACTGAGATAAATAAGGAAAAATACCTTTCAGGTAAAACTACTGTATTTGAGACTTCTTATGGTCATCAACAACAAAAGACCTGCAGTAAGTGGTTGTTGAGGAAGGAGAACTTGTTGCATTGGTCTGATTAGAAACACATAAAAAAAAAAGGAAGGAAAAGAATCATTCAAGACAGCTGCCACTTCTTACTGTAGGCTTTGGCCCCCCCTAGCTGCCCCTGCTCCCAACCAGTCCCTCCCGAACTAAAAAATTCTTACAGCTTTAACTGGACAACAAAATGACAAATATGTTCATAAGCTGTTCATCACTAAACGTACTGGACATGAAAATCAATTATTAACATTATTCATGTTTTTGTCCCCCCTAAGATTTTAAAGCTTGTGTAACATTGTTTATTCTTAATTTAATTAATAATAATTAGTGATACTTTCGTGAGGACAGACGGCCCCCGTAAGTTGCGACCTGGAGTCGAACCACGAACCCTGGGGTTCGTAGATGACATCGCTGTTTCATTTTGGATCGTGCTGTCTGAAACTTTAAGCTGCCATCTTGGTCCTTCCTGAAAAACAGATTGCAAACCTCAGTTTTAACTAACTGGCTAAATACATTTTAACATAAAAATTAAATAAAACTTGGCAGCAACCGAACTACGACTAATATGCCCAGCACCACATCACTCACAGGAAGTCGTATACTCCTTCCTCCCCCAGCCAACCGAAGAGCACCATTATGTACAGAGACAGGCCTTTGCGTAATGATTGCTTCTCACCAAACACCACGGTAACCCTCCACTGTGTTTGCTTCAACAATTTTAACAATTCTACAAGTTTTCAATGATTTTCAAACAAAAATCTGTTACAAAATATTAAACTTCTTGACTTTTTGCAATTTCACTGTTGATGATGTTTACAGATGTCTCAAGAACGTGTCAAATCAACTGTGCTGTATGGGTTATAATAAGTGGCGGCTGGTGAAATGATTTTTTGGGGGGGGTCACTTCAGCAAGTCGCTCTAACCACATATAACCAGTGGTAAAAGCCAAAGTATAACACTACTTTAAAACATTACATTAACGTAACAATACACAGTCTGTGTTTTCAGCCATTTACTATTTCTAAGTACATTTCACCCGACTCAGCTCCAACTGAGAACATGCAGTCAAGCAGCTCATGTCTTAGCCGTCCCCTTAAACACAGTGACAGAACGGAAGGGGCGGGGCTTCCAGTGCACATGCACTAGTTACAGCGTAGGTCTATGGTATATATTTTTGCGCCCCAAAGGAACAGGAAATACGTCACAGGACCGTTTAGTCGTGGTAAACGAGAGAGAGAAAACATTTTTAAACTACATTTGAATGCAGATTATACACAGTACTCACGATCTGTATAATATATAGATCATTTATATACATTTTCATGTTTTTCTAAAATGATTTATAATATATATATATATATATATATATAATATATATATTATTATTATGTGATTCCTGTCTTCTTCTTCTTCTTCTTCATGTAAGACAGGTGGGGCGGTGCCCCAGCGTTCCTCTATTGACAGGCCGCCACTGGTTATAATTCAAACCACTTCTATAGTCTTATTTGATCTCAACTAGCAAAAGTCCTGTTTTCAGTGAGATATCAAAGAACATTAAAGGGTTTTGCTTCTCTGTGTGTGAACAATAAGACTTAGCCCAGTGGCTCTGTTAGCCCACGTACGGCTGGTTAGCATTTGGAATTTTTCCATCTCTGATTTTTCTGAGTGTCAGCCGCAAGCTCCCAGTGAATTAAAAAGCCTTTGGCAGGGCTGTTCTCACTTCCCGTTGATTCGAAATGAAGTCTACCCAGCGCCTGATGAATTGAATTTCCTGTGTCAAAAGCCTGTGATTTCAAACAAAATAATGAACAACGCCCGAAGAATCCCCTTTCAGATTTCATTATGAGGGAGAGGTTCTAATTGCAAGGAAATTAAATTTCCATTGCTTTCTCTCTGTCTATGAGTTACTCGGCTGCCGCTGATGATGTGGTGAGGTTTGTTTCAGTTTGACGCTTAGCATCCTTTAAAAGGGCATCCTCATCGTCTCATGTTAACCAAAACCACAACAGGAATATTATAATCAGCTTGTATCAAACACAAGATTAATGTGTCATTCTGTAGCTGCTGACCAGTCAGTCAGGGAGTGATGAAAGCTCCCGCAGAGAGAGAAACATCAAGGAGACAGAGAGATGAATCTACAGACTACAGCTAATTCACCCTTGATTTATTTGTTACCATCGCAGGCGTCCTTGATGACAGACGAAAGCAAGATCCCAATATTGAGCACAGTTTTTGTGAATAAGCAGTAAAAGTTGAGGAGCAGAGGAGGAAAGAGGGCAGACAAAAACGAAAACAGACTAAGAAGGGTATTGTATCTTCATCTCTTATTCTGTCTATATGATTTACATAAGAGGGCTCCTTGTTGCTTAAATATCTCTCTCTCTCTCTGTAGATATGAGTTGAGGTTATATTTGATCTAAAGTTAATCTTATAGTTCAACCTTCTATGTTTTAAAGCAAAGTGGCTTTGACATCGCCTAACAAGGTTTTGTTTGGAGGTTAAATATTGAAAAAGATGGTGACATTTCCAAACTATAGAATTAATGTACCATAAGGTAGTTTTTAAATTAAAAATATGCAAAAAAAAAAACCCTCTTTGTCTTTGTCCACCTCTGAATTGTCCCACTCACCTGGAGGCTATAGACTGTAGGAGGCCTGAACAACTGTTGAATACATTATTGAATATTCAGCACATCAACACGAGTTTACTTTTGACATTCAGAAAGCATTATAATATTTGGGCAAATAAATCATCTGCACACAAAAGTGAAAGACCTCAAATTAGTTTAATTGTGTGCTGGGACACAATTATACGGGTAAACACACGTTAGTGTGTGTGTGTGTGTGTGTGTGTGTGTGTGGGTGTGTGTGTGTGTGTGTGTGTGTGTGGGTGTGTGTGTGGGTGGGTGTTTGAGAGACAGAGCAAAGAGGAAAAACGCCTGCAGACACAGAGGGGGGAGGGGGGGGGTTGCAAACACAGAGCAGGTCAAAATGAACACCATCTGGGTACATGAAAGGGAGACGGGTGGGGGGAGGTGACGGGGTGAAACAAAACAAAAGCACCAGCTCTTCCAGCATGTAGCCAGCAACGCCACAACAACGCCACCTTCCATGTTATAACAACACCCCACCACCCCCCTGCTCTCCAATCAGGTGGAAGAGGAGCAGTAGGAGTCACCATCACTCATCCGGCACCTCCCTCCTCCCTCCACCCTCTTCTCTTATCCCCTTGTGGGTTCAGATCATTGCCAAAGGAGCCACAGGCCACTTGCAGGCTGACAGTCAGCTCCTCTAATGGGCCTGGCTGTTTATTTTGTACCGCTTGGAAGTGGATTAGCTGGAGGTAATTATGGTTAATGATCTGCCCGCCTCACCCCGCTGATCTGTAGTCACCCGTTTGCTTGGCTAGTAGCAGCGTATAGATGCCGGCACCATTTATATGGGATAATGTTACCTATTAGGGCTGTGAAAGGGAAAGGGGAGAGGGAGATTTGTCAAATGGATCACAGTGTGAAGGGTTTCAGAGCAAAATATGACATGGATCCATTTTGGAGAGAAAGTGGTGCTTGGTGAGGTTCACAGAGCTTTTTCGAATTACAATTTGATTACATCCTTTGCCATGTTGTTGTTTTGTAAGGAAAGGCTATTAACTGTGCGATTAGAGTAATTCAGTGGGACTTAGTTTGAAAGCAGCACTATTTTATAAGCTGCATATGTGCTGATTTAAAGTGGTTAATTTAAAGTGGGTTTGATTTTTGAAAACATTTGCTGGGATAAATCTGGCTTTGACTTCTGGTGGCATTTGCTTGGAGCTTATAGTATTTGAATGTGAAACCTAAAGAGAGCAATGATCCCAATGCCACCATACTGTAGCTTTGTGTTCTCTCTGAAAGCTTTAGATTCAGATTTACACAAGGTGGATCATTATTAAAAATACAATGTGTTTCCAAAGCATTCACAATTCACAATTGTTGTTTCGACTTCTGTAAGGTTGAAATAACATGTAAGGAAAAAGGACAAACATGAAAAAAAAAAGTTTTCTTTTCACAAAAGTAATTAAGACATGAAGTTAGTGTTTATGATAAAATGAACTAAGAATCTGAATTTGACGGGGGAGATTGTGCTTTTCAAAAAGAATGTAGTCTACTGCACATCTGAAGTTGCACTTTCTTTTTCTGCTGGTACCAGTTATACAGTACTTACCTTTGGTATGTTATTTTTGGCACGTACTTGTAACACCTGTTTAAAGCTAGTAAAGTTGGTTGAACAGGATTTAAATAAAATGATTTTCTATTTTAATTAAAATAAATAACTGATCTGCTGCAGAATTTTAAAGAGACAAAGCAAAGAGAAAAGCTCAATGATAAAGATGTTAATAATAATAATAATCTATGCATCCGTTATGCTAACCGCTTGTTTAAAATGACATACGGTCGTACAGTATGAGGTGTTTTTTTTAACGGATTGAACAATGAAATCAGAAGATTTTCCACCTTCACTAAACACTTTTATCTCATATTGCAACATTATGTATTATGGGAATGTGAGACTCTTAAAATGAGACACACACACACACACAAGCAAACCAGCGACATAAAAAAAAATGACGTCTTGTGCAGCCTACTTTTTTTTTTCTTTTTCACATTCATCCATCTTGAAAATGCACCAGTAATAGCAACAAAGTGGTTTTTCTCCCCAAAATGAAGTTTAACTTAATCAAATCAGGGGTCAAAAAAACATATCTTCACGTGAAAAGGACAGGACACATCAGGGTTAAACCGATTACATCCTGTTAAACAGGCTTTTCAGAGTCTCCATCTCAGACACATTTTCCTGCCTTTTCCAGTAATTTTTGAAAGCCTTCAAGCTGTAATAAAATATCACTTTTTGTGCATTTGTGCATTAAACACTCTTGGTCTCATTGCATTTTTCTGATGATAATCGCATTTCTCCCGAACCCTCCCCCTGGCCTATTCCCATCTCCCCTTTTAAAGCACTTTGCTCCTGTTTCAGTGAAGATGACACTAGCTTGGGGTGAGGCGCTGGAGGGGAGGGGTGGCTGCAGGAGGCTTCGCCTAACGGTTTCAAATGGAAAGCTTTAGCTGGGGCCTCGTTCTGCAGGTTACGTGGCATCACGTCTCGTTTTGACTGAGCTGGAGAACAGCCCCCGCCACCACCTCCATCACCATCACCCTCTCAGGGACCCTCGTAAAGTGCTCTGATGCTTCATAATACAGATCATTACCCAGAATGCTGTGGAAGACCCCAAGTCCCCACTTAGATGCGAAGCCTCCCAGAGCCCCCGCCGTGTTATGTATCCCTGCAGATGCCCTGCAAATGCTCTGATTGTCCATTCCTGCCTGCCGTCGCCTTGCCAGCTGCAGGGTTTATTCACACTAAGTTGCCCCCACAAGGCGATGTTAATACACACGACAAAGACGTTTCTTTTCCTCTGTGTCAACCTCAAGGTGCTTACAAGCTGGAGGTTATTGAAACACGAAGCCATAAAGCTAACAGAGATATGACTTAAGATGTGATTGCACCAGGTGACCGATGCATGTGCGCAATCAAGTCATAGGCAATGATTTCAAAGTGAGAACAAGGGGCTGTGAAGCAGGGAGGGAGTTAAAGGCCTTATGAGGCTCCTGACTGATGCAGACAGTAGGGGGGGTGGTGACTGGTGCACGCAGACTCAGGTTTGACTATGCTGCTTTTCTCATTTCTTCTCTGAGTCTGTCTCAGGTTCACTAGTTATTAACTTTTCTGATTTTTTTTTCTCTCTCAAACTCGCATGACAGATGGTTCTGGTTTACTATGTTTGCCAGAAGTCCCTTCAAACAACCCCCCGATGCTGTGATTTACCAAGATATGTTTCTCTTCCTGCTGTCTTAAAAATAAAAATGACATTGCTAATTTCTGTTATCAGACAACAGTGTTCTCAGAACTTATACCCTGACATCTCTACCCCAGAGAAGAACAATGGTTGTGCATGAAAGGTAACCATGACAGCTAGGCTGATTCTGTGCAAATGTAATGAAATCTGTGTATCTACATGTCTTTAACAACAGTCCCACATTTTGTCCACTTCCATCCACATGAGGTGTATGGTAATAAGGTGTAATGTAAGATCTAAAACAGCCCGAAAAATGTAAATGTCTCCCCAGTGTTCATTTTGTCCACTTCAAACACTTATATAATATGTTGTGCAGGAAATTATAAATCATAAAGTTCCCACATTACATGAAGGCAACATGGCCCAGCCACGTTAACCCCGCCCCCTGGTTAACAGAAACTGAAAAAATATGATCTGATAAAAAATCTGTAACCTGTAAAAAAAAATGAAATCAAAATGTGAAAACCTTTTTGAGAAGTGTTTATTAAAAGACGAACAAAATAAAAGGTTTAATTCAAACAATTATTAACTTACAATTAAATTGAAAAACCTTTCATACAGTTATTTATAGTTAGTTAAAGTTTTGCGTTTTGTTTGCAATTTTGTCTTTCAAACTGACAAAACTTATGGCCCTCATCTTGCTCTATATACATCCTATAAAATATTGCAATTTAAAGAGCTTTGATTGCACAGTAGCTTGAACACTATATGTGATTTCAAAGTTGGCCGAGAGTGTTCAGAAAGTTTGCGTATGCTCTGCAATGTCTCATAATCATAAGAAAACCGAAATCTCCAAAATAACCAATGTGAGAGCCACAAGGTTTTCACATGGTGATAGAAATGAGATATGTTTAGTGAAACCGTCTAAATATGGCACTGAACTATACGGAGCCCAGATCTAACACCTGATCTCAAGCTTTCTGAAGCGTCAGAAACCGGAATGTTAGAGATGGGATTAGGTATCTGTAAGATATCTGATATATTGGAGCATACAGTTCCCTCAGCCTCCATCTCATTGTCTTAATCAGTTAATCATCCACATAATTAGAAAAAACACAGCAGCCACTTCTCTATTAACTGCTTCCTCACCTGGTCACTGTCAAGCAATCACAAAGAGGGCTTCAGGTGTTGAGAAAGAGGAGGGGGGGGGAGATTTAATGAAAGCTCTGGCATCTGTATCTGATTCATCTTGTCAGTGTTGCACCACAATCTCTGCCCTAAACCAAACCCCCAGAATGCTTTGCCAGCTACTTTAATTACTTTTCCTTTTTGCATGGAATGGCGACCCGCTGAATTGACAGACAGGTGCAGCAATCCTGATTAATTAAAATAATAAAGACCGGGAGAGGAGGAGGAGGGGGAATATCAGTGTGTGGAAAACTTCTCTTGATGGGTAAGCGGTGAGGGGACGTCAGACTGGGGCGGGAACATTGATTTATTTTGTGACAACGGGGTGGCCTTCGGGCTTGACAGGAATAGAGGAGAAAGGGTGAAGAGTGTGAGTGTGGGTGTGTGTGTGTGTGTGTGGGGGGGGGGGGGTCTGTCCCATCCACATCCTCAGGGCCTCAGTTCACCTCCTAGCATTGGGACATGAAAACGGTGGCTCAGCAGCTGCAGTGTCCCTCTCTGAAAACACTGAAAACATCACACCGATCAACATGAGATGGAGTTAATAAAAGCCGTCTCCTGGGATTTATCAGCTCTAAAAGCTATATATTATTTCACCAGACAAAGGAAACATTTTTTTAATTATAAGCCCTTTTTTACACTTATTCTCCTATTGGTTCCTCTTTACATATTAATATCATATAGGACAGATTTGTGAACGTTATATAGAAAACATTATCAAAAAAACCAGCTTTTCTTGACTTTATTTTGAAATTTTTATGAAATACTCTTACAGCTATGTCACATACTGTAATCTTGTTTTTTTCCCCAAACATGTGCCACTTTTTATAGAAGCATGTTCAACTTATTCATCGCGTCAGCATTTAATCTGGGGCCAGCAAAGGGACAGCGGCAACATCCACCCATATTGTGGGCTGAAACGTGAGAAGTGTAAGTTTGTGTGTGTGAAAGCCGACCTGCAGTGCTCACATCCTCAAGCTGACACTTTAGAGCTGCTCTGTCTCAGCTGAGCGTGTCAGAACAACAGAGATGTGGAAAAGACCGGCATGTTTACCACCTCTCTGTGAAATCAAATACAAGCTGCTTGCAGCGCCTGAACCTTGTGAAAGCAACAGATTGAGTCATTCTAACGCTTCAGAGTTGTTGTAATACACTGCCGAAGTGTGCATATAAAAGCCCCTGAAATCCCACTTTGATTTCTTTTCACACGTTCTGTAGCGCTAATGCAATGAGAAATGCCAAACAAACACTACAACACAGGCTGCAACTTAAATAAAGTGAGTAAATAAAGTAAAATAACGTCCACTTGAGAACCACCATTACCTTTAGTTTGGCCCTGTATTGAGCTGGTACAGCAGGGTACTGACTTGCTCTAGCTCAAGGGTTCTTCTCCCATGCTAACAAAAAATGTATGGATTCATGATTCTGTAAAGCTGTTTGCAGTTGTAGTAGTGGGAAGTAACAATATATATTTATTTACTCTAAAGTCTTACACTAATTCATTTTTTTGTTTGTAGGATTACAGATGAAATATATTATATGTTTTATTATGGCTAAAAGGTTTTTGTGGCAGATTTTATTTATTGAATTTGGGGAAAAAAAAGTTCTTTGTTTACGATGTAATGTTACATGTAAGACGTTTTTTATATTTGACTCTTTGTGAGCCGGGCACAAGCATGTGCATGACACAATAAATCTCACTAACAGGTTATGCATTACTACAATATTAGAAGGCTGCTTGCGCGTTAATGATTTTTTTTTTCCTTTTGATGCTTGAGTATATTTTGCTGATTAAAGTTTGACAGCTTTACATAGCATTCAAATTTAAAGTCTTCGTGCTGTAATGGAGAATTTTAACACGTCTCTGAATGTGATTACTAAAGAGTCCAAATATTTCTTCCACCAGTGGATCTCTGAATAACTCTGTCCACCAAATTGTATTTTTTTATGGCATAGTGTAAGTTTTTTTTGTCATTCATGCTGACATTCATCCTCACAGCTGAGGATGAATGTCAGCGGGCTTTGACAACAGAGAGCATTAGACGCCACCTTATGGACAAATGATGCTGAGCATGTTCAGTGATGCCACTCACAGTCACTCCTGTTCACTGAGAGCAGCCCTACAGGATCATGATGACTGACGGTAACCAGTGACTGCTCTACAATACATTTTTTTCCTGATATAGACCATGATATAGACTTTCTGGTGAATGTTTTAGACTAGACATTGCGTCTTAATAAATGGCATAACTGACTTTTAAGGACATGTATAAATACCCTATTAGTAAAAAAACTGAACATTATATGTTATTTATGTGTTAATTCTCTTTTCAAAAATGTAAAAGAAAACTACCACTGAATTAGGGTTTAATAATTAATTTCTGCATTTGTCATTCCTCAGCAAAGGGATAATACTAAAGAGAAGTGATTGATTTTGCTTATTGCTTATTAATGCAACAAAGTCAAAAGCTTTTGAAGCAGCTGGCTATTTGATATATTCATAATCAACTGCACTGATGTACTGTGCAACAGTCTTAAATCTGGCAGGAAATGAAACAAATTCTATTGGATTTCTGCTATGTGTCTGAAGATTGGCTGCTTTGTTTCCTTTTGATTGGTCAATTAAAAGTGCGCTTCCACTTTCAAAGCCCGGACCCATTATAGAAAGTAATTTCAAGAGCCAAGCTGTTTGGCCTGTGCTGTCTGCTAGGAGGAATTCCCTCTCCACTTTGGCAAAGTCAGGCTGAGGGAGAGAGAGCTGGTAATATTAGCTCCCATTTTATTGAGAGATCCATTAATCGTAGCCTTCTGCCGCTGAACCTTTGACCCCTACTGACCCCTGGACATCATGTTACCAGCCGGGCAAACTAGAGTTAAAGCCAACAGGGTAGATTCTACACACCTAAAAACTAAATCACAAGCATTTCCAGCTGTACATTTGTCCACAGCAGAACTTGCTGTTATTATTTTGTATTATTTTACTGTATTTTTCAAGTCAAGAAACTTCACCAAAAAGAAAATGTGAAATAACATGTAATTCAAAAAGAACCATATCTAAGGAAATGTCCATAATAATTCTCACATCTGCTCCTTTTATAAGAAAATCTCACCTATCTTTTGACAGTTCCAAAAATATGCACTTAAATATGTTCTATTAATAATTCCTGCCTAGGAATTATTAATAGAACAAGGTTTTTTTTGTTGATATCCAAAATGCCAGTTCGCTACAGCCAGTCTGTGCTGAACCTATGTCTGCTTAGATTAATTTATGGAACCTGTCAGACATCTGGAAGATGGCAAATCGTGACACAAGGAGGTGCTTGAGAGTTAAAAAACAAAAAAACCATTAAGGCCGCTTACAAGCACATGCATTAGGCAGTGGAAAAACATCCATCCAGGTTGGATGGGTGGGTGGGGCTATGTACCATAAAGCAATACACTCCCATTAAGTATGCTACTTATCTAATGTTACCATTAAGTATGTCATGTCTTTAGCAGGAGTGTAGAATTTCATTAAAATAATTCTGACATGACTTAGAGTATTGTGCAAATTATGTGAATAACATGACTTGACGACGCGAGCCTCTTACAAGCTATTTCTGAAGATGATCGCTGAATACATTTACTGCAGCTTTATGATGGGTCACTGAAGAAGTGTCGCTCCTGCAGTACTTTACAGAATCTCTTTATCAGCTGTTGAGCGCCACACAATAGAAGACCTGTGTAACTTTATATAAGCCTTTTGTCTGATGGCTACATAAACTGCACTCTACCTGTTTTTCGACAGCTGAGGCCTGGGCTCAGGACGGGCGTTGAAAGCAAATACCTGATTGTATTAGTGTCTCCCCTTTAAGCTGTTGTCACCTAGCTGGCCGATTATGGGCAATTACCTGCTCTGTCGGAATCCTAGCCGAATAGATTGAATTCAGATTGATTTTTGCCCAGGAAAGAGGAGGGAATTTAAAGCCTTTTTTAATTGGGTATTTGGTGTGTGCTGATCTGAACACCGTGGCCTTCCCGAGGGATCCTTTATGGGCCAATAATGGCATTGGAGTGGGGGGGTGCTGCAGTCTCGTCTGCCGACTCCCTCCCAAGGCCATAACCCTGCATTTGCTCTGAGTGCTTTTCTATTATGCATTGATAGTTGAGCATCAATCAATAAGAGTGGAAACAGAAAACCCAGCGAAACCAACTTCTTAAGAGTAAAATGCCTCTTAATACCCGAGGCCTTTCAAACAACTTAACCTGGACGCTTTTTACCCTCGTCCTTCCTCCCTCAGCTCTTTGAGGGACACTTACCGGCGCCTGGCGACACAATGTTTTATTTAGGAGGGCTACAAATGTGCAGCTCTCCGGTGAAAATCTACCGCAACCCTCTGGTTATAGTTCCGCAATACATCAAAGAGTGTGTCCAGGCACAGAAACAGACATACAGAAGCAAAATAGATCACTGTATTTCTATTATATTTACCTGTTTTGTTCTTCTCCTTTATCCTCCTCTGGAAACAAGTCAACAAAGGAAAATAGGCGGTGACCTTGCATTAACTGGATTTGTTTTATTTTGCAGCAAATTATAAAAATCTTCAGGGTTGAGAAGGTCAGCAGAAACCCATCTGATTATATTAGGAATGTACTGTACAGTAGCATGTCTTGAAATCAAATCCCACAAATGATTTAATGATACTGAAAAGATGGCTTCTTTACATGAACTTTGCAGTTTGTTGAAATAGAAAAAATGCTAAAGAGTCACCTTAAACTGGGACGATTCCGGGAAGAAAAGGGGGCGAAATTAAGTCTCAACCGCAGATAAGAGAAGTAGTGGGGATCAGACCCCCTCGGTGGAAGAGATAAGAGCGAGACAGTCACAGCAATGGCCAGCCACATAATACACAAGCCCACCTCGAGCCGTCTAAATCTCCCATCCGCACCAATCCCCACAGGCCCTCCTGTCACCACTAATGCACCTTTTCCTATAGGACGAAGCCCCAGATGCAGTAAGGTTATCTGGGGCTTTGCGGGATTTCTCGGAATTGGCAAGTTCACCTTTCCTTTAGTCGAGATGACAGGAGCAGATACAGTTGGGGGAGATCGATTGTTGGTTGCATTGAGTGTCTTCGTCCAACATGTTTGATCTTCATCAACCGCTGATTACTGTTCTTACATACAAACAGGTTAAGGTACAGTCTAGTGTTGTCGTGAATTAAAGTAATCGGAAAAATTATCATTTGCACATTGAAATGATTCTAACAGCAAAGCAGTACACAACACGGAAATAAGGGAAAGTGATTACCCAGAAAGCATTAGTCTTACCCGTCTTCAGTACTCCTTGGTGACATCATAGCCCCAAGTACACCATTTCTGTGAGAATGATTAATTATCCTAATAAAAAATACCACATTCTAATGGCCAAATCATTTTGTAATCAGTGCTCAGCATATTAAAAGCCATCATTTCCTCGCTTTGCAAATGTCAACATCACTACTACGAAGAGACAAAAATATTAGGCTGGTCGGGGGAAGGCGGTGGTGGGAATAAGCTGAGAGAGGATGCCCCCAAACTACTTTGGTTACACAAACTTTGTTTTTGGGCTCAATGCATCAGAGCCCTCTCCCTCCGTCTGCCATCTGCTGCTGAAGAATCTGTTTCACTCGATGAGCCAAGCCCAGCCTTTATTGGTCCTAATGGCACTATCAGCTGAGCCGCCAAACCCAATTACCTTTTAAAAAGGGAGGCCACCCCAGCTAATCATGGCTGCCTAACCTGATTTGCCTGTGATGAAGAGACGGGATAAAGAGCAGTTAATGGAGGGAGAATGATCTCACAAATACAAAAAACTCAATTCATTTCTCCGGGAGAGCAATCTGTCCGATTCAGCGGTAATGGAGTGGAGATTCATTAGTCCTCGGGCCTTAGTAGTTGCACCGTCCCCTTATCAACTGAATGACAAAAGAACATTTAGTGTGCACCTCTTATAGACTTCATGATGTTGGGAAGGTATATATATGGGTGCCAGACTGGCTACCTGAGGACACATATTGAGTTTGGGTGGTGTTTCTATGTCTTTTCAATCCTATTTCACATCAAACCACAAAGCGCCTGCTGTAGGAAGACAATGGTGCTATTTGGCAGTTTTCCAATTTGGCAGTTTAATTTCATATCCAAGTAGTGGTATATTATATATTTCTGTATTTTGCAGTGAAACAATAACTGGATTTGCACAATTTATAAATCCTCATTCACTTTATGCTTCTAACTTGTGTAAGAATGCTGCAAATAGTTTGGTACATACATATTTAATAGGCTGTTTCCCAAACATTTAGCAAGACAATATTACTGGTAATGTGATGTACAGTAAGCTTTTTATTATGTTGAAACAGAGTTTAGGCAAAGTAGTCACAATCATTAATGTCAGCTGTATATTCTGCCGTGGAAGATCACTGACTCTAACTACTAAATACACTAAATACAAGCTTCAAGGAGTGAAGTGTCTGTTTGCCAAGTCTGAGTTGTGTCCAGGCTGTCTCTTAAAAATCAGAGTTCTCTTAGGTCTTATTCAGCACCGCGGCCTAAACTGGAGCTACATGTGAACCAAAGACGTCCGACATCGCCTCTGTGCTCCGACAGACTCCAGTCTCACTCACACACGTTCCCATGATGATGTAAGTAACACGCATGAATGACCAACTGATGCCAAGATTGTCATGCAGGGGATTAGTCATTGAGAGCATGGGACGAAGGACAGCAATGACCTGACCCCCAACCCTGCCAAATCCAAACACCACTGCAGCTTCAGCTTGGCCAGGCCCAGATATGATCCAGAGGACGGTGACTAGATGGGGCATAGGGCCATAGCCAGGGTTTGCAGACGGACATTAGGCCATAGCCAGAGTTAAAATCCTATTAGTTTGAGTTGGGAATCGGATTATCGTCGTCGAGAATCACTCGTCTGGCAACTAGGGTCTAATTTACGCCAATCAACGGCAATTATTGAGGGGAAGGGAGCCCCTATTAGAGGGCCTCATCCACTTAGTCTAATGAATGGGGAAGATTCAATCTTGGCTGTGGAGAAGCAATGTAGAGCTGCAGCTGAATGCAACTGCACCAGCAGGCTAAAGAAGAGCTGCTGTTATCTATCAATGGTCGAGTGCTGTCAGAGCAAACATGTGTTAGCCATGGGGCATTAGCTTCTGGTTTCTGATGGTCTGTGTGTTTAGTGAAGCTCTCTAAAGCCCGTTGTGTGTATGATGCTTGTAAAGAAATGTGCCTACGCGTACGTCATGTGTTTAAGCCTATAGAGGTCTAAATCTCATCACAAACATTAAACTTGGTCTATGATGTTCACTTGCTTTCCGTTCCAGACAGCATTCATAACACTGGATAATGAAAATATACTGTCAATGACGTTAAATGTACTAAAATAAAAAAAACTTTTCCCTTATGGGTAATACATTTTTTTAAACATTTTTGAACCGAAACCTAACTAACATATATAAATGTGTCTTGAATGTTTGTGGCATTCGAGGAGGAGGTAAATGATGATTCAGTAATAGCTGATATTTTTAAAGTCACTATCTCATCCCTGGTGACTCACCGACTGATCATTGTCATTCCCCACCAATATGTGACACCGTAAACTTTCTCTTACTTTACATGAATGATGTCATGACAAGTGTGTAATGTTCAACTTATTCCACAGACCTTTATTTTTATCTCCACTCTTACACTGCCCTCTTGTGTTAAAAACAAAAACACAAATCACCTGTGAACACGAGCAGCAGCTGAATTGTGGATAATGGTGTATTTTATTAATATTCCTATGCATGGGATTTGGGAGACTGTTTTGGAAACTGTGTGTCAAATGTTAGTCAAAATGGATCATTATTAGTGTATTGATTATAATTATTGATGTGGGCGAAAGCAAAAATAAGACTCCCACCATGGAAGACTCATTTACATATGCATCATGCATGTGCAAGTGTTTGTGGTTACCTAAATAATACATCAGCTCCTGTATGTCATGAGCTCTTACAACTCACTACCAACGTCTAGCCTGGTGCGTTTTAAATAATAATTAAATCTAATCACTATTATTATTTTTTGCAATAAACATCCTGAAATGAAAAGCTTTCTGACTGAGACTGATACGACGGTGTTGTCCTGAAAATTTTACTCCCTCTCACTCTCAGGGAAATTCCGTTGCCTTTAATGGCTTTTCTGTTGGGGTTCAGCTTTTCCAAACCGGCGAGACACGAGGTTATTAATAACAGCAAATATTTCCAAAGTTGAGGTTTTCATTTCCGATCGAGGCTGTTGTGATTTTTCCATTCTGAACAAATAGATAAATTTCTCAACCCTCTCTCCGGAGCGATAACGCCTGCGCCATTTACGAACATTTGTACCCCACAAGGGTTGTGGTGTGGAAACTAATAAATATTAGTTCTCTTTAGTAGCAGCCATATGAGTGAAATGGGTTTTTAAAAATGACTGACGAAATCTGTCCAGCCTTCATTTAAAACATTACATGTTTCTGCAAACTTTGTAAACTTTAGATGAACAGAGGAAATGTCCACCTATGTGAATAAAACATATTTAAATTAATGATGAAGCTTTAATTAACAGCATATCGACAATGTGCAAATATATAAAGCGACAGAAGAAAAACAAAGACTAAGCTGCTTCCCTTCCAGCTTCATTAATGGGAAAACTGGGTTGTGGTTGAGGCCGCACACTCACAACCAAGTGACTCATCTTTTTCCATCATCTTAGCTACGCATGGGAAGATGAACAAGAGGATGGAGCGTGCAAACTCATTTCAGACCAGGTCCTTTCCCTTTTCAAGTGTGACTGATTAGAGAAGGAAATTCAAACTTGTCCCTAGCGGCTGTGGGGGTGTAAACCATAACCTGTTCCTGTGGTGACCTTCATAGCTTTCTGACTGACATTTTACTTTAACGCTCTTGTAATTGCTAATCGCTGCCCCCGCTGAGGGCATTTCATGGATTCAAGGGGGTGAATTGAAACTGCTGAAGCCAGTAGCCTTTCATAAAGACCCTCAAGACATGAAAAGTTTCAATTCTGGCAATTGCCTATACATAAACAAAGTCCTTAACTACAGGCCTCACCTCTTACCTCCTTCACTGAGCCTAGGATGCCATATTGCTAATAGTAAATAGCAATAAGGTTGGCAGATACATACTGTATGTACAAAATATACATGAAAACCACGGTGTGAAAAAGAGATATTGCAGTTCTGCAGGGGCTTATGCATGTGAGTATTTCTGGACACAGGAACTGAAGCATCTTCTGGTTTCCTGGCAACTTCATGGTGATAACAGACAGATGGGCTGTAGTTTAAACAGACAAATTATGATGGGTTAATCAGTACGTTTTAGCTGTACTGGTTGGTGGCTTTTGCTGCCTGTGAATTGTGGTTTCCTCACAGCCTTCACCCCTTATACTAAGCTACAATAAGCAGCTGCTGGTAATAACTTTGTATTGCCATGACAGAGGAATCAACTTTAACATCTAACTCAAGCAAACTACCATATTTTGTGATATCAAACCATGTGTGTTTAAAATAGGCGTAAGATGTCATTAAGCACCAAAGGGAGTCATATTTGTTTGTGTACATAATGCAGACAAAAAGGTGACCACTTTGCCCTGTCGCTGCAGGGAGAAATGAGAAAGGAAACTCTGCACTACCCACACATTTGCTCATACCGTTGCATGATGCTGAATGAAATGAAAGACAAATTGAGGAAACATGACTGGGCAGCACATTTTGATCAGTGAGAATGAAAAGTGATATGTACAGTGTCATTTTCACTGTGCTTCTGTGGAGGTACCAATTCAGCTCTTCAGTGCCAACAGAAATGACCCAGATCAAACATTAAGATAAGTCACTTACTTTACTGTACAGCGAGCTTTAATGTGCAAATGCAGGTATTCAGGTTAGCGGGGCACTAGGTCAGCGTACAAATGTTACTTCACTCCATTGCTCTCAGTCAGTAAATGTTGCTGTTCATGTAGAATTAATAACTTTGTCAATTTATGATGTCAACAGCATCAAATATAATCATGCCCAGGTGGATATAGAGTCTGTTGTTGCTATAGTGACAATACTAGGCCAAGTGTCCCGTGACTTGTCATTTTATCATCTGAATCTAAGCATCTTCTATAAATAACAAAGCAGGACAGTGTAAAAACCCCCAAATCACCAGCAAGAGGTGACAAAACAAGTACACACAAGTAATAGGGTTGTAGGGAAATTCCTATACTGCAAAGCCAGTCACATTAAGGACACCTGAAGTATCACTTTATCTTTATATAGTGAGGATGTACAAAACTCTGCAAACCTTGAGAGTAGGAGTGCGATATCTACCGTCAGCACGTCTGAGAGGAAGAGGAGGAAGCTTCCCGTGTACCAATATATCACAATAGTCATAGTGTCAGTGGGGGATTGCTGTGAAAGAGGAAGCCCCTTTTGTGATCACCTCTCATTTAAATGTTTCGCAACTCACACTGAGTTTCAATGGAACAAACTAAATACCATCATAATCTAAGTGCTGATATTGTTTTTTGTTTCCTTTATACAAAGATGTAGTTTACAGCTTTCCTGAACAAGCATGGGCAATACGCTTTGACCGTTTGAGCATTTATTTACTGTACCATTTGTTTTATAGTAGTAGTTTTATACGCTACTTATCGACAGTGTTGTCAGTAGTTTCAGAGAGAGTGGAGATTCTATCAAACAATTATAGTCTCAAAAATAAAAAGCAACTACTTAATTGATCCTGCAGACTGCCTCAGTTAATCATAAAAAGGCCTGAATATGTCAGATTTCTTGAAAAATTTTATTTACAAACAGACTTGTGCAGAGAGTGAGAGTGACCGCAGAGGAGGAGGAATTCCCCTGCTGAAGTCCAGGACCAATTCATTGGAACAAAGAACCAAGTCAAGCTCATTAAAGTTTAAATACATACACATTTTAAACACTAACTATGCTACTTTGCCTTAAGAAATCTTTTTAAATAGTTCTTCTGTAGTTAATTATTTTTCAGGTAAGCATGCACTTTTATGTCAGTACTACGTTTGAGTACTTTGCGAGGGCTTTCTCCGACAGAGGGTTAACATGCAACCTGTCGCTTTGACTTATCATTGCAGCAGCAGCAACACATCGTCGAGAAGCTTCCGAACTGTGTGGATCACCATGTTCAATAAACGATCTTTGATCGGCCTCTTTCGAATGCGACGCGCGTGCGTGCGATACACCTGTGTCCCACGCGCTTCACGTAAACGGTAAGAGTCGGCTTCCACCAAGTTTTAAAAGTCAACACAGCTGGACACGTATCTTATAATATGTTTTACATATTGAGATTAGTGTTTTAGTGATTTGTTACACAGCAGTTTCAGCCGTAGTGAGTCGGGGAATAGTTTTTGAAGGTTTCGGACTCAGTGTTTAGCTTAGCTAGCTAGGCCACGCGGTTAGCTAACCTTAACTTAACAGACTTGTGAAGAAACGAATAACTTCTCTTTGCATTTTTGCAACTGTGACTAAAGTAAGTTGATGTGTACTTTTAACTTTACATTGGTTATTACTATTTTAGCGACTTTCTTGTTACTTAAACTACAGAAAATGTGGCAGACATCATCGTTAATCCCTCCGGTAAAGGTGCGAGTTTAGCTAGCGCTAGCATAAGACTGGTACGCTCCCTCGGGCTCTGATAGGTGCCTGGGGTAGTTGTTATTAGGGAATTATAAAAAACGAGAATGCTCCAAAACTAACAGAAATAATTGAACAGGCAGATTTAGGTTAGTGAGAGGATGCCCTTGTGCTCTTTGTGCCAAAAGATTTACTTTGGACTCTGGGAAATGTATTTATATTACAAATTATATTACATGTTCTGATTTCATAATCCCCTCTTTGTGACAGTGTTCAGGATGATTCCAGCTGGTGGATCATTTGGAGGCTCCAGAGGAGCCTGTTTTGCAAAAATTCTAATGAAAAACTTGCCTGAGACACCAGGACAGACTGAATCATACAAACCTCAGTCTACTCTGTCTGTCTCAAATGGCCCTAGCAAGGTAGCTTTAACCCAACACGTAAAAAGTACATGCAGACCTGGTAAGTTTCAGAATTTCATTAGCTTAAGCCACCTTTATCACCAGAGTTTGTTCATTTAACTAATCCAGATAATAACTTCAAGATTATAATTAAATATTAAATATTAACCACAGTTACTCTCCCTTATGGGAGAGGAACGGTGGTTAATATTTTGTGGATTACAGCTTTAATCTACTCCTTGTCCTCTTTTCCCCACTTAAAGACACTGCTGTCAAAACAAAAGACTCACATAAAATACTGATAAACAGGTACATGCAAGGTGAGACACACGCTGTCTCTTTGCTCTATCAGCTGGCCCAGATTTTTCAGTTCCACCTGGAAATAAAGGAGACGGTGACCACAGGTAAATATGTTTGCGTTCAGATTCCCATTCAAAAGAATTAATTATTTTTTTTGTTTAAACAGTATTACAACATCAAAAAATAATGTTTAGTGTAGTATCTTAAAAAACAACAAAAAATCCTCACTGATAAGTTAGAACTAGGTACTGCTTGGTATTGTCCTTGAAAAAGTACTCTGTTGAGTGAGGATTTGGTTTTAATCAACTTGTCAAATCTTGTTTTCTCAGGTAACATACCAGGGCTTTATTTTGCCTTTTGTGTGGTAATTGATGGAGTCAAGTACCGGACTGGCATGGGAACAACCAAAAAGAATGCTCGGCTAAAAGCGGCAGAGCTTGCTCTGAAAGACCTTCTGCCTACCTTGGGAAATCTGAAGTCTTTCCTCGCTGAGCCATCAGGTTTGTTGAAATGCTAGCGTTGACACTGAAATTAGTTAAAAATCACTAATTATAGGAAGTATGCTATCGAGTAACAACACCCGGTTAACCCAAAAATTGAGAGAGAATAGTAATACTAATATTTAAACATGAAAGTGGTTGATTATTGCAAACATTTGTTTATTTCTTTAGATGTCCCTCCACCGCTGCCAGTAAAAGAGGAACTCTCCATATCTGACATGCATCCTTGTAGAGCCATCCGTGGTAACTCTGGGCTTTAATATGAACTTCTGCCATATTTGTATTTGTGTGCAGTATAAATACACACCACTTACTTTTATATAATTATTTTTTCAATTAAATTAAATGCAGAGGCATTTAGTACCTTGGAGTTTAACAATTCATGCTGGTACAAGTAGATATCTACTTCTGTTTGTAATACATGTCCAACACAATATCATTGACATTTTACTACCATTTTATGCTAATGATTAGCTTCTGAAACATGAATGACCTGTACTCTGTACAGTCCCTGAATGCATCGTCACTAGTGGTAGAAAGATATGGGTTTTTTTAATAGCTGAAAGAAGCCTGGTTTGTGGAGGAGCTGAGCTCCACACATGGTTACAGAGATACATACACAGAGGAGAGGCTGTTTAGATTGTTACACGGTAAGTTACAGGCGCATGTATATGTATGCTCCCGGTGTTGGCTGCAGATTTATATGCAGATGCTTTTTTTGTTAATTGACAGGCGTGATCACAGACACGGGCCAATGCTGATTATTTAAAAATGCCAAAGATTAAAAAAAAAAAAAAAAAGCCCAAGTAAGCAGTATGTTGACCACTACTTGACACCTCCACATCACACGCTTTAAATCTGTCAGAGTTGCAGTAACGCATATTAGCAAGTTGGGTAAAATGCCCACTGAAGCATAAGAGTGACTGAGAGGTGGCTTCTTCTGTTCTTTTTGAGAGAGCCCAGTTCGACTAGTTCTATACCTGTATGTGTCAAAGTCGCCATAACTTCTCCGCTTGCTGGATTATTAACACAGAGATGACATTGGAAGACGTAGAAGGACAACTGGCCAAAATGTTGAGATTAATTTTTATGTAAACACAAAGGGTAATGATGGTGTCAGATGTATGAAACAAAGCAGGAAGTGCAGAGAAAATTGCTACAGTGGAACATCTCTTTTCACCCTTTTTTGTTCATTGGACTCCTGGCTTTGAGTATTTCTTTATTTATCTTTTCAGAAAGGAAGAATTCTGTCAACCTCCAGCTGCCACATGCTGTCAGGAATCAGCTCACTAAGCTGATGAATAGTCACCCAGAGTTCTCTGGCTGTGCAGGCACTACAGCAGCATTCATCATGCAGACTTGTAAGTTGGTTGGTTCTGAAAGGGAAGTAAGATTGCCAGTGAAGTTCCCTGAGGCTTAGTTAGGTAGTTTGAGATTCTGAAGTTAAATTTGTCAGCCTGAGTGCTTGACTGAGTCCATATGCAGTATACTGTGGGGTAACATTCATCTGCCTTTCAACCTATTGTCAATATCAGATGACTTCTTTTATGATACATAAACACAACTTTCTGACAGCAACATATATGATGAAAGTTAAATTAACCTTGTTGTGCCTACTAAATGCTCTTATAGCATCCCCCATTAGTTAAATAGGCAGATAAAGTCGAAAAACAGTCCTAAAGATTATGTAGCTATGACTAGGGGTCGGCCTGAATCCAATTAACAAAATTTGTTTAGATGATGCCCTGAATGAACACAAAAACAAGCAGTGCTACAGTGCAAGTATTTCTATAACACATAAATGATTCAGATAATGACATATTAACATAACTCGAGTAAATACAGAATGACGTTTTTAAATGATTTAATTTATTAAGGGAAACAACTTATCCAGACCTGCCCGACCCTCTGTGAAAAAGTAATTGCCTCCTAAATCTAATAATTGGTTTTGCCACACTTGGCAGCAACTTCAGTCAAGCATTTGCGATAGCTGACCATGAGTCTTTTACATCACTGGGGAGTTGTTTTAATTTAGCCACATTGGAGGGTTTTCAAGTTTTCAATCAACCAGACTTGCTGGTGCGTTTCAGATCATTGTCCTGCTGCATAAACCAAGTGCACTTGAGCTTTGCACATGGTCGAGGTTAACACATCAGACTCTTAAGATTAATTTTCATTATTGTCTTTTTAATAAAGTATGTTAAGTCTGTATCAGGTGAAAATATAATGAAAGCAATATAATAACCATCAGGTTCATAATAAATACAGTGATTTTACAAATGCATTTCTACATAAACCGAACACATAATCTCACACATGCACAAGTTCACAGTTTATAGCTGTAAAGGTGTTTCACTGTACTGTTACACTGCATTTCTAAGTAACAATGAAAACAAAAACACACTCTCTCCTCTCTCTAGCCAGTGGATGTGAGGTGGTTGCTCTTGGCACTGGGAACTACAATACCAAAGAGAGTTTCTCATCAAGTGGACGAATTGTGCATGATTCACATGCAGTTGTAGCAGCAAGAAGATCTCTTATGAGGTTAGCTAACCTTATTATAATAAAAACATATTTCTGAAGCTTAGAAGTCAAGGAAATAACAAATACTGTATTTTAGTTCCTGAAGAGCCTCAAACATCATCAAGTTTTGACACCTTAGAATTCTGTTACTAAATATGTGGTCACAGGAATGACACCTTTGTTGAATGCGTGCCTTCTGCTAGTGGGACAAGTAAATGCTCGACCCATTTGCAGACCATAGTAGCCTACGTATATTTGAGAATGACTGTGTGTGGGCGCGTTTCCTGTTTTGTCAGGCAGGCCCCTAATACCTGATGGCACCAGTTCACATTACAACTATGTGTTAAATATAGGTTTAAATTAGACAGTTTGATTTGATTCAGTAGGTTTAAAATCAAGATACAGTAACAGGAATAATTTGTATTCAGAATGTAGACATTTCACCATTTTTTGTTAATTATTAAATGTGTGATGAACATGAGAGACTAGGTGTGGTTCATATAGATGCAAGCTTAGTGTGTGCTCATCCTCTTCTTTCAGATGTAATATTGGGATGATACAATTGGATATAATTGATTAATTAATATGGTGATGATATCGCAATAACCCGTTCTCTGACTGTGTTGTCAGGTTTCTGTACCGACACCTGCTGATGTTCTTCAGCAAAACAGCCAATCTGACAGAGAAGTCAGTCTTCCACCAGAACAGCAGCAGCAGCCTTCTCACTCTCAAGAGCGGGATCACCCTTCACCTTTATGTGAACCAGCTCCCAAAGGGTGCGGCCCAGGTCCCTCCCAAGCTGTGAGTGCTTCATTACCAGCTTCATCCCTTAAGGGTTCTCGCTGCTATTTACTGGAGAAACTGGCCCTGTGATGTAATAATCTCTAGTTATTGATTAATAGAAAGTGTGTGTGTTTGTATATGTATATATATTTCTTTCAAATGATTCAGCTGAGTGCTTTGTTCTTAGGCGTCTGAACCCACTTTCCATTTCGGCATGGCAAGTCAACAACGAGATCAGCCTGCACCTGTCTGTGGAGGGCAAGGTGTTGTACTGTTATTTTTGCTTCTCTGGGGGATTTCATTCTAGCTTAACTGCATAACTACATCTTAATTTGTTTCTTTTTAAAGGTGTTCTCAGTTTTCTCGTCAGTCTTTGATCACACGAACTCAAAGGTGGTCAGCATGTCCACCACAGACAAGATCACTCAGTGGCAAGTGCTAGGATACCAGGGAGCCTTGCTTAGCTGCTTCATCGAGCCAGTCTATGTCCAGAGCATCCTAATAGGCAAGTGAATAAGTAAAATTACTCTTCTTAGGCAAGGCAATAGAGAAAATATGGCAGCTCTGTGGCACCTTTTTAAGAAGTCTGAATGAGAATATGAATAGGAGTATCGCTTCAGGTGGGACATTATCGCTAAATTAATGGAGCAGAATGCTACAAGCAGGGGTGTACGGTTAGATTTAGATTAACATAAGGGAAAACAAATATCTGTTGCTGTTTCACTGTCCCCTGAATCTACTTGAGTCTTGGGATCTATCAGTAATCAGAAATTGCATCAGGTGAATAAGGCAGGCAACTGAGAATCCGATTTGTCTACGGATTCACAGGTGCTTACAAGGAGTTTGTATCCAGCTGATGGTGACTCTCTAATAGATAAAAAATACAATAAATACCAACAATATAACATCACAAAAATAAAACAAACCAGGAACAGCACGAAAGATTACACTCCCACCTGCCTCACATGAAGTTTGCCATTCATGGATATGTTATATTTATTAACTTGGTTTGAATTGATTGCTCAGCTCAAGACAGTGGTTAGGAGTGTTTTTATGCTTACTTATAGTAATTTTAGACATGTAGTTGTCTTTACATAGACTTTGTTGTGAAAAATTTATCCCCCTCTAGTGACGATAGTGACTAGGCCTTCATGTATTGACATAGCCAGTGTTTGCTGCATTTTTTTAAAATTTTATTGTGGTTACTCATACACAGATAACACAGCCAGTCAACAAATTCCCCAACATTTATGTCATCTGTTGATAAGATGGGTTAAGATGATTAAAACAGGTGTGAAATATCCTACTCAAGTTTCCAAGGTAGACTTTATAAAGGAAGATTGTGTAAATTTTGAATATCCATCTGACTGTGCCGTCCTCCCTTTCATCATAATGACTATATGACCCACATTTGCCCAACCTATGATGGCGGGAAACTCCGAAATCAATTGTATTGGATGTGTGTAAAAAGAAATTGCTACGTAGATCATTTTAATTAAAAGTAATGGTACAAGTAATATTATAAAAACTACAACTACATGTCTGATTTATGACTTAAACTGTTACTGTACAAAGATATTCTTTTGTTTTTTAATGACCTTTGACACACAAACACACAGGCGTTCCAGAACTGTACCAAATGACAAACTGACAACTGGAGCTCATTAAATGTAAAAAAAACTAACATTCACTCGCATAAGGGCACTACAAGTGCTTTTCTCTAAACCTTGCTTTTTTTTTTTTTTGACACACAGAGGTGGATGAAGTGATTTAAATACAGACCTACATGGTTTTAATTTGTTCTCTTGTCCTCTAGACCAGCGGTCGCCAACCTTTTTTGCGCCACGGACCTGTTTAATGTCAGACGTTATTTTCACGGACCGGCCTGTAACGCAGAGCTCACAAGTTTTGCAGACGGGGGGGTGGGGGTGGGGGTTGGATGGAATGCGAGGGGCGCTGTGGTGGAGGAAAGTCACTCCTACCTGTTCTGTTATGGGGGGACAGTGATTTCCTTTTTCATTTTGAAATGCTTGCTTCATTGTGAGGTGGTACTGTGCTGCTGTCGGAGAAATATTACAGCAATGTGTGGCAGGAGTGCGTGAAAAACGACTGAAAAGAGTGACCGTCACGCTCAATGCGTGACACTTGAGAGCTCTGTTAACGTGTGGCGGATAAATACAACAAAATAAAATGATACGACCGGCATAAAAACGGGTATTTTCTAAATATAAAAATAAACGTGAATCCACTGCTTATGCAGCTCTTTTACCCTGCGCAAAGAAAGTTTCCAAAGACGTTTGTTTTTTGTTCATTTTGCTAGCTTGGGAGTTTAGCGGTAATGCGTTATGTTACCGGCCGGAGCAGCACTTTGAAAAAGGTAGCAGATGTAGGTAAGACATGTGACCCCGGCAAGCATCTTGACATACATCAAGAGTGAGTCATGACACGGAGGAGAGAATCCGGTAATTTTCCAAAATAAAACATCATTCAGAATCAGATAATAAATAAAACGGAAAAAAAATGTGTTATGTATTTCTTCTCTGCGGCCCGGTCTGGGGCCCGGGGGTTGGGGACCACTTCTCTAGACGACATCTCTCTGGTAGAAGAAATGATGATAAAGTAACGAGTCGAGTGTTGCGGAGTAATGCGGAGTAAGAGTGGTGTTTCTTCTTCACAAATCTACTCAAGTAAAAAATATGGTGCAGTAAAAGTACTCTTAGAAGTACATTTTCTTCAAAATGTTACTTAAGTAAAGGTAACTGAGTAAAAGAGGTTTAGTTTATGGTCCTCTACTATGAGGTGGCATAAGCTGACAATCTAGAGTTGATATTCCATAACCCTATGGCTGTAAACAGACAATAAAGTCAGACTGTACATATTGTAGGTATTTGCTGAAACGTTTTTATGAATTCTTACAGGCGATTCTACCTGCAGTGATATCCGCGGCATGGAGATCTCTGTGAACCAGCGTGTGGAGGGGATCACGTCTCAACTGCCTATGTTCTACTGCATGATGAGGCCCCAGATCAGCCTGGTGCCTTCTGTGGCTACTGATATCACGGACAGTGGCCAGTTGACTTTTGGTATCAACTGGAGTGAAGGCGACAGCTCCATAGAGGTTGTGGATGGTCTGGAGGGAAAGACTATAGAGGAGTAAGGATGACTGGAGGGCAAGTTGGGCATTATAGAGTCATATAGTTGGGTCCTTAACTGTTTAAAGGTAGCACACTTTTCATCATTAAGGCTCTGTATGCCAATACAATGGATTTGAAATGAAATGATGAACATGTCATGTTTAATTTAAGGGTTAAGGGATGATTAATTGACTGGTTACCTACTGTAAACTAAAAGGCTTAATTGATTAAATTAAATGTAATTACTCATATATTTTATACCTCCTTCTGTGATTACTTGAGCTATTTCTTAACACTGATTATGTTGTTGTAGATCCCCATTTAAGAGCGGCTCTGCTCTGGCAAGCCGTCTTTGCAAAGCGGCTATGCTGCACCGCTTCAAGTTGGTGGCCAAAGAGGCACAGAGGCAGGATCTTCTGGCTGTAAGCTCCTACAGAGAAGCAAAGGTAACACTGACATGACTCACTACAGACATTAAATTTTTGTTCATCAAGAGCAGACCCTAGATTTTGAAATGAATACAGCTTAATTTGTAGATTTCCAGTGAATAAAGTCTTAGCTTGACTTCTTAATCACCTGACTTTTTTTCATGTACAAAAGTCCACAGGACAACTCAACGAAGTTTAAATGTTTAGACTGGTATAGACAGGGACAGAAAGGTAAAAAAAAAAAAAATACCTATGCCCTGTCTACTTCCTATCAAAATAAAAGTACATATATAGAACAAAATAACTATCATAGTCACTTCATAATTATGTAATAATGAACTTATTGCTGTCTGTTCTATTACATACTGTTATTTTGTCATTGAAGAGGATGGCGAAGCTGTACCAGGAGGCCAAGAACGTATTGAGGGCATACCTGTTGCAGCAGGGGTTTGGATCATGGCTGGTCAAGCTTTCAGTTAGTGATAACTTCAGCATGTAAATAAAATACATAACCACTGAAAAGCTGAAAAGTTTATTTTGGATTAAGCACTTGTTAGACTATGGAACCATGATAGTTGTAGTTGTAGCATGTTTTTGTTGTGGTTTGTAAAGGGATTATAGTTAGTCCCTGTTTATTGTTTTAAGACCAGTTTTAAGACTTAATACATAATACAAATTTAAATAATTTGTATAATTTCTTGTAGAAAACAATTTGTGTTGTAGCCGTCAGCAGACCTTTACTGTGGTAACAGTTCTTTCTTCAATTGATATATTTATAAATATACCATATAGAGCATATGGTGATGAGCATGCACTGTGTGTAATGAAAATTACTGCACAGTGTATGGCCAAAACTTCTGTAACAAACTTTTGATCTCTGCCTTTTTGGGGTTTGTATTTGAAATAAAGTCTGACGGCTGCAAGTTATGAGGAGTTAAGTTACTGTTGTTATATCTTTAGTAACACATGGCTAACACAATTGAGAAAAATAAAAGAGCACAGTACATTTTCCTTTTCCCAGTTAAAAGCGCTTGACACCAGTGACGCACCTGTCATAAAGTTTTGGCATCCACCAAGAACTACAGAAGATGAGATTTAACAGAGCTCTCAGAGGCTGAGATAAGAGGGCCAAAAAAATGTATAGTAGAAAATACAAAAAAAAAATTGGACAACCAAAACAAGACTATCACGTAATGCTTCAGGCAGTGGTTTTGTGTATTGAACATGGCACATTATTCACATATCCAGAGTGGTCAACTCAACGGTGAACAATTGTCCAACCACCATTACTGTCTTGCTCATCATAGCAGTAGCCGCTACATAGCGTAATGTAACTGATTGACCAGGTGTAAAAATACATAAAGCATAGATACATACTGTATATACACTCACTGGCCACTTTATTAGGTACACCTATCCAACTGCTCATTGATGCAAATTACTGATCAGCCAATCACATAGTGGCAACTCAATGCATTTAGGCATGTTGACATGGTCAAGACGAACTGCTGCAGTTCAAACAGAGCTTCAGAATGGGCAAGACAGGTGATTTAAGTTACTTTGAACATGGTTGCTGGTGCCAGACGGGCTGGTCTGAGTATTGCAGAAACTGCTGATCTTCTGGGATTGTCACGTGCAAACATCTCTAGGGTTTACAGAGAATGGTCCGAAAAAGGGAAAACACCCAGTGAGCGGCAGTTCTGTGGGCGAAAATGCCTTGTTGATGCCAGAGGTCAGAGAAGAATGGACAGAGTGGTTTGAGCTGATAGAAAGGCAACAGTAACTCATAGATAGATAGATAGATAGATAGATAGATAGATACTTTATTAATCCCTCGGGAAGGTTCCTCCGGGAAATTCTATATATATTCTATGACGTTACAACCAAGGTATGCAGAAGAGCATCTCTGAACGCACAACACGTCAAACCTTGAGGCAGAAGGGCTACAGCAGCAGAAGACCACACCGGGTGCCACTCCTGTCAGCTAAGAACAGGAAACTGAGGCTACATTTCGCACAGGCTCACCGAATTTGGACAATAGAAGATTGGAAAAATGTTGCCTGGTCTGATAAGTCTCGATATCTGTCAGGTCAGAATTTGGCGTCAACAACATGAAAGCATGGATACTTCCTGCCTTGTATTAATGGTTCAGGCTGGTGGTGGTGGTGTAATGGTGAGGGGGACACTTTGGGCCCCTTAGTAGTAATTGATCATCATTGCAACCCCGCAGCCTACCTGAATATTGTTGCTGACCATGTCCATCCCTTTATGACCACAGTGTACCCATCTTCTGATGGCTACTTCCAGCAGGATAAATAAAGCTCGAATCATTCGCATTATGGACGTACAGCCAACAAATTTGCAGCAACGGCATGATGCTATGATGTCAATATGGACCAATATCTCTGAGGGATGTTTCCAGTATCTTGTTGAATCTATGCCACGAAGGATTAAGGCAGTTCTGCAGGCAAAGGGGTCCAACCCAGTACTAGCAAGGTGTACCTAATAATGTGGCCGGTGAGTGTACATCTGAGCCTAATTTCTCCATTATCATACTAATGTGTGCATGCACGATTGTATGTACTACAATAGTCAACACCTGTAGATTACAAGGCTGTAGCCTAATTCACAAAACAGTTGGAGAGAAATTGGTTTTATAAAGTATAGGTCGACCTGCGGGGAATGAATTACTGAATTTTTTGATGAAGTACTTGCCGTATTTTGATATGTTACCTAGACAAATTGAGCTACTGTATTTGAAGTCTTTACTTTTGGGAAAAGTAGATTATGATGGGTGCTTCATGCATGACTCTATAAGATAAATCATAAAGTGGCTACTGGAAAGTGATTGACAGGTTTACAATGTTCGTGACACAAATCCACCTAGGTGCTTAAATCTTGCTTGTGTGATACTGGGCTATATACATATTTTTTTCAAACACATTTTCTTTGAAAATCTTTCATTTATGAGCTACAACCTGCTTTGTTTAGGTCCATGATTAGATTATGCTAGGTCGACAGTGGGTAGCAGCATCCTGTGGTGTATTGAGAGGGTACAATATTTGTAGTGAACAGCTGACAGCTGTGGTGATAACTACTATATGCACACACAATTACTTAATTGCAATATTCCAACTGCTTAGTTTTTCCATTTAAAGTCATCTATATTCATTTTTGATTCTGATGTTTCACCTGCTCCATCATTCAGATAATGTGTCTGCTAAAACCTGATTCTAACATTAGTCTCGAACATCATCAAATTCTAAAATTGCTATTTTTTATTTATTTTTTAATGTTTTAGATCTACCTGAAGTAGATTTCAATCAAGTTTTGCTAATCCCCTACCCCATTTATACAAACCAGGTGTCCAGTTTGCATGACATTTAAGAAATCAGTTTACTTGAGATAGCAGTTTGTAACCAGATGTACATGCATCAACTGACTGACTTGTGACCTACCCATTGCTGTTTACCTGGATCAGGTGTGTTCAGCCAATCAGACGTTTTAAGTGCAGGAGTGGTTGGATAAATATGCATGACAATGGCCCTGGGGGACCAGGATTGGACACCCCTGGTTTAGCTGCATTTCATAGAATTTCAACTTGTTGACCCCCTTTGTTGATACAAACTGTTGATTTGCCTCACCGCTATAACATATACGCATACAGGAAATGCTTTGGTTTCCTGTGTATGTGATGCAGCAGATCATTTATTCTTAAGTGTTTAACAGTCTTTTGAATGGAGTGGCATGTACTTCCTACTGGTTTGTCCAGCAGAAGGGATTCCAGTGCGTTCAGGGAACTTGTGTCCAAGGATCAAGCCTTTCAGTAGTATGTACATGTCCAGGTTTCATGCTTATTTGTTTACTTTTATAAGATGTTATTGCTACTACATCATATGCAGTGCAGAGCGTGTTCTCAAAGTCTAATGCAGTGCAGTCTTACACCTCACATAGTTTTTGTCAGGATAGCAATGTTTTAAAATAGTTCCATGCAGATTTGCTTTATTGGAACGATAACTTTGAGCTGTTATATTCTGCTCATTTCCCATGCTTACGTCTTTGTTTTTCATTCGATGCAGACATGTCATGCTTTTCTTTCTAACAGCTTCAAATGATGATGAAGAGGACAAATGTTTAAGGCAGCACACAGACTAAATAGCATTGGCTTGATTTGTGTTATAGTACATGTTTATGTTCGTAGTGCATGTAAATTGCATTTCCTTCCCCTGCAGCTTGTGCATTTTTGAAACATTTTTTTATTGTTTTATTATTTCAGTTTACTAGCAACAATTGAAAAATCAAGACAATTAACATCCACCCTATACATTATAAAGTTCAAAGCTCAAAGTTAACTTTGTTTGTCAAGCAGCACCAACTACCCAACCACAAATTTTTTGAATTGTAATCTTCAAAGATTCTGAATGCCCCATGTGTGATTAAATATTTAAGCCTTTTATTCTGTATTCTGCATTATTCTGTTGAACTGGACTCATCTGAAATCTTGGGTTTTTGAAACTATGTTTTACATAGACTAGAGTTTTGTCTTATTCATAAGATCTAGAAAATACAATTGATATATATTGTATAATAAAACATAGTAGCCTTTTTTTCTTTTTGAGGAGGGGCAATGCGCTGAGGTGATACTAGTAAGTTTGGAGATAAACAGGATGTGCAACTCTCTTGATGTGGTTACGCAGTGAAAACATTTGAGACCTGAGCTGTTAGAGGCTGTAGCACCTATGCTGAGGTGTTATGAGGGTTGATGTCTAATATGTACTGCATTCTTGTAAATTGTGGCAGTATTAAGAACTTCATACTTTACTGGGTATTTTTGCTTTTTTTTTTGTCAGTGAAGTTCACAAAGTGAAATTAAATAAAAGCTTGAATACAATATATATATATATATATCAACTTTGACACAAGAAACAATCCTATTTAAAAGAAAGTGCATTACGACTACCTATAGCTTGAATTTGTGAGTAGTTTTGACATATATTTTTTGTATGTTGTGCTTTTGCATTATCATGCAACCATATTACCAACCAATAAGAGTTTATGAACTTTAAAGAACAAAGGCGCTGTATACTTTAGTACTTACAGTCTAGATCTTCTCAATAGTACTGAACACAAACAGTTTTCTGAGATAATGTATCAGTGTTAAAGGTTTTTTTTATGATCACCACATTTCAGTATTTCATCTTTTTTTTTGCTGAGAAAATCAAGCTTTAGTTTTGCATGGGTGTAAATACAGAAGTATCATGCACCTTGGCAACCGTTACAACCGAGAAACAGTTAGTCAGAACTGTAGCAATTTCAAAACATGTGTAGTATGTGTGAAACTTGTCCATAAAGGCAAAACTCTGTGCAAACTCAGCATAAAGAGCCTAGTTCTCAGAGGGTTTAAACAATCCAAAGAGTTAACAAAACATTTGTCAAAATATAATATCTTTATTAAAAAAAAATTAAAAATGAATGGTCAGCTATGCTGTTTAGCTTATAAATGTAATTTTGATGAATTACTTTTGTTTTGGAGGTATAAAACTGAAACATGCTTAAAAGCATTGCATATGCACCATCGTCAAGTCTTCTTTCACAGTGTTCAAATTTTGTCAAATAAGTTATCCACCTGATTGTAGTTTACATATTTATTTTAAAACATTAAAACAAGTGCATATCTTTATATAACAGACACAAATAAAATAAATTGTGATTTATAGGATTAGAAGCTTGAGGGCATGGTTGCAGTAATGAGAAAATTAAAGCCTAATGTCTTGGCTAACATGCTGCTAGACTGTGCTGCTAAACAACAACTAACCTGCCAGTAGAAATACTGGACCATTTGGCATTAATAGCTAAGTACTGTGGCATTGTACGCAATCTGTATCCGTTCCTAAAATGACTTCACACTGACTTCACTATGACTTGACTTTCCATACTCACACTTGTCAAGCTGTCTATGAAAAGCTCATTTGCCGTTAACACTGAGGAAATTCATCGTCCCACGGCAGCCGCACATCTATCATTCTCCCACATGAATTACATTACTGCTAAGATTTTTCTTTAAATGGTTTTAAAACCTAACTTTTTTACTGTCTTGTGTGTCTTACAGGTAGATCATCCCAAAACATGATGTAGAATTGCATTATGATTTGAAGAAATCTCCATCAAACAACACACAAGCTGAAGTACAGTAACCATTTTTTGTCAAACGTAGTCGCTAATGGCTAGTTTTCCATAATTCAGAAGAACACGTTCATAATGGCAATACACAAACATTTTATAACATTTATTAAGTTAAAGCACCAGATTACAATATAATAAATAGATAATAAATATATAAAGTGGAAATTCAGAGCTTACATTCACTATATTCTCATCGTTGAAAGTTGACAGAGAACTTTTAAATGTAATTCACAGCTGTTTCTTATAGGAATGTACAACGTATATCACTGTAAGTCTTAATATATGTAGTAACAAGACAAATTTACATTCAATGTGAATAGTTTCCTTAGCTCCATATAACAGTGTTCAGTGAGTTAGCATCACTAAAATGGGTATATATATATAAGAACGGTATGTGTACATGATGCTTGATTACATAAAATTATTACAACTCTGGGATACATTCTCCATCAGCTTCGGAAACAGTGGTTATTTAGGTCCTGTCATACCGCAGTAGGCAGAATGTAGACTTCCTGCAGTGTTTGTCAGTGTAGCCGATGGGGAAGCTGTGGCAAATATATGATGCCCCTGTCTTATTGAGCTGAGGCTGCTTTTTTAGTTCAAGCATTTAACTTGAACTGAGCTTTTTTAGCTCCCAGAACGCGAATTCATGCGGTTACATAGCTCTTTTGTTTTGTTCAGAAAGTTTCCGAAAGGAGTTTGGGCCCATCCCTCACAAGGACATTCAGTGTTGTTCACCTAGAGAGAAGATAATATGTCTCAGTCCATTTGAGCAATTTTTTTATGTTTTTCATCCACTGGCTTAGAAACACAATGTAGAAGAATACTCACCTCTCCTTTGTTGATCATCCTGTCCAAGGCATCAACTGTTTGATTTATGTATCCGAACTCGTCATCACATTCCCATTGAACTGTTCCATGAAGTTCTGTCCTTATGCAGTCCAGTGCTGTATTAATGCATTTATCCTGTGTGTGAAAGAGATGTTTGAGTTTTCTTTTTGCTTCTCCCGATTGTGGCAGACTTGTGGCTGCACACAGACAAGTCAGCAAGTAGAAACTGTCACAGCTGTGACAGAAGTTGTGTATCAACACCTGGCAAGCTCATTTCCTGTACTAGAGAACCTTTGCATGTGGTTTATAAAAGCTCAACTAAACCCTGAAGCTTGATGCAGGGGGGGTACCCTAAATGTTTTGGTTTTTTTTCCTGCACAGTCTGACTTAATTTTTCTCATTAATTCAAAATTTCAAACTTTTTCAGCATGTGTTGTAGTACTTTAAAGAAACGTAAATGTCAAACTTAACTATAAAATATGTCCTTACCTCCAAATTTTCTGGCGTGTATAATTTTGTATCTGATGGCTGTGTGGACAAAAGAACAGATTGTATTAACAACTGATAAAAACATAGCAAAACGAGCACGGAAAACATTCAATTTAAAATGACTTACACATTTGACATTTGTTTGCATTTCCTCCGTTTGTAAGTCAATACAGGTAAAAGGTACAGGAGATGCAGAAAATGCGTGAAGGAAGCTATGGAGAGTAGCAATCCAAAAGATGGTCTTAATAAAGAGCTCCATGTTCAGCTTGAAGGCTTGTCTGTGTGATAAACCAGTTGTTTAGTGGAGATGTTGTCTTGGTTTAGTTTACCCCCTGTGTTGTATTGAATTTATATAGCTGTGGGGTGGAAAGGGTGGGCCGAATTAGCTTTGTATCACCTAATGCATACAGCATTGACAGCATTGTTTTTCCTTTAGATGACTCTTGGAATTTTTTTTTTCATGATGCTACTACAGCATGGTAAAATCCCTCAAGTGGCCTATTGTAGCACAGCATGTAACGCAGCTCTTCTGAAACTAGGTTGACTGTCCCTAGTTTGTGGTGTGGTGTTTTTTTTTTCTTTGTGTGCTCAGTTGGGCAAATATCTGTCATGAACTGACACTTAATAAAAAATAATAAATACTAAATACTGTCCAGAGTATTTTAAAATATATTTGAAATAACTGCTAAATCTTTACCATCTGTCTTTTTGTGATTCTGTTAAATAAGTACATCTTATTAAAGGGTTAAAATTTAGTAAATATTAGTTGTGTATTTAGTGTAATTATTGACAGAATTGTCAGTGTTAATAATACTAGATTTGTTGAACATATCTAGGTTGTCCCCATTTGTTTGCATTTTAAGCATGTATTGCCTTTATACAGAGGTAGTAGTAGTTGTTTAAGCTGTAGACATTTAAATAATAGAGGGTGTAATGGATCTTTTATTATTTTATTGGTTTACTTGCGTCCTTGTGCAACAGTCACTGCTGTTGGTTATCTTTCCACTCGGGGTTTCCACAGTCTATTTTACTCTCTTGTGTCAGTGTATTCCCTCCGCCTCCACTTTGTGTTGGTGTATTCCTGCTCTATCCACTGCCACTTTATGCTAGTCACTACTCTATCACTAAAACTTTAACATTTAAATCACTAACATTGCTAAGCTCAGTTTGAAAACAAGGGTTTGCTGCCTGTTCATGTCTTTAGAGTTAGCCAAGCCTTCCAGTTCAACTTATTAGGGAAACATTTTTACATTGTCATAGTTAGTGCTTACATAAATAAAAAATACAATGAGATAAAGCACTTATTCCTCAAAGGCCAGTAACGATTTTTATATTGTTCATGGTCTACACATTACTCGAGAAGTAGTGAAAGCATTTTCCTGTCCACTATACTATGATTTTTTTTACAGTAAGAGTTAAAAGTCTACAATATTACTGTGGTGACTCACACAGTTATTGTCATGAAGTGTGAAAGGACGCAGCCTTGTGGCATATTACATTCTTCAGTGCAGGTAATGGATGACTACGCCTGACTACATTTCATATAAATATCACTTATGTTAGGTAATTACTAATTATATATGTTAAGCAAGGCTGTATTGTTTTTAGTTAACATGAACATAAACAGTGTTTTGAAGAAAAAAAAGAGCAAAAAAAGACTTTTTTGCTGCACAGTATATCAATATAGTACATCCATATCATTATTTCACATTTAATCCTGCCAGACATGGATGCCAGTCTTTGCCAGTTTGATTTCCCTTTATATTATTTATAAAGGTGTTCTACTGCATTCAGGTCAGGAGACATACTTAACCAGGTCACAGTCTTCACTTACTTTCTATAAACAAAGGTCATTTTTGCGCGTGTTTGGGATTTTTTGTGAAATTCCTTTTTTGCCTTTCCACTTGAGACTGGGATTGTTTTATTCAGCATTTGCGTATGCAAATGCACATTCACAGTGCAATTTATAAATGTCATTTTCCCTCCCCTTTTTTTTCTCTTACAGCCCTGTATTAGCACACTCCCACTTCTGTTTTTCATAGTCTGCTCTAGTGGTAGTGCAACCCTGGTGCAACACTGTTTCAGCTCATGTGCAGTAACCTGGTGATGCTTTTTTAAGCCTCATGATCAGGTTTGGTACCTACCTATGCAGCTTCTTAACATGTGGATCTGTGTTGCATTACTCACAACTCGGTGTAGTTTTGAGTGATCTCAGTGAGTGAGAAGAAGTAGTGGCACTGCTTGACGTTTTAAATTTAGCATTTTCCTGGTATGTTTTCTGCATAAATTGGACATTAAATGTGATATGATCGTCTCTGATGTCACAAATTTCAACAAATGCAATATTTATATGTATGATGTAAAAAGAGAACATGCCCATGATGAAATATGTTCAGGCACGGTAAAAGGAGCATCATGATCGTACAAATATGGAGGGGAGAATAAATTCCCAGGTTAATCCCCCCAAAATTGTTGTTCTATGGCAACTGGACCTGGACGACAGAGTCTTGACAGACAAATTTCTGGGGTTATTAAGGTGCTGTGCTACAGAACGGTTCAGAGACACAGTCCATTTTTTGGCGTCTTCTGACCTCAGCCCCAGTGTCCCAAGAGGATGACTGAGCTAAAGCAGTTCTGAGAGGAAGAATAGCCTAAAAGTCCTGAATGTTGTGCATGTCTAATCCACAGCTACAAGAAGCAGTTGTAACAGTGGCAGCTCGTCAACAGAGGGCGCTCGGGTGCTACCCCACCTATCTCACATGAAGAAGAAAGTGGGAAACACCTAAAATAATAATTACAAAAACAAAATTTAAATGAACACATTTTTTACATTATACAGTCTGCGAGTACTGTGTATTATCTGAATTCAAGTGTAGTTTAAAAATGTTCTGCCGTTTACTGCAACTGAACGGTCGTGTGGAGCGAGGGATGGATGGATGGATAGATAGAACTGTATTCATCTGAAAAATTATATTCCTGATAATGGTGATAAAAAGCGACATGTTTTGTCCAAGATGATAGACTGCATTAAATTCTGTGTCAGCACTATGTGACAGGAAGAACTCCCTTTAGCAGAAGAACCAAGCTCAGGGGAGGTGGCCATCTCCCTTGACTGGTTTGAATAAGTGTAAAATAGAAAAGAGACAAGTCACAAGCAGAGTTAACTTTATTCCTCTCAGATTGGGTATGTGTAGTATTTGTACAGTTTGTGATTAGGCAAAAAACTACTCAGACTGTATTTGTGAGTCAGAAGCAGGGAAAAAGTACACTACCAGTCAAAAGCTGGGACACACTTTCTCCTTCAGTAATTTTTTTATTATTTTCAACATTGTCCATGTTTTGATACTGAAGACCTCCAAACTGAAAGAACATGTATGGAAATATGTAGAAAACGAAAGTGTGTTAAACAACCTAGAATGCGTTTCATATTTTAGATCGTCCAAAGTAGCTACATTAAGCTTTGATGACAGCTTGGCACACCATCGCACGCATCGTCACCTGGAATGGTTTTCAATTCACAGATTGGGTTGTCAAGAGTTAATTTGTGATATTTCTTCTTGCTTTAGATTATCAGATGTGTTGTTGAGATGAATGGTGTGTCCAGAGTCGATAGCCCTAGTATGACTACAACTACTGTACAAATCCATATTGTGAAGAAACACTCATTACTTTAGTAGCTCTCTTGCTTAAAAAGAGGTTAAGGATTCTCATTTTAGTCTCATTTTAAACCTGGTGATGAAGGAGATAATTTATAGTCAACTGATCTCTGAAACTATGTAAATATCCTATGTGTATCCTAATGTGTAAATATATATATGTACATTTTACATGACCACTAAATGCATTTATACTTCAAAGACAGTCAAGAATGATAGTTGTAATTGTTTACTTTTTATTAACCAAATTTCACATTGAATATAAATAAAAGTGTTGCAAAATAAATAGAAATAATAGATAATCATTAATTCCCATGGGGAAATCCTTGCTCCTTAAGGCACCAATGGTTCGTAGTTCAGTGTCATGTCCAGGAGGCAGGGATAGGATATATGGCCAGGAATCAGAGGGAACCAGGAGTCGAACCCCTAACCCCAGGGTTTATAGACTGCCCTAGCAACTGAGCCAATACCACTAACTGAGAACTTAAGTGTTTTTTTTAAGTGTTACATTTTAGTGCAGTATGTAAACAAAACAGAGGAAAAATCTGTAGACTCATTTTAGATTCCTTTTTTAGCTGTTTTGGCGGTTGCACCACTCTTGAGAATGTTGATGAAATCTTCAAAGTCTTTAACAAAGCCTGCAAACGGTTTACGGGAACCCTCGTTTTCCCACTTACATGCTGCAGTGTCGGTCTGTGTCTGTGAAGAGAGAGATGGTTTTGTATTACATGTTGCATTTTCATTGAGGCACTTGAATAGAAAAATTTGGCATACAGCAATAATACTCACATCTGGTGAGCACTGTATTTTTTGACAACAGGTGTCCAGATTGTACAGTGTGACATGAATTCGCTGTCTTTTATCACTACATGTGACATTGGCATGTTGCAGTCCTTCCTTGAAGAGGTTCAGTGCTGCAGCACGACAGTGTTCCTGGAAAAAGACAGCAGATCTTAGGGTCACACTTGTTTGAAATTAGTATGAAATGCAACTAAACTGTGAAAGTCAGCGAAAACGTGAATCAGACTTTGATGTCCCATTAATATATATAATTTACAGAATTTATTTGAGGTAAAGTTTGAGGTGATAAGTATTAGCATATGCAAACATTGATTTAAATTTGGTTTAGCAATTTTGAGAAAAAAATCTTTACTCTATCTTTTCGCCATAGTGGTTAGTGCTATGGTTGCAAACAAGCAGCAAGAACATGAAAGCATTGCCACAAAGGGAAAAAAACTGAGGGGATGTAAATACAGTTCTAAAATAACGCGTAATGCACCAATTCATCAATAGCTGAATGAACATCTGCAGAAATCTCTTACCTGGATGTTTGTTGGAGAAGTGAAAGTCACATTGTCTCCCTACAACAAATCAGAGAAAAATTTTTTACAATGCAGGTCAGTATAAACATTTCTTTCATTTTCAAATTAGTTGGTAAAAACTAAATAAATATATAGTAATAATAGTAAAAATATATAACAAACTTACACATGAGACTTGATGTAGATGTTTGACGTGCAGGCTGGGGCACCAAGGGGAAGGTTTTGCTTGCAGGTTCTCTGAGAAAGTGAGGAGAAAAAATGTCCAGAGGATAATTCTGAAGTACTGTTCCATGTTAAGCCTTGATTGTAAAAAAGAAATTGTAGTTTTCTGTGAAGATGTACAATAGGTCTGTTAACAAACACCATGTCTCTCCCCTGTATAGTTGGCTAATTTATAGGGTGCAGCAAAAGTGAGAGAGTGGGTTGTAAAGGCATGTACTTGTAGGGAAATCTTATTTTTTCCAATTTATTATGAACATTTTCCTCTATCAGCTGCATGGTGAATCCCCAAAAGGTGAAAATGTCAGGTGGGCAAAGGAAAGTCCTTTCTGTTGGTGACATCAAAGCCATGTGACTTCAGACAGGGCACCCAACATTTCAACATATTTCTAAAGTGGTGTTTCATTACTGTTTCGTCTAGATTTATCACCTAACAGAGAACAATGAGTGAAATTTTCCAATAATAGATAAGGTAGTAGCTGGACACTAATGTGCTCTGGATCGTTGGTGTTTAATTTATTTTTACTAAATTGAGCGGTTTTCTGCAGACTTTTTTACCACAGACAAAGTGAACATATTGAGAGATGAGGTTTGGCTTCCTATTTTGAAAGAGGCTTTTTGTTCAACATGTGCAAGACCACAAACCCATCCGTTACATCTGTGTCTTTTTCCCTTTGTCTTTTTACTGCATTTAGCAAAGGTTGAGTTCAATAGTGTTCGTGTGTCGAATCAGTCACATACTACACCATGATTGGGTACTTAAAACAACTAGAGATGTTTTGTTCGAAGAGAGAATAAAAATCTGAATGCTCTTATAGGAAATCCAAAAGCATGTTAAAAGTTTTAAGTTGCAGTTGCTAGAAAAAGTAAATGAACAGTTAGCAACTTATGGCCTTCTGCATAAATTGGTCATGAAAAGGGATCTGATCTTTGCCAAAGTCACAGATATCAACAAACACACAGTCATGACCTTTCATGTCTTTCTTAGAACAATAGCAATGAGAACTAATGTTGCTTTTCATTTTAGGTAAACTCTTCATTTGTGTTTTATTTTTCCTAATCTCAGTAGGAATACTGGGCTTCAATAATAAAATAATGGCTGCAAGTAGCAGCTTATGCTGTATGTGTGTTAGGTCATACTCGGCAGAACTGAATGAAGTGTTTCTCTTACACCTACATCATAATGGGGATTCCCCACAAGAATCCCCAGTAACAGCAGTAGCAGTGGTAGCAAGCTTTGCTTAAAGCACCTAATCACATTGGACTAGTAAAGGTTTCACTTTTAAAGTTGATTCAGGAGTCACCAAAAATAATAAATGTGAAAAAGGATTTTGACGCGAATGAAGAGGGTGGGGAAATTTCTATCCATGGAATTTGCACTATGTAGGGGCATCCCTGCTGTTTCCATGTCTTATTATGAAGTCCTTGCCTACACTAAAGAAAAGATTTTGATATTAAGGTGCAAGTGTCTACCAGGCAGGGAAGTAAAGTTTTATTGATCACTGACTATGCTTTAAGAAAATGCATGTAATCTTTGTCTTCTTCTGTATCTGAAGAGTATCATAAACCAAATCTGTATTTGCTCGTTAAACATTGCTGCAAATGCGGAGTTTTGAGTCCAGGGTTTAACTAAGATTTGATCCTGTTCATGTTTCTTGTTTTTATTTGCCTCATGTTCAATGAGATTCAGTGTTGCACGTTTCTGTTGATGCTTAGAACCACAATGTTGATGAAGATGCAGTTTTTTTGCACCCACTCCGTCAACCACCATTCAATGTTCTTAGTGCCTCTATTCAGTATATTCATTTTATCACTATCTATTTAATTCAACCTTTAAATTTGTCACACATAACCTTACCTTTCTGCATACCTAACACATTCTCTGAATTAAATCCTACTGTTGTAATAGAATATGTAATAGAATTTCTCAGCAAATGACTAAAAAATATCCTCCACACGATTGTAATGATTCCATGATGTAGAATTTGTTAGTGTGGGATAGCCAAAATCAGTGCGTAACATAGCTATGTTAAATGGCCTTTATGACAAGCACAATGGGTGTGGTTTTTCTTGGTGCAAGCTCAAGATTTGTAAAAATACTGAGTCATTTGTGCCATTAACTGACAAACACCCACATTTGTAATTTATACCTTGATTTTTAAGAGCTTTTTACGGAGCTTTTCCATTAATTATTTTGTATTTCCTTATCTGCACGAAATCTTCAGATTATATTATATATGTACAAATAATGAAATAGAGGCCTTCAATGAGTTTGAAGGCATCTCAGCATTTATATGGTTGCGCGTTGGATTTTATTTCTAAATCTGTCCTTCAACAGTTTCTTCAGATGAGTAACTCTTTGCAGTTGTTGGCAACTTTGCAAGTTTATGGGTTTTTGCTTGCAAAAAAATGCATTCTTCATTTATTTTGGTTCATCAATCCAAGTGCAGTAGTTTTTACAGTTCAGTTTTTTATATATTTACTTCTATATTAATTTTATTTTCTGAATATTGTAGTAGATAAAATACTACACCCTATAAAATTGAAGTAATTTCCATGTTTCACTTTCTGTGACGCTTTGTTATGGGGGTGGCATCATGTAAATTACACACTGACCAGAAAATTCACTTCATGTCCCAAAAACTAAATGTCACACCTCACATTGAACTTCACCATTTCAAGAATGAAAAAGGAAATAAAATCTTTGGTTTCCGTGATAGTAGTGATGTCAGTGGAGACTGTGCATGTTTGGTTACCACAGGCCACAGTTTAGTATTACACCCAAGCAGCTGCTTTGCTGAGTAAATGTGTTTTGCATTTGTCAGTTTGAACTATATCAAAAAACTTTTTTTGTTTTTTGTTAATTGTATGATAGCAGTCATTCAAATTGCTCTCCCTCTGGTTTCTTCCATTTTATTCTCATTAAAGGTTTTTTGGGGGATTTTTTCCTTATCTGAGTCAAGGATCTAAGAGCAGATGTTGTCATTGAGCGGTTTGCAAAAGCTCTCTGAGGCAATTTTACTTTTTTAATCTAATGAATTGCTGTTGTGTACTAAAAGTGCTCTGTTGATAAAACTTGATGTGTACACTCAATAGAACATATTGAGTTTGAATTTTTTCACAGCAGATATAATAGTCACAATTTGAGTTTAAGATGCAATCTTTATGTTTTTTTTTGCAAATATAAGAAAGGTCTAATAGGATAATTAATAGGAACTGATCCAGTTCCTATTAATTATTACACTCATATAATCAGTGATCAAATTCTCATTGCAGTACAGCTGGAAGTGTAAATGTTTTGCTCATTGACACTGAAGTGGTAATAGGGGGGGAAAACCATAACTTATTTACCACCATAGGGTTGATTCTATGTGCGTGACATGATCTATTCCATACTGGTCAGGTCTACTCAGCGGTGAAGTAGCACATTTACCTCAAATTTGGATGAGCCCCCAACTTAGTGCTTGTTAATACTTCATGCAGAAGCCTCCATGCGAGACAATTCTGTCCTTCTTGGTAACACTTTTTGTTAATGATGGTAAACAGAAAAAAATTATCAGATCCTCCCTGCAATTGACATGGACAGATGCACTTGTCCAATAGCTCTAGATTTGTTTGTAAGACCTCAGTCTTACTTAGACTGCTTCTTTCCTTTATATTTTTACTTTACTTTACTTCATTTTTCAGACGCTTTTATCCAAAGCGACTTACAAGGAGACCCAAGCAATTACAATTCGGGTTCTGTAAATTATGAGTTACTTCCAACTAAGAGCCCTGATAAGATACAACTTGTCAAGAAGGAAAACATGCTAAGAAGTTGTTAAGCGCTAGATTAAGGTTTTTTTGTGTTTGTGTGTGTGTGTGTGTGTGTGTGTGAGAATGGGTGAGTGAGAGGGAATCATTTAAATCTTCTACATGTCTCTTAGACCCCATCCTGACTAGACTGCTCAAAGATGTTTTACCTTTGATCAGCATGTCCATATTAGAGCAGATAAATCTATCTCTAGTAACAGGTAATGTACCACAGGCTTTTAAGGTAGCTGTAGTAAAATCTCTACTCAAAAAATCTACTCTTGATTCAGGGGTTTTAGCCAGTTATAGACAGACCAAATCTGCCCTTTATCTCTAAAATCATTGAAAAAGTAGGTGCAAAGCAGCTGTGTGACCACTTGCGCAGGAACAATCTTTATGAAAATTTCCAGTCAGGATTTAGAGTAAATCATAGTACAGAAAAACCACTTGTTAAAGCCACCAATGAGCTTCTCCCTGTACTGGTTCTGTTAAATCTTAGTGCTGCATTCAACACTGTAGATCATAACATTCTATTAGATAAACTGGAATATGTCATTGGGATTAAAGGAACAGCACTAATATGGTGTAACTCTATCTATCAGATAGATGCCAATTTGTTTATATTGATGACAAGTCCTCCTTGCACACAAAAGTAAATTATGGAGCTCCACAGGGTTCAGTCCTTGGACCAATTATTTTTACTTCATGCATGTCTCCACTGGGCAATATTATAAGGAAACACTCCATAAATATCCGTTGTTATGCGGATGACACCCAACTATATTTATCTATGAAACCAGATGAAACTGATAAATTAGTTAAACTTTAAGCTTGTTTAAAAGACATAAAGGCCTGGATGACCTGTAATTTTCTACCCTTTATTTCAGACAAGACGGAGGTTATTCTTTTTGGGCCTAAAAACCCCAGAGACATGTTATCTAGTCAGATTGCTACACTAGATGATATAGCTCTGGCCTTAAGTGCTACTGTGAAGAATATTGGAATTATGTTTGACCAGGAAATCTCCTTTACCTCCTGCATAAAAGAAATATCTAAAACGTCCTTCTTCTTATAAATATTGCTAAAATTAGAAATATCCTGTCTCAAAGTGATGCGGAGAAACTAGTCCATGCATTTGTTACTTCTAGACTGGACTACTGTAATTCATTACTGATAGGATGTCCCAATAACTCACTCAAAAGCCTCCAGTTAATCCAGAATGCTGCAGCCAGAGTCCTGACTGGAATTAGCAAGTAAGATCATATTTCTCCTGCATTGGCTTCTCCTATGGCTTCCTGTTAAATTCAGAATATAGTTTAACATCCTTCTCCTCACTTGTGAAGCACTAAAGGATCAGACTCCTTCATATCTTAAAGACCTCATAGAATCTTTTTATCCTAGCAGAGCATTTCATTCTCAGACTGCTGCTCTACTTGTGGTTCCTAGAGTTTCCAAATGTAGACTGGCAGAGGCTTTAGCTATCAAGCTTCTCTCCTGTGAAACCAGCTCCCGATCCAGGTTCGGGAGGCAGACACCTTCTCTACCTTTAAGGCTAGACTTAAAACATTCCTTTTTGATAAGTCGTATTGTTAAAGTTGGCACAGGTGACTCTGCACCATCTCTTAGTTATGCTGCTATATATGCTATGGGACCTCCCTGATACACTAAGCTCCTCTCCTCCTCCTCTCTCTCTCTGTCCACTATCATGCCATCATTGCATGTTATTAACTTTGTGTCTTCTCTCTCCCCTATTTGTGCTTCGCCCTCTCTCTCGCTCTCTCTCTCTGTATCTTTCTGCAGGTATCCTTGACCTTGGAGCTGTACTGTTACTGGTCCTACCAATATGCAATTCAATTTTCAATTCAACTTAATTTATATAGCGCCAATTCACAACAGAAGTAATCTCAAAGCACTTTACATTGTAAGGTTTAAGACCTTACAGAAAATAGGTAAATAGGAAAACATTATAGAAAAACCCAACAGTCCCACTTGAGCAAGCACTAAGGCGACAGTGGAGTGGAAAAACTCCCTTTCTGTATTCTGTGTATACATGTATATATATTTTGTGTAAGGTCTTAAACCTTACACTAAAGTAAAGTGCCTTCAGATGACATATGTGGTGACTTGGAACCATATAAATAAAGTTAAATTGAATTGAATTTAAACTAAACACAGCACGGATCAATGTCATGGAGCAGAGTAAGTTCGGAGATAAGACCTGTCAAATCAAAGGTCACAATGTTAGTAGTCAGATATGAGCTTTTAATGTGAGTTTACATAGTTTTAATTGTTTGTCACACTGTTGCTGCTTTTAAGTTCAACTTAACTTAGAATTAATTCCACAGCTCCTTACCTGTATCAACACTGCATGTTTGAGCACTGCTTGGTACACAGATTTTTGTATTTTATTTTGTTCTTGTGCTGGTTGTGTTGGGCACCCCTGGGTCAAGCTCATTTGTATTTTATTTGTATTTGTATCTCTTTTAGCACATTGTGCTGAAAAGTTAGTAGTACATTTAATATTTAGTTTCTGGTGATAGACCAGGCACTTTGTATCTTCCTTGGCAATGCTCTCCCAGACACAGATACTTGTTTTTGGTCTTGCTTTCAGTAAAAAGGAGTGCACACTCAATCAATTGACTGGCTTGATCAGTCAAGAAAAGCGCCATCTCCTCACCCTAAAAAAACCTTTGTCACTTAGGAATGTTGTCTTGTTTGATGCTTAGTTGCTGAACAGCAATCTGGTCTTCTTGTGTTTGAGGTGTTTGCATCTTACAATGAATCCTCTGAAAGTATGCTCACAAAGTCTTCTTTTGAGCATTGGCAGTGAAAATGTACACAGTCATAAATGGAGGTTGTCTTCACCATGCACATTTTCCACTCATCATCAAACTATGTGCTCCACTAACTGCCAGGTTGAAGCAGTTTTCTTCTTTACCTCTGGTCACCTGCTTTTTCAGATGTACCTAAATCTTAAATTTTGTCAAACCAGCTATATGTTCTGATAGAGGTTGTTTTTATTAGTCTCATTATTGCAGTCTGCACTTAAATGGACACAGCTCCTTATACTGACTATTGCACCCCAATCTTGCTTTTGCAGACCTGTATTTCTTAGATTTTGTTTTACACATATGACACATGTTTGTGCTTACCACTGTGGAAAAACCCTTATTGTGACTGTACCCTACACCTGTAGTGGGATTCACAAAGAAAATACTTTTGAACTACTTATTCAGCTGTTTGACAGCACATCACATCTATTTAGCTGTAAACTCATGCTATTTTGTTTACATTCAGTGCATTGTGGTTTCAGATTAGAAAAAGGCAATTCCACTCTGCATTGCAAAGGTTTTGCTAAAGCATTTTACTTTTTTCTGAGCAAGATCAAAGGAACTTGTGTTTTGTAATGAGTCAGCCTTTGGTATGTTTTGCTTGAACCTCACCAGATTTTCCCCCAAATCTACTAAATATGTTAACTGTTTATATTACTTTTAGTTTAGATTTTTAAATCCTCGAGATATTGAGAAATTTAGAAATGAAAATAAAACCGTTGTTTTGTATGGTATTGTGTTTGTTTAAACCTTTTTAGTGCTTATGGTGTACTAAATCCTGAGATATTGGAACAGCTTGTTACTTAGGGAATACACGGAAAACATTTCTTTAACTAGTGGAAGTGTGTTTTTGCTGTAATTTCTGAATGTCAGGCATGGTGCAGTAGGTAGGGCAGTGGATAGTTGTCTATGAACTACAGGTCTAGTGGTTCGCTTGCTGGGTCTCCCCGATTCCTAGCCACATGTTGAAATGTCCCTAGACAACACACTGAACCCTGAACTATTGGCATCTTAAGTGGTGGCAGCCTGTCTACAAGAATTTCCCCAAGGGTATTAATAAAGTATCAATTATTATTATTAGGCACAATCCTGTCACTCTGAAACATCCTATTGAAGTCTTAATTATAAAACAGCACCCCACATTCTTCCCTTTTCCCATTCAGGCTCACTATATAGCTACTGTTTTCACTTTATAATTTGCATCTCCAACAGCAGCTAGTACTGAAGTTAAAGATGTGGTGTAAGAGAATGTGCTTTATTCAGTATTGTGATTGATTGTAGATGCATATACCTCTTACTGTGGAAAGCAGAATGGGGTAAGTTCAGATGTACTGGGGTTTTCACGTTGTGTATGTGTGCTTAGTCGACTTCTTTTAAATATAACAACCTTTTATGCGTTTCCTAAGTCCTATTGTAAAAGCAGAAATAATTTTTGGGGGGAGCTTTTCCCCTTATCCGTTTTTATGGTCTAGTGCCAAGTCGTCATGCAAAGCAGCAGAAGCTTAGGTCCTGCATAGGGGCCGGCTGTGGTCAGGAGGTAGAGCAGTCGCCTGCCAATCGCAGGATTGGTGGTTTGATTCCCAGATCCTCCTGTCATACAGTACAGGCCAAAAGTTTGGACACACCTTCTCATTCAATGTGTTTTGGGGTGAGCTGGACCGCAGAGTGAAG